>CM019713.1:1473530-2036030 GCA_009760885.1 Achatina immaculata | reverse complement strand
ATGTGGGGCAGTGATCTGACAGATAAAATATAACAAATATAATTTTTTTTTTAGATGACTTCGTGGGTCAGTTGCGGGAATGACAAGAAGTGGTGAATAAAATACAAAACGCTGAAGGCCAGCACAAGGGAGAAAATAATTTGCTTATATAGACCGAGTGTCTGGCAAACGAATATTTGCATAGTGACCAAACCCCGGCTCGCGAGCCACGTGCGGCTTATTTTGACATTATAATATGCGGCTCGCGGAAACATTTGAGCTCCTTTTACATCGCATTTAATGTGAAACTCTCTCTCTCTCTCTCTCTCTCTCTCTCTCTCTCTCTCTCTCCCCCCCCCCCCCCCCCCCCCCCGCCCTTTCCCAATTTTATAATTATTTACTAGGTATGAAATGGAAGTTCGTTGAACTAAACCATAAATTTAATATGAATTGTAATTATAACTGATTATATTTAAGAAAGTAATTGCTCATTTACAATCCAGATCCGAGTTACTGATTAAAGAAATTTCGAATTAGCGAAGGATTACAGGCAAATTCTGCTGGACAGTCAGTCATCGTACAAAAACCGGTTCATATTTGTTTACCCTCATATACATATACTTAACATTTATATACAATTTATGTAACAGGGTACGCATGCTACAGCAAAAATAAGCGTATAATAGAAATCTGATGCTCAATGTATCTGGCTCTTAATCCAGGCAAATTTCATCACCACCCCCCCCCCAACCCCCCAGGGGGCATAGAGACAGACAGAGAGATAAGTTCTCAGTGCTGGCGCCTATTCAGCCACGAAATAGTATCTAAAACACCGTATTTATCATTGTATCATTTTGTAAAGGAGCAAAACAGAGACCTCCTTACCTGATACAAACTGAAGCGAGACTGAAAGATTTTACGTCCATGTCCTTGCCATAGACACACATTCGAACCAGAGGCAGAGTATAGTGGAAGGGAAACAACTGTAAATAAAATGCGAGCATATTTCTTATTATATCCCTTCCCTTACTCAGAAGTCGAGATAATCATTAATAACTATTTCAAAATAAAACATTCTGCAAATTAAAAGCTAGCATTGACTCACTTAAACAATAAATTAACACAACCATCAGTTACTCAGGGGTTGGGCTGGACTGATCGAATTTGGTCTTTTATGACTAGCCCTTTAGTTGCACTCCTCCCCTTGCTAGACAATGCGACAATGACTGCTGCTTCCAGAACGTGTTGTTGTATCTAATTTTTAACATTACATAAATAATGCCATTCTTATCAGTGACAATGTGAAATCGTTGCAGAGAAAAACAGATTCCCTGACTTCCTTGGCTAGCAAAATAGATCTTGAAATTAACAAAGACAAAACAAAAATTATGAAATTTCTCATTAATCAAGAAGGACAAATATACATAGAAGGAACAGCTGTTGATGAAGTAAACTAATTTGCATAACTTGGCAGCTACATAGATTAGGATGGTGACACCAGGAAGGAAGTTAGAATTAGAATTGCAAAAGCAGCATTGTCTTTAAAAAATCTAGAGAGCATATGGCATTCAAAAGTTATAAGCACAAAAATCAAGTTAAGATTATTCAATTTAAATGTGATATACACCCTCATTTATGCATGTGAAAGCTGGAAATCAACTAAAGAAATAGACAAGAAATTAGACTCTTTTGAAAACAAATGCCTAAGGAAAATACTCGGTATAAAGTGGAGTGAATTCAGGAACAACGCAGAGATAAGATAGATGAGCAAACAACAACCTGTCTCGTGGGTGATCAGAAAAAGAAGATGGACGTATGTGAGCCATGTGATAAGAAGAAACGATCAGAGAATGACAAAACAAGCAATCAAGTGGAGTACAACAGGGCGAAGAAAAAGAGGTCGACTACGTGAAGCTCTAAAGAGGACATTGTTAAGAGAGGCCAGTTTAGCGGGCATAACATCCCTAGATGAAGCTGAAAACTCGCCAAAGACAGAAAAACTTGCCAAACAACTATACGAGCCCTATGTGACGTTTAACGGCACGTGAAGGCTGTAAGATCACTACCAAAAATAGCACTAAGATGGACACCACAGGGGAGCAGAAGTAAGGGTAGACCAAAAGAGACATGGAGAAGAACAACAGAAAGGATGTTGAGCAATAGAGGGCTCACCTGGGCAAGAGCAGAAAAAAAGGCGAAGGACAGGCATTTGTGGAAAACCCTTGCGGAAGCCCCATGTGCCCTGGGCACTTAAGGTTCAGAGAGAGAGAGAGAGAGAAGGCTGTAAGATGTAAGAAATAAATAAACACTGTGCCATTTTCCGAGGGAAAAAAAATAAATCCGCGTTCGTGTGCTTTTCTTATCATTTTTTTCCCTTGTTGTGATTCTTAATAAGATTATTCTTTAATGTTTCTTCACCTTTGGAAAATGTCTGCTCAGTTTATTTGTAACGAACTGATAAGACTTCCTTTTGCTGCAGCCTCATCAGCCAAGATTCTTACATGCTTAATTTAAACCTAGTCATTTGCTGAACCTAAATATTGTTTGTATCGCTTTCTTTATTTGTTTTACTGAGGACCTTGTAATACGGTTCAGTATTCTAGCCATTTCTGCAGTCTCCCATTCTTGTACTGCATTTTTCAGAAACTGGGCTGTTGGTGGACCTAATCTAGCAACTCATGCTGTAGCGTAATCACTTCAGTAAATTATAGTAAGCGCTCTCGTTTTGGGTGATTATTTGGACATTTTTCTTTTATAATCAGATCTTCTTCTTCTTCTAAATCCTTGTACCTATGACCTAGTGATCTCTACAGCTGATGCAGTGAAGATGATGAGACACAGCATCATGTCCGTTTGAGACCAATTTACGACGGCTGCTTTTTTTTTTCAGTCCCCCATCATCATCATGTGCCCCGGCTGGAGGCGTCGGCGACCGTTTCTATCCACCGTTTCCAATCTTTCACGTAAACTTCCTCGCCTGACAAACACTTCTTTGACCACATGAGGTATTTCGTAGGAATAGAGGCTGCTCCACCCTCTATTTCGCCTCGCTCACTGTGTATATCTTTAACGGAGTCGGCCATACTAAAACAGAGCTTCTTTTTTTTAGTGAACAAGTTGAACTGTCATCATCATCATCAGGTGCCGAGCCAACTGGCGTTGGCTATTATGCTTCTCCAGAGTACACGATCCTTCATGCAGGCCATCAGCTCAGTTGGTGATCTCCTCTCACACCATCCTGTCAGACTGTCCAGTATCATTTCTCTTGGTCTTCCTTTTTATCTTCTTCCTTCTATTTTTCCTGTTGTTATAATATTTTCTATGCCCCCTCTTCTTATTGCATGTCCTATGAAAGTACATTGTCTCTCTCTTATCTTTTTGACAAGGTTTTTTGTCTCTCCAGCTCTTCTCATACATTTTTCATTAGTTATTTTTGCTGTCCAGGGGATTCGCAACATTCTTCTAATAAACCACATTTCTGCTGCTTCCAATGATTTTTGTGCAGACTTGCCTATTGTCCATGATTCACTTCCATATAACAAGATAGGTTCAATATAGCATTTTAGGACTCGTTTTCTAACATTCATTGATAAGGATGTGTTGCATAATATGTTTATCATTCTCTGAAATGCAGTCTTTCCTTGGCCTATTCTGTTCCTAATTTCTGTTCTACATTTCCCATCTGAAGTTATTACTGCTCCAAGTTATTTGAATTTCTACACCTGCTTTAGAATACTTCCTTTTAATTTTATACTGCATGCTGGTGGATTCTGTTTCTTAGATATAACCATAGTCTCTGTCTTTTTGATGTTCAAAATAAGGCCTTTCTGTTCACTTTCTTTGGCGACTTTATCCAAGAGATTTTGCAGGTCTTGTTGGTTCTCAGCTATCAGTACTGTGTTGTCAGCGTACCGAAGATTGTTAATATTGTATCCTCCAATTTTTATGCCTGGTTCTGTGATGATCGTTCTTAGAATATTCTCGCTGTACAGAGAAAAAAGGTCTGGAGACAGTACACATCCCTGTCGCACCCCTTGTTTTATAGGTTGATATTTTCCAGTTCTATTTTCAACTCGAATTGCTGCTTCTTGCTGCCAGTATAGATGTTTTACAATCATCAGGTCTTTGCCGTCTATATTGATGTCTTCAAGCATTTTAATAATTTCATTATGTTTCACCTTGTCAAATGCCTTGGTGTAATCAATGAAGCATAAGTATAGATCTTTCTGTACTTCTAAAGCTCTTTCTGTTAGTGTTCGTAAAGCATAAATGGCATTGTGTGTTCCCTTTCCTTCAACAAATCCAAACTGTTCATCTGCTATTTCCATTTTTATCTTTTTCCTTGTTCTTCTCATAATTATTCTCAGAAGTAGCTTCGTTATGTGACATGAGAGGCTGATAGTCATCACATTCCTCTGCACCTGATTTCTTTGGTAGTGCTATAAACGTGGATTTAATCAGGTCGCTGGGAATATAACCACTGTTCTAAATGTCATTCAGTAACTTGGTTATTATTTTTATTCCTGTCTCCTCTAGTGCCTCTATTTCTTCTATTGTTATATTATCAGGCCCAGTCGTTTTTCCTTTCTTCATGTGTTTGATGGCATCTATGATTTCATCTTCAAGTATTGGTGGTCCATCACAGTTTTCAGTATCTGGTGTTAATTCTGGTCTTTCTCCTCCATATAGCTCACCGATATACTCTGTCCACCTGTCCACAATGTCTTCCTTTCCCATTAACATTTTACCTTCTTTCGATTTCAGGCATCCTGTGGTATATTTTGTTTTCCTGCCTGTGAGTTCATTAATTGGTTTGTTCATGTTTTTGCTGTCTTTATTGTGAGAGTCCTCTATCTGCCTGCACTGTTCATTTAACCACACTTCTTTTGCTTCTCTGCATTTGCGTCTTATTTCTCTATTTATCTTACTATATTTTTCCTCGTTACTTTTACTCCTCCTCCTCTTGTCCATCAGTCCTAAGATGTCGTCTGTCATCCATTTATTTTTAGAGGCTTCTTTTTTTGGTGATATTATCTCCTTAACAGTTTGGTGGATAAAATCTCTTAACATTGCCCATTGTTCATCTATACTATCTATCTTTGCTATTGCATTGTATCTATTTGTTATAATAACTTTGTATTGTTCTCGCAGTTCTTGGTTCTTTAGTGAACATGTTGAACTGTGCTGCTATTAAATGTCAAGGGTCAAGTGGAGTGAACTGATTATATTTAGAACCATTGTTCAAGAATTTAGATACTAAAGGTTGATCTGTAAGATCCTCTTCTACTAGTTTGTTGCCTGTTTATACACACAGAAACAGCAGACACCCAGGCTCTCAACTCCACCACTAGACAATAGCAACATAGGAGAAATCATAGGCAATCTTCCAACAGAACCAACATATAGCATATAAAAGGGGATAGCGACTGTAGTAAAACTGGTTCTAGTAATAAAAGTAAATAGAGGTGCATGGTACAGTTTTTCACGGCGGCAGGGGGAGTGAGGAAAAAACAAATAGCAGTAGCATGAGAGTAAGATGAGAATGGTTAAATGAAAAAAAACATCCAATATTTCGGCATGAGCCTTTCTCAAAGACTACATACACAAACACAACACAACATATAAGTAAAAGAAAATTAAAATAAAAAATACAGCTTTGTGGCATCCTCCTAGAAAAAAAAATTCGAATGCGTCCTAGAGGCGAGGAAAAGTTTCCACAAAGGAATGCGGATACAACCAATCGATATCAGAGGCGGGGAAAGGGAGAGATCGGAGGAGGGGGAGAGACGCAGGGACTAGACCAGGATGAGCAATAAACACCTGTAGCTCGCGAGAAACACAGGTGGTGGCGGGGAGGGAGTAGGGAACTTGGAAGTAAGGTGAAAAAGATGAATGAAGAAACGAGACCAGGAGGGGCCATAACCACCTGTAGGTCGCTACAGAAGCAGATGGTGGTGGAGAGGGGGTAAGGAAGCCGGGAGCTAACGTGAAACTAAAGAATGAAGAACTGTAGAAGAAAGTAAAGTATGAATCGCAGAAAATAAGTGGAAATCTAAAGAAATTTAAAGGAAACTGAAAACATTGTTAATTCCAGCTGGCTGGAGACAGCCAGCCTGGAAAATAAGTCGCTGTTCTAGGGCTCTCCGAGATCGTACATCAGAAGAACAGGAGCGGATCGCACTAGCAGAAATGTCCTGTTTTCTCCTGTGGTCGCTTTGGCAAAAGTGCTTTGCTACAGGGGTCTACGCCCTCTGAGAAATGTCGTTAAGTTGCTGACAAAAATTATCTCCTAAGCGTAAACCGGTGTTCCCTATATATTTCATATCACAACATTTGCACATAATGGCGTACTACATTGCATGTAGTGCAAGCGAAACCATCCTGAACTGATAACGTGTACTTATAGGAAACCTGACTAGCCGCTACAACAAACGGGCAAGTGTTTCGTCTACGACGTCTGCAACGCCTGGTACCATAAAAAGTGTCATCTGCCTTAAGGCGACTTCTAACTAAAAAGTCCAACATATAGCACTGTTGAGTAATTCAACAAGAAGGTAGTTGTACAACTAGACAACCAGTTTAATTATGAGACAAATGGGAGGTGGCTGATGAGGATGGGAGGTTCAAGAATTTACATGTGACAGGCTCCACTCCCCGGCAAGAACTCAGTTTGCCATGTAGGGAGGGAGAATACAACTCTAATAGCTAGATTAGGACTACCATCATTCAAAATCGAACAGAATGTTGCCATACTTACTGAACATCAGAATGCCCCACATGGAAAACAATCCACACATCAACAACAACAACTAGTAAGCTCACATAAGCAGCAACAACTAGTAAGCTCACATCACACCCAAAAAGGGTAAAAAACTGCTGTTAACAATAACTGAACTCACATTTTACTCTAACAAGCTGCCATTACTTTCTGCCCTAAGGACAGCAATTATTACTTTCACTACGTGAGGCGGAATTACTGAATAACTATCATACACGTAGTCCAGGATACATCAAGTCATTATTTTAAAAAAAATACTGATTGAGCAAGTCTATAAAAATCTCCCTATCACAAACATTATGATCGTACTGTTCAAACATGAACATCTTTGTAGGTAGTCCTCATGCCAACGTAACCTACTGGTCTCCAAACAATCCTAATCATCAATAATCCTCTTGCTTGGTCAGCTCTACCTCTTTTATATGACTGGGATTTTCCCAGCCCCCATCTAGAAGCTTCTGTCTCGAGAAGTCTAAACCTTCACGTGAAAAACACTGATTACTTTATCCTTCAACCACTGGGAAAATCTTAGTTTGTAACAAATAATCTTTGTACCCAAATTCACAGTTTGTTATGACTGTTTTTAACATTACTCCGAGCCAACAGTCACTTTTTCACAAGAATTCTGTTTGAGTTGGCGTTAAAAGATGACCTATACATTCTAGTTTGATAATTATTTTTTTTTTATTCGTCCATAGGTCCATTGAAAGTTCAGACTCCAAGGGGAAACAATTATGAGGTATAACAATATACTAGAATTCTGTCCCGTTGACTGAGCAATCAAGCGTTTTAATTCTACACCAGCAGAATTCTATCACATTCCATCAGTTGGTCTGCACCTGCTTATTTGGGCAAACTCTTTCAGTAACTCAGTGGAGCTAAAAGGCAGAAGGTGTGCAATACTTCTTTAGTAGACTCAGTCGCCCTGGGAACTACGGCGACACATGCCCCGTTGGCCAGCCTTACTGGGGGGGGGGGTACTAACGGAGAGACCGGGCAGGGTCTTGATCAGTTGCAAAGCCACTGCAATGTGACCCAGGACACATAGAGTCAAACACTTTATGGAGAGAGAGAGGGAGGGAAAGAGGAGGGGGAGAGAGAGGAAGGGAAGGAGAGGGAGGAAGAGAAGGAGAGGGAGGAAGGGAAGGAGAGGGAGGGAGAGAGAGGAAGGGAAGGAGAGGGAGGGAGAGAAAGTGAGGAAGGGAAGAAGAGGGAGGGAGAGAGAGGAACGGAAGGAGAGGGAGGGAGAGAGAGAGGAAGGGAAGGAGAGGGAGGAAGGGAAGGAGAGGGATGGAGAGAGGGAGGAAGGGAAGGGGAAGGAGATAGGAAGGGAATGAGAGGGAGGGAGAGAGGAAGGGAAGGAGAGGGAGGGAGAGAGAGGGAGGAAGGGAAGGAGAGGGAGGGACAGAGAGAGGAAGGGAAGGAGAGGGGGAGAGAGAGGGAAGAAGGGAAGGAGAGGGAGGGACAGAGAGAGAAAGGGAAGGAGAGGGAGGGACAGAGAGAGGAAGGGAAGGAGAGGGAGGGAGAGAGAGGGAGGAAGGGAAGGAGAGGGAGGGACAGAGAGAGGAAGGGAAGGAGAGAGAGGGAGAGAGAGGGAAGAAGGGAAGGAGAGGGGGAGAGAGAGAAGAAGGGAAGGAGAGGGAGAGAGAGAGAGGAAGGGAAGAAGAGGGAGGTGGGAAGGAGAGGGAGGGAGAGAGAGGAAGGGAAGGAGAAGGAGGGAGAGAGGGAGGAAGGGAAGGAGAGAGAGGGAGAGAGAGAGGAATGGAAGGAGAGAGAGGGAGAGAGAGAGGAAGGGAAGGAGAGAGAGGGAGAGATATGTTCAAGCAGGTCAAGCTCGGAATTAGAGGGAGATAAACATAACTTGCCATTGGAATGTTGAGCTTCTGTCTATGACTTTTGCGATGTTGGACATGTCAAAGATTGGTAGTTTGTTTTATTGTTGAAGATGATACTGGTAGATACAGCTGAATCACTCTGTAAGAAGTGATATGGATTATTAATATATAAATAATAAAATGTCCGAACCTAGTTCTCGGCCAGAAGATTTCTATACAGGACCAGTTATCTAGAAGATTGTGCCCACATTGAACTATACGTGCATGTCATGGAACCCTATAGAAAGAGAGAAACAAACCGATATTACAGTATTAGGCTCTAGGAATATGTATCAGTGAGGAAAAACTGGAAGAAGTGGAGAGTTTTGAATATCTTGGATCACTACTAACTAATAACGGAGATACAATGAGGGAAATTAAAAGGAGGATATCTATTGCTCTTCAGAAAGTAAAACAAATAAAGAATCTGTGGAGAGGAGCAGACAGAACCACAAAGATACGATTTTTAAGGGCATGCATCTTTCCCATCGCAACATATGCCTGTGAGACCTGGACACTTAACAAAACAGCTGAGAAACACATAAATGCCTTTGAATGTAAATGCTACAGAAGCGTTCTCCAAATATCGTGGACACAAAAAAGAACAAATATGTCTATACTACAAGAACTTAATATTGAAGAAGGCTGGCTAGTAAAGAGGATTAAAGAGAGAAAACTTAAATATTTTGGACACATTAAACGTCATGATAATTTAGAGAAGACCGTATTGGAAGGATACATAATGGGAAAAAAGAAAGAGAGGAAGACCAAAACGAAGATGGCTGCAAGACATCGTTGACGATCTGCAAATGGATGAAGCAGCGGCAGACCATCTTGCTCACAACCGAGAAGCCTACATGAGTGCTGTTAGGGAGGCAAAGTTCCGCAAGGGACATGGAAATGAATGAATGAAATGAAATGAGGCTCTAGGACCAATCGAAAAGGGTTGTATAGCTTAGATCTTCATTAATGGGTGAATCGATTCCGCTTAAAGTAACGTTGCAACCATTTAAAATGACCACGCGAACACCAGGGAAGATACAAAATTACAGAACAAGTCAAACAGTGGTTCAGTAACGCGGAACTCTTCCTAGGAAGACACGGGTAAAAATGAAGAAAAAAATTAAGATGTTACATTACAGGGAACGTCAAACATTTGTCAAGAGAATACAAAGAACGATTACAGAAATGAAGCATTTATTCAAGTTTCAAAGACTTTACTAAGTAAGAAATAAAGTAAGATATTACATAAAGTAAGATATTACATAAAGTAAGATATTACATATTACATGTTCTCAAAGGTAGACATGGGTGGGAAACATCTGATGATGAAACTCTAAACCAGGGGAACTGTCTCCAGTCGTGACGTAGGCTGGAAGACCTGACCGCAATTTGGAAATGTCTACCGGGAAAGTGCAGACAACTTTTATATTTAAGAGGTCATTAGGTCACGAGGTCACACGCCATATTTGGGTTTCCACTGCCAGATTCATTTAGAAGGTTTTGACTGTTGTAAAGATTTTGCTCGTTTCTTTCATTAATGTCACGACTGGATGATTATAATCTATCTATCTATCTATCTATCTATCTATCTATCTATCTATCTATCTATGTGGGAAGAATGAAAGATGGAGTGATGAAGGGCAGAATGTAAGACGGGCCTGCGTGCCCAATTCTTTACCCTTGAAAAATAAAGATTATTCATTCATTCATTCATTCATTCTATCTGTCCGTCCGTCTGTCCATCCATCCATCCATCCATCTGCCTGTTGCCTGCCTACCTGTCTGCTGCCTGTCTGTCTCTGTCTGTATGACTGTTTATGCCTTTGAGTCTATGTATATATCTATTTGCCCTTTTTATACATATAACTCTGTTTTCTTATAATTCCTATCATGCACAGTCATATTATAATTACTAAATAAACTATACTTTTAGGCTAAATACTTGCTAAAATCTCCGAATACATAAATGTCTTGTCTGTCGCAGGGAAGCAGGCAGAGAACTGAAAATTACATTCATTATTATTATTTTTTATTATTATTATTTGCCAGCCTAGCTCTCGCATCTTGTGAACGAAGCTCTCGCCGGCTTACGTGGGAATGTGCCCATATATGGTAGCATTTCGAAATACGTTCAGAAATTCTTCTATGGGCTGACCTGCTTTCTCGTGAGGGACGGCGAGTGTGCTTGCATGTGCGCGCGCATGCGACTAAAAAAAAATCGTTCAGGTCAAGTGTGTGCTGCGTCTTCCTGGCCGAGCAGTGCTGTTCTAGTGTGCTGGGTATCTGTCCGTCTCTTTTGTCTCTGTGCTTATGTCTGTGCGGCTGTTGTATGAGGCGAGGATATATATGGAACATGACAAGATCTTTGTCATAGATCTGATCTTTTTGACCCAGTGACTTGGTTCTCCCTTACACACACATATGCAGTTGTCACATCATCATAATCATCATCATCATCGCCTTTCACGCCTATGGACGCATGATGAAGACTCTCCAGTCATCCCCGTTCTTGGAATTATTCTCTACTTCCTTCCATGTCGTCACATGGCATGGGCGTTATTATGTACCCTGCAGAACAGCACACTTGGTCTACTTCCTCTTCTTTTTCCCCCTAGAGCTTTCCAGTGATTACCAGTTTCTTCGACTTGTACCTTCTTCTGATATATCAAAGAAATTATGATTGTGTGTATGTATATGTGTGTGTGTGGGGGGGGGGGGGAGGGCGTACAAAATGATTTTCAGGGGGGTGTGTTTCTCTTGTGTGGTTTCTTTTTAAATCCCCACCCCCCCCCCCCCGCCTTTTCCACCTTGTCCAGAGTATTTCTCGTACCTTTCTCCAAAACTACAACTCCATTACTTTGAATGTCTTTTTCATCTTTTAAATTATCCACCTTTGCCAAGCATATAGAAATACTGATTTGTATGTTATATGTGTGCGTGCCTGTGTTTGCGCCTATTGTTTGTGTGTGGAGGGGGTTTGTTTTTCGTATATGTGTTTGTGTATATATGCCTGTGAGACCTGGACACTTAACAAAACAGCTGAGAAACACATAAATGCATTTGAATGTAAATGCTACAGAAGAGTTCTTCAAATATCATGGACACAAAAAAAAAAGAACAAATATATCCATACTACAAGAACTTAATATTGAAGAAGGCTGGCTAGTAAAGAGGATTAAAGAGAGAAAACTTAAATATTTTGGACACAAACGTCATGATAATTTAGAGAAGACCGTCTTGGAAGGATACATAATGGGAAAAAGAAGAAGAGGACGACCAAAACGAAGATGGCTGCAAGAAATTGTTGACGATTTGCAAATGGATGCAGCAGCAGCAGGCCATCTTGCTTACAATCGAGAGGCCTACATGAGTGCTGTTTGGAAGGCAAAGTTCCGCAAGGGACATGCAAATGAATGAATGAATGTTTGTGTGCTTGTTTCTGTATGCACGTAGATGTGTATGCAAGGGCCGTCGTAACAGCATTTTTAAGGCTCTGGCAAAGCTATGCATTGGGACCCCCACCCCTGCATACATTCATTCATTCCTTTGCATGTCCCTTGCGGAACTTTGCCTCCCAAACAGCACTCCTGTAGGCCTCTCGGTTGTGAGCAAGATGGCCTGCTGCTGCTGCATCCATTTCCAGATCATCAACGATGTCTTGCAGCCATCTTCGTTTCGGTCTTCCTCTTTTTCTTTTTCCCATTATGTATCCTTCCAATACGGTCTTCTCTAAATTATCATGACGTTTAATGTGGCCAAAATATTTAAGTTTTCTCTCTTTAATCCTCTTTACTAGCCAGCCTTCTTCAATATTAAGCTCTTGTAGTATAGATATATTTGTTCTTTTTTGTGTCCACGATATTTGGAACAAGTGAAGGAAAATGTCGCAGAGACACTGTTTGAATCTTGGGGGTCCCTGAACCTGCGTGTCCGTGCGCTAAGACGGTACAGTGTGTCTGCGTGAGAGTGGGTGCTTCAATAACTACTAAGACGGTACAGTGTGTCTTCGTGAGAGCGGGTGCTTCAATAACTACTAAGACAGTACATTGTGTCTGCGTGAGAGTGGGTGCTTCAATAACTACTAAGACAGTACATTGTGTCTGCGTGAGAGTGGGTGCTTCAATAACTACTAAGACAGTACATTGTGTCTGCGTGAGAGTGGGTGCTTCAATAACTACTAAGACAGTACATTGTGTCTGCGTGAGAGTGGGTGCTTCAATAACTACTAAGACGGTACAGTGTGTCTGCGTGAGAGTGGGTGCTTCAATAACTACTAAGACGGTACAGTGTGTCTGCGTGAGAGTGGGTGCTTCAATAACTACTAAGACAGTACATTGTGTCTGTGTGAGAGTGGGTGCTTCAATAACTACTAAGACAGTACATTGTGTCTGCGTGAGAGTGGGTGCTTCAATAACCACTAAGACAGTACATTGTGTCTGCGTGAGAGTAGGTGCTTCAATAACTACTAAGACGGTACAGTGTGTCTGCGTGAGAGCGGGTGCTTCAGTAACTACTAAGACGGTACAGTGTGTCTGCGTGAGAGTAGGTGCTTCAATAACTACTAAGATAGGACATTGTGTCCTTGTGAGAGTGGGTTTCAGTAACTACAGACCTGTAATTTCGAAATGTGGTCACTGTGCCACATCACTTCATTATTCGTATGATGTTGAGGGCAGTGTTTGTTTTCATTTTTCTTTGATCACTCTGAAGATGAGATATGAAAAGACACACCAGCTGAGACTAGAGTACCACAAAGAACCCGAATGCGCTGAAGCTGTTTCGGACTTTCTAAGGTGAACTCACTGTTTTGTTTCAAACATTTTTCAGAACATATTTAGACTGCTCCCACAGTTTAATTTCTCTGACAAAATGTTGTATTTTAAAGTGGACAAACATTTTCGTTGTAGAGAAATGAAAAACGATAAAAACAAATTATGAATGAATGTCAGTATGGAAACAAATTATGAATGAATGGCGCAGGGAAACAAATTCTGAGTGAATGGCTGTAGGGAAACAAATTATGAATGAATGGCTGTAGGCAAAAAAATTATGAATGAATGGCTTTAGGGAAACAAATTATGAATGAATGGCTGTAGGCAAAAAAATTATGAATGAATGGCTGTAGGCAAACAAATTATGAATGAATGGCTGTAGGGAAACAAATTATGAATGAATGGCTGTAGGCAAACAAATTATGATTGAATGGCTGTAAGCAAACAAATTATGAATGAATGTCAGTACAGAAAAACATTATGAGTATATGCCTGTAATGAAACAAATTGTGAACTATGCCTGTAGGAAAACAAATTATGAATGAACGCCTGTAGGGATGTAAATTATGAATGAATGCCTGTAGGGAAACAGATTATGAATAAATAAAAGATAGGGGACAAATTCATAGAAGAATGCCAGAAAGGAAACATCATGACAGTATGCCAGCAAGGAAACACACATCATGACGGAATGCCAGTAAGGAAACATATCATGACAGATTGCCAGCAAGGTAACACATATCATGACAGAATGCCAGCAAGGAAACACACATCATGACAGAATGCCAGTAAGAAAACATATCATGACAGATTGCCAGCAAGGTAACACATATCATGACAGAATGCCAGCAAGGAAACACACATCATGACAGATTGCCAGCAAGGTAACACATATCATGACGAATGCCAGCAAGGAAATAAATCATGACAGATTGCCAGTAAGAAAACATATCATGACAGAATGTCAGCAAGGAAACATATGACAGAATGCCAGCAAGGACACATATCACGACAGAATGCCAGCAATCATACATTTCATGAAGGAGCCCCAGAAATGAAACAATCACAATAAAACGGTCGTAAATACAAAACAATCAACAATCCTCATCAGCCAGAGCCTGATGAGATGTAAAACTGAACCTATTAATCAGCGCATAGGAGAATAAATTACAGTCGTGGAGGCACAAATGGGTTATTTAAGCGTGCTGCATGATCGTTGTCTTAAATGATGTTTCTCTGTGTGTATTCTGTTTGTGCTAACAACATAATCTGTTCTCCAATTAAGATCACTTTTTTATCGGCTGTACACATTGGTCAGTATAAGCTTGCACGTGAAGCAGTGATATAGGAAGGTGAATTAACGAACCGATCAATAAGTACATCGATATACAGCTCACAGAGTGGTAAATATATACCACTCAAGAAGACCAAGGCGAAGATGGCTGCAAGACATCGTTGATGATCTGCAAATGGATGCATCAGCAGCAGGCTATCTTGCTCACAACCGAGAGGCCTACAGGAGTGCTGTTACGGAGGCAAAGTTCCGCAAGGGACATGCAAATGAATGAATGATACAACTCAGAGAGTATATAAATGTATATATGTAGTAGTATAACTCAGACTGGTAAATATGTAAATAGTGTAGTATGGTAAATATATAACCTACAATCCATAGAGATAAATGTGATAAATATATAAATGCCCAACTCACAGAGTGATAAATATATAAATGTACAATCCACAGATCTAGAAAAGAGAAAATGTAGAACTCAAGTTCAAAATCGATAAACATTATGTTTATCACAGTGTGATATATATATATATATATATATATATATATATATATATATACAACTCACAGAGTGATAAATATATAAATGCACAACTGAAAGAGTGACAGACAGATAGATAGATAGATAGATGGGCACCGAGGTGAACTTTATAAACCAGTGCTAAACTATCCCCCACCCCTAACTCCACCCACCACCAACTTTATTGATTAACCGTCCTGTTTCCACCCACCCCCTTTTAAAACAAAAGGAGCCCCGTGGACCCTTCTTTAAAACAAGGTAAGCCCTTCTGGCAGCAGAGCAGTGTGCGAGTTCGACCCCCTTTCACTGGGTCTGGATAGACAAACAGAAGAGAGACACAACTAACCAAGAAGGACAGACAAGACCGCAGACCTATAAAAGAGAAAATGTACAACTCAAGTTCAAAATCGATAAACATTACTGTTGAGAATGACCATCAACGCCATTGTGTAGTCGTCTAATGATGATGATGATGATGATGATGGTGCTGGTGATACTAATGATGATGATGATACTAATGATGATGGTTCCTTAAAAGTGTACATCTTCTCTCCTATAGATTTTCCTGTGGTTGATACGACTTCTGGCTATCTAGCCCTCTAGCCTGTGGTTGGCTCTAGACACTATGAAGACAAAAGTTACGGTTACCCGCCCTGAAAGTTTTGGGAATCCTAAGGTAGTCTATGATAGAATATGCCTTCTTATCTTTCTACATATATCCCTTGCAGTCCTTCCAAATTAACTTTTTTTTTCAGGTGGCACTGAGAAGCAGTTTTTATTACCTTTTTCGATCACTGACTAGCAGTATATGAACTGATTAATCATCATCGTCATCATCATTATCATCAGGTGCGGTGCCGACTGGCGCTGGCTATTATGTTTCTCTGCGGTACCTGGCTTTCATGCGAGCCATCAGTTTAGTTGGTGACCTCCTGTCACATCATCTCGTCAAACAATCCAGTATCATTTCTCTCGGCTTTCCCTTGGCTCTTTTTTCCCTCCATTTTCCTGTTATTGCAATATTTTCAATGAGCCTTCTTCTCCTTGCATGTCCTATAAAAGTACATTGTCTCCCTCTTATTTTTTTTTTTGTTCTACAAGATTTTCTTTGCCTCTCCTGCTCTTCTCATGCATTCTTAATCAGTAATCTTTGCTGTCTAGGAAAACTGCAACATTCTTCTGATAAATCACATTTTCTATTGCTTCTAATGATCTCTATCGGACCTGACTGTTGTCCGTGATTCACTCCCATCTAATAAGGTAGGTACAATAATACACTACAGCATCTTAGGGCCCTTTTTTCTAGCATTGTTTGATAAGGATGTGTGGCATAATATGTTTCTCATTCTTTAAAACGCATTCTTTGCATGGTCTATTCTGTTCTTAAAAGTTCTGTTCCGCACTTCCCCATCGCAAGTTAATACTATTCCAAGGTACAGTATTCGAATTTCTGCCCTTGATTTAGAATTGTTCCATTTACTTTTATACTGCATTTTGCTAGATTCTATTTCTTAAATACTCGCATAAACACAGTCTCTGTCTTTTTCATATTAAGAATAAGCCTTTTTTCACTTTCTTTAGCAATTTCATCCAAGAGTTTTTGCAGGTATTGTTGATTCCCAGCTATCAGTACTGCGTGGTCGGCACACAGGTGGTTTGTTCATATTTTATTCTCTCTTGATCTGACTAAACAAGAAACTTATCCGTTCTCACCACCCACCAAAGGCAGTTGTTGATGCCTATCTTCTTCAAAGACCGTCTATCCAGAAGGAAATAAAAACAGTTACATCTTAATTACACTTCTTCTTCTCTTCTTCGTCTGGCCTGTTGGAACTGCGAGATGGCATTTTTACAATGCCACTTCATAAACCACCATTTACTGTGTGATTTCATAAATCACCATGCACAGTGTTATTTCATGCACCACCATTTACTGTGTGATTTCAGACATCGCCATGCACAGTGTTATTTCATGCACCACCATTTACTGTGTGATTTCATAAATCGCCATGCACAGTGTTATTTCATGCACCACCATTTACTGTGTGATTTCAGACATCGCCATGCACAGTGTTATTTCATGCATCACCATTTACTGTGTGATTTCATAAATCACCATGCACAGTGTTATTTCATGCATCACCGTTTACTGTGTGATTTCAGACATCGCCATGCACAGTGTTATTTCATGCACCACCATTTACTGTGTGATTTCAGACATCACCATGCACAGTGTTATTTCATGCACCACCATTTACTGTGTGATTTCAGACATCGCCATGCACAGTGTTATTTCATGCACCACCATTTACTGTGTGATTTCAGACATCGCCATGCACAGTGTTATTTCATGCATCACCGTTTACGACTTGACCTCACCGTGATTACAGAGGCGAGTACAGAACTCTAAATTACGACCCAAGAATCGGCTACAGCAGGCACGTGTCCACGTTTGTCTGACTTCCCTGTATGCCTCTATGCTCTTGAAGCAGTTCCGCAGCTACTGCTACTGAACTCGTGTTACGAAACTGCTGAGCAAATGCTGCTGTCATATATTAGCTTGGGCCCACATCTATCCGACTTCGTGAAAATGTATTTGGTAATCTACAGCTCTTGAGATCGCCTATTGTGTTACTTTAGCTTGATCGTCCTAGAAATGGTTGATGCCCATCATGGTGAAACTTCAGGGAATTTCTCTACTTCAGATCTCAAAGGAGTGAGCAAAGCCACTATAGTCCATATTCATTGTTCTTTGATTCCAGGATACCTCCACTGCATAAACTTTCAAGAACTATACTTAACAGTTACACTACTTTACACTGTAACTTTCAAAAACTACAAGTTAACTGCACTTGGTAATTGTTAGGTAAAGGTAAAATCCCCGTGTCCATGTCATTAAGGCATACTGGGAATAGTATTTAGGCTCATATTTCCAAGAAACATGAAAGTATGACGTGGTCAGTATCGTGCCTGTCCGCGTTTACCTTTCTCAGATTTCTTTATTATTGAAATGCTTAACCACACGAAGACATTTTTTTTTGGGAGACCCTGTGCACACGTAATCAACGTAGCAGTGACTCAAGTCATTTTGATATGACTGAAATCAAAGCTCTTCCAACTTCCATTCTCTTTGCCCCCAGCCGGCAATTATTTCGGCTAACCTGCGCAATAAACTTCACTCAAATGGTTCCATCAATATCTTGGGCGTGTGGAAACATCGGGCAACAGCAAACCTGCCCGAGAAAATGAACGTGGATTTCCCCCCCCCCCCCCCCCCCCCCCCCCCCCCCCCCAAGATGGCATTTCGACATATGCGGGAGATAATTGGTTATACCTCGAGCACTAAACTGCTGGAGAATGGTAGCATTAATGTGCCTGGAAGATATGATCTTCCGGGATGATTCAGAAAAAAAAGGGCAAACAAGTAAAGGAATCTTAATCGAGGACAATCCTCGTGAAATCTGTGGTGGCGAAACATCAAACATATATTTAAGTTCTGAACTGGATAATAATATGGTTGGAAGTTTTTTCTTGGCGTTTTTAATTATCTTTAGATTTATCTAATTATTTTGTTATTCAGACTTATCGAAATGCTAGCAGTTTAACAAAATGGAGTGAGCATTTTCTTCTTCTGCGTTCGAGGCTGTTGGTCACATCAGATCCTGATCCCTGCCGACATGGCAAAGCCCGCAGTCCTATCCGGATTATGATGGGGGTTCAACTTATCATGAGTTAGGACACAGGAGAACTTCCGCAAATTATAGAAAAGGAATTCCAATTCCTCAATCACTCTCATAACTTTCGGAATTTCAAATTCTTCTTCCACTTCTCCTGTTTCATCTTTTTTTTTTTTTGTTCAACTCTGAGAGAAAGAACCGCATGAGACTCTTATATAAATGGGTGATGTTCATGAGACCTTCCCTGTTTCATCGTATGGTCAAACTCTGGGAGGAAGAATTCTATGAAACGCCTATACAAACTGAGGACCTTCATTGGCGTTTTAAAAAATGTAACTAATTAAAACCACACAATGTCACCTCATAAACCACGATTCATAGTGTGATTTAATAAATCACAGTTTACGATGATCATATGGGCGAGTACAAAACCTTAGGTTACGACCCAAGAAGCCGCTACAACATATAAACTATGCAAAGCAGTCCCTATAACCATTACACAGAAGCTGTAACAGATGGCCTAAATACGCAGGTAATGTAATATATGATCTAAGTAGACGGGCAACATAACCCATGACTTAAGTAAGCAGGTAACGTAATATATGATCTAAGTAGACGGGCAACATGACAGACGACATAAGTACGCAGGTAATGTAATATATGATCTAAGTAGACGGGCAACATGACAGACGACATAAGTACGCAGGTAACGTAATATATGATCTAAGTAGACGGGCAACATGACAGACGACATAAGTACGCAGGTAATGTAATATATGATCTAAGTAGACGGGCAACATGACAGACGACATAAGTACGCAGGTAATGTAATATATGATCTAAGTAGACGGGCAACATAACCCATGACTTAAGTAAGCAGGTAACGTAATATATGATCTAAGTAGACGGGCAACATGACAGACGACATAAGTACGCAGGTAATGTAATATATGATCTAAGTATACAGGCAACATAACAGACGACCTAAGTACATATGCAACATAACAGATGGCCTAAGTATACACGCAACATAACACATAACCTAAGTACACAGACAACATAACAGATGGCCTAAGAACACAGGCAACATAACAGGTGACCTAAATAACAGGCAACATAACAGGTGACCTAAGTATACTGGCAACGTGATAGGTGACCTAAGTACACAGGCAACATAACAAGTGACCTAAGTACACAGGCAACATAATAGATTACCTAAGTACACAAGACATCTGACATACGCACACATGCAACATAACAGATGGCCTTAGTACAAACAGATGGTCTAAGTAACCTACGTGTTCGGGGCACCAACTTCATACACGATCTCTTAATAAACCATGCAGTAATCGGGTCATTGTAGGCTGTGCATTATCAAGTTACTGTAGGCTGTGTAATTGTCAAGATAACAAATCAGCTTCAGTTTTTTGTGTGTCTCTGTGCATCAGATGCACCGATTTCAGAAGTATGTCCATCAACGTCATGCGCATGCTTATCCCGTTTACAGCAACACCCAGACAAATAGCCACAACAGCATGTGTGCTATGCTCACTTGCTCGATTAGACTGCGTCTGTTCTTGGCCAATTTGCCCAAGCGGGATTTGGAGGTGCCAGTCGGTGTGAGCTCCACCTCCAGTTATTCTGATATTGATCTGTCGTACAGCCAAGACTCCCACAGATTCTGTTCGCATGTCATGGCGGCATCTTGCAATTCTCTTTATTAAAAAAAATAAATGAAGAAGTGAATACCCTGGATAATCAGAAAAACAAATTAAATGAAGAAGTGAATACCCTGGATAATCAGAAAAACAAATTAAATGAAGAAGTGAATACCCTGGATAATCAGAAAAACAAATTAAATGAAGAAGTGAATACCCTGGATAATCAGAAAAACAAATTAAATGAAGAAGTGAATACCCTGGATAATCAGAAAAACAAATTAAATGAAGAAGTGAATACCCTGGATAATCAGAAAAACAAATTAAATGAAGAAGTGAATACCCTGGATAATCAGAAAAACAAAACAAATTAAATGAAGAAGTGAATACCCTGGATAATCAGAAAAACAAATTAAATGAAGAAGTGAATACCCTGGATAATCAGAAAAACAAAACAAATTAAATGAAGAAGTGAATACCCTGGATTATCAGAAAAAACAAATTAAGAGGTCCTCAGAGAATTTTAAGAACAATGAAAATTATTTAAAATTATAAGAAAATTACAGTCAGAATTCGTTGAACATGTCATGAGAAGACAGAAGACACAAAACTTGTTAATGACTGAAAAATTCAGGGGATAAAGAAGGAGAGGAAGACCAAGAGAGAAATATCTAGGCAGACTTATCAAGTGGCATGAGAAAAGATAAACATTTCAACTGACTGGAAACATCGAGGATTACACAAGATGGAGAAAGATGGTTGCCAACTCTCTACGACACTGCATGCAACTGAAAAACCGGTTGTATATGTACAGACTGGTTCTAAACAACTGGCAGTCATCTTTGAACAAAAACTGAAAACAGAATTTATAAATCTTAGTTATACAAAGAAATTTAACGGAATGGCTGGTATATACATAGAAGTAGGTGGATAAATAGGTTAGGGCAGGCAGATTATGGCGCTAGGAAGAGATTATGGGTGGAAACTGTGAGGCACACATCAAGAACTTTTGGTGACTATGACATCCACTGGGGCAAATTGTCTCCTTGGTTGGAAAACTGAACAAAGAAGAAGAAGAAGAAGGAAGAAGAAGAAGAAGAAGAAGGACGAAGAAGAAGAAGAAGAAGAAGGACGAAGAAGAAGAAGAAGAAGAAGGACGAAGAAGAAGAAGAAGAAGAAGGACGAAGAAGAAGAAGAAGAATTACCACCACAACAGAAAGGCAGGTTAGATAGACAAGGAGTAAGACGCAGCCTGTGACCCGACCTGACCTGATATTTCTGTTAGTTTTTTATGTATGGTTCTGAATATGTGGTTGGCTACACAATGACCACTCATTTATTTTATAGATATGACGATTAACCAAATTTGAACTTCTTAAACTGGTCACTGTTTACATTTTAAAAATAAATCATACAGAATCGTACTGTGTTTATTATTACTGCTAGGCTTCATCTACAGCGGCATCGAAATATAACTGGGTTTTATAACTTATGTGTATAAAACTCATCTTTCTTTAACAGTATAAGGGAGAATCAAACAGTAAAGACAATTCCCCTGGGAACAACTGTGTTAAGAGCACACTTATCTTAACATAGTGTTTGTGAGACAGGGAACATAGATCTGTTTGCTTAAAAACTCTGACCTACCTCTGTAGCCCAGAAACTTGTAGCAATCAACACTAATTGTAATTGTAATTGTTATTTTTGCAAAATGTAATGTCAGGTTGGTGGACGGATGGGGACATGGAGATCTCTGGCGGGGATGAGGGAAGTCTGGTGTGAAACCAATGAATCCAGGACGTGACAAGCCTATGGGTCTTTACAACAATGGCTATCAGAATGATGTGAACAAAACAGAGCCAGTAGACTATAGGTGGCGGGGAATGGATATCGTTGAAGCACTCATCAGATTCCTCATCTCAGAGTCAGAGTGTCTTTGTGGAACTGTCTCAAACCATCTGACATGGAGAAAGGGTTTAAGTACAGCCACCAGAGGCTGGAAAACAAAGTTTTGGCCAGGCCAGCCACACTGTCTTCATGGCAGTCCGAGCAAGACCACAGTCTGCCCTAGCAAGGAAAGGTGCTGAAGTCGGAGTTACCCAGCCAAAAGGCGCATCGCAAAAATCAGGGTAACACGCATTATCGCTAATGAAATGTCTATATCTACAGTTTTCAACATGGTGCTCGCCCTGTGAAGACTAACCAGGCAGGTGCAGTGCCGGGCCCCCTGCCTCGAAAGGGTCCACCCAATGCTACTGGAGGTCCTCTCAGTTCGTCTTGTGGAGTCAGGAGACATGAGAGTAGAGCTACTGGCCAAAAAATACAACAGAAGAAAACAGCCAAAAAGCAAGAACTTAAAATAATGCAGTGGAATGCTGAGGGTGTCAGCAGTGTTAGAGATGGCTATAGCAAAAAGGTTGAACTAGAGAACATACTTTTTGCAGAGCAGGTAAGTATATGCTGTATACAGGAGACACACCTAACCAAAGATGCCGCCTTTAAAATCAGAGGCTACCAGTGTTTTAGATCAGACCGACAGGACAGAAGAAAAGGAGGAGTACTCACACTTGTTAAGAATAACATCAGCGCATGTCAGGTGGGAGTGTACATGGAAGGAGCCGAATACCAGATGATCCATCTAAAAAGTAGTAATACAGATTTCCACCTCCTTAACTATTACTGTCCTAATGACCGTCCACTTGCTTTAGGAACAATCCCACACAAAGAGAGACTGATGGTCTGTGGTGATTTTAACAGTCATTCCCAGAGCTGGGGCTATGACCACATAGACAAGAGAGGAGAGGAAGTTGAGAGCTGGCAGGATGATAATGGACTTCTCCTGATCAACCAGCCAATGGATGCCCCAACATTTTACTCAAGGGCTTGGCATACAAAATCAACACCAGATCTGGCATTCCACTCTCCAGATCTGAAGTGGAACATTACACGTGAAGTTGGAAAACAACTTGGAGGTAGCGACCATCGACCAGTCTTCCTGACAATAGAAAATGAACTCCTTAACACCAGTAACCCTCTCCCCAGATGGAACTATAAAAAAGCAAACTGGACAATGTACAGACATCGTACAGGTATCCTGGTGGGACAGCTGTCCATAGAAGGTAAGGATATTAACAGCATAGTGAAGGAGTTCAATGCTTGTATCCTTCAGGCCGCTCGTGAAACCATTCCCAGAGGAGCTCGCAGGGACTATAAACCATACTGGTCTAGTGAGCTGGGAAAACTCCATGATGACGTGGAAGCAGCTCGAAAGCAAGCAGAAAATAGACCATGCCAAGAACACCACAATAATTACCAACATTCTAAGGCCAAATTTCAGAGAGCAAAGCTGCAAGCCAGACGGGAAAGTTGGAGAGAGAAAACAGAGTCCCTAAACTTTGAAAAGGATGGAAGGAAACTGTGGAAACTAATCAAACAGTTAAATGATGAGAGTACTGGAAGAAGTACAAAGATTACACTAATAGAGGATGGGAAAACTCTTACAGGTAAGCAGGTAGCAGATCACTTTGCTCGCATGTTTGCACAGGACTGCAACATTGATATCCATCCAGAGAAGGAGCGTACAGTGCGCATCGAGCCACAGAAAGAGGAGGAACAAGTCAGAAAAGTGGAGGTCATGGATGCACCAATCACACACAGTGAGTTAGACCTAGCAGTTAGTAAACTGAAACCAAGGAAATCACCAGGACCAGATGGAGTGTCCAATGAAATGATCAAGAACCTGGGAATGGCAGCAATGGGAAAGCTGTTGGATATTTTCAATATGTGCTGGAGCACAGGTAAGTTACCTCAAATCTGGAGGAAGCAAGCATGGTACCACTGCTAAAACCAGGGAAAAACAGTGATACTGCCTCCAGCTACAGGCCAATCAGTCTCACTAGCTGCCTATGCAAAACGATGGAACGCATCATTGACCTGAGGCTAAAATGGTACCTAGAAAGTGAAAACCTTCTCGTTCCACAACAAGCAGGATTTAGGCAGTACTACAGTACGGAAGATCAAGTGACCTATCTCTCTCAAGAGATTGAGGATGCATTCCAAGAGAAAAACCTTGTACTAGCAGCGTGGATAGACCTGAAGAAAGCCTTTGATAAAGTATGGAAAAAAGGTCTGTTGTGGAAACTAAGAAACTGCAATGTGAATGGAAGACTGTACAACTGGATAAAGTCCTATTTACACAATAGAAGAGCTAGAGTAGTAATGGATGGACACAAAAGCCAGAAAGTACTTCTGCGACACGGTGTACCACAAGGAGGAGTCCTTTCGCCTACACTATTCCTTGTATTCATTAATGACCTGGTCAAGGAACTTCCCTATGGAATCAAAGCAGCACTGTATGCAGATGATCTGGTCATGTGGTGTACAGATGAATATGCGACAGTTGCTACACAGAGACTCCAAAGAGCAGCAGACATCTTGACATCATGGACAAACAAATGGTGTGTAAGTATCAACACAGAGAAATCAAGTACCACTCTGTTCACCCTCTCATCTAAACAGAAAGCAGGTAAGATCTTTGTAAATGAAATACCCTTAAGGATGGACAACCAACCCACTTACTTAGGAGTGACTCTTGACTCAAAACTGACTTGGAAGCAACACATCAACAGTGCAGAAGCAAAAGCCAGAAGAAAACTAGCCATATTAAGAAAATTGAGTGGGACTACATGGGGAGCTAGTGAAAGAATCCTCAAGAATGTATATCAGCAAAGTATTCTACCACATTTAGAATATGGCTCAACATCTTGGTGCACAGCATCAACACTACGCTGCATAATCTAGACAAAGTTCAAAATCAGTCACTACGGATTATCACAGGTGCCATGAGGTCCACACCAATAGTAGAAATGCAGAAAATAGTTGGTGTTCAGCCGCTAAAGGAACGTAGAGACACAAAGGTCATGACCATGGGAGAAAAATTCCTTAGCTCTGTAAGCCATCCCCTGAAGGAGAGATTCAATAACTTGGCATTAGGACGGCTTAAAAGAAGCAGCTTCATTCATCAGGCCAAGCGTATGCGTAAGCTGATACCTGACCTTCCAACTGTAGTCACTCCATTATCATCTGTACCAGAGCATACACCATGGAAAGAAGCAGATTATACACAAATAACTATTCAGACTGAAGTGAAAGGTGTGCAGAATGGTGAGATGCAGAGCAGTCTTGTAAGATCAATAGCCACACTTAGTGTTCTAGATGACAAATATCCATGTGACACCTGGATACGTGTGTATACAGATGGATCTGCACATAATGCCATAAAAATGGTGGGGCAGGAGCTATATTGAATATCCAAACAACACCATTGACAAGATTTCCATACCCACTGGTAAATACTGCAACAACTTTGATGCAGAAGTTAGGGCAATTATTGCTGCAGTTGAAAAACTATCAGACTCCAGAATTGATACATGTCCTGTAGTAATTCTCACAGATGCAAGATCAGTACTGGAGGCTCTTCAGTGCAACAAACTACCAGACCTTAAGGATGCCTTGTCAAAAATTGGCTTACAACATGGAGTCACTTTGCAGTGGATTCCCTCCCACTGTGGGATACCAGGCAATGAGAAAGCTGACCATCTGGCCAAAGAGGGCACTGAAATGGAGCAACCAGACATACCAGTCACCTATAATCAGAAGAAAAGCATGATAAAAACCTACAGGAAGCCACAAACACCACCACATGATGACTATCACATGCTAAACAGAAAGGAACAAGTCACCATCTTCCGTCTCCGAACAGGACACAGCCGACTCCGAAGTCATATGTATACAAAGTTTAAGGTTGGTACTACTAATCTATGTACATGTGCCCAGGTGCCCCAAACCGTGGAACATATCCTCCAGAACTGCATCAACTACGAGACACTGAGAAATAATTACTGGCCCAGTGAAACCACTAAAGAAGATAAGCTCTACGGTTCCATACATGAGTTACAAAAAACAGTGAAATTTATCCAAGAGACAGGACTGCAGATATAGACAGACAGTGCGAATGAAGAAGAAGAAGTAAAGACAATTTCAAAATTACGTGATAAACACAGCGGATAGAATGTTACGCAATACAACACGTTCGCAGTGGCTATTGGGTAGTTCGAATACCAACAGCGCAGCGCTCTGCCCCTCAGACATTGTTGAAATCAAGGTCAATTAAACATGCACGCTCCGCTGCGGGATTGCACCGTTGTTGAACAACGCGCCGTAGTGAGATTCGTTTAGGCAGAGGAAGTGAAAGATACCGAAATTCACCGTGGGATGCTGGTTCAGTACGAAAATGTTCAGAGAATAACTGACACCGGCAGTTCACATCAAAATAAGACGAAAGCTGTTTAAAAAGTCTTGCTGCATCATGACAATGCCCGTCCCTATGCCGCTGCCGCAACGGTGGAGGAATGCAACAGATGCTGTTTGAACGTCTTCATCATCAACCTCGGAGCCTCGATCTGGGGAGCCATGGACTTATCACGTCTTGAGGCTCTACACGATCGCAGGCTCACACCTCCGATAGCGAGGTTAGGGAAGGGGAGCGGACTTGGATTTTGAGAGCAGCCGAAAAAAGCTTCTTCTCTTAAGGAACGAAGAAGATCGTGCAACGACACATCATCGATCTGCAGGGGGACTGCGTGGAAAAGTGATAAAACAGTTATGTTCATTTCCTCGCAGTGTATTATGTGGTATTTTGTCGTTGCTTTTTGTTTTTTTCTCTCGCCTTCTCATATACGATCTTCTAGGTTTTGTACAGATTGACCGTAACTGTTTCATTCACATACACACCTCCCCCACCCCCCTCAATCCAACTCCCTCCGCCGCTGGAGTAAGCATGCGCACTCCTTCGTTGTCCTAGTTTCCGTGAAAGTGTATCGTACTATTCCTGTCCTCATCGATTCTAACACAATAACCAAGCGAGTACTCAACCTTGCGATTCTTGAGTGTCGTTTCAAGGGGTTTGAGCATTGCCATGGCAATAGTAATGGTCTCTTCCACGATCCCCCCTCCCCCCAACCAAACACCCCCTCCCCCCACTCACAAATCGTAATGATTTTGGATGGGTTTGACACACGAGTACCCATCCATCCACCCACCCCACCCTGACCTTTCCTTTTTTGGGCTCACCGTTTATGCTAATCATCTTCCCATAATTCACGTTTTAAAGGAAGCTCTTCATTTCATTTTCGCCATTTTTAGCTCTTCCGATCAAGAATATGGTTGGCTGACGTCTTCAATGCCTCGTTTCTACCAAGACGTCATGACTTACGCCGTCTGGACCAGCGGTTTTCAAACTAAAAGACATGGGGCGCTTGTAGTCCTTGTATCTTTTACTTGTATCCCAGAGAGATTTGTTTTTATTTTGAGACTGTATTGTGGATCCAGACGAAACTAGCTGCTTTATACCTTCCGCATGTCTGTCCATAAAAGACCAAACCTGGAACACAGCCTCTGCTATAGAAAGTAAACCTTTCTGCTCCAGTTTACAAAATTTTCTCAAAGTGACCCTAAGAATAGGAAGTGGTAGGAGACAACGCTTTGAGCAGTACTACAGCTGTGTCGTACAGTGGTGCAGGCAGCTGCCTTGGTTACAGTAATGGCGTACTGGACAGTAAAGGTACATAGGGCAGTAATGGTAAATAGGGCTGTATCGGTATATGGGAGGTAGAATGGTAGGAGTTTAATTATCCTCCAGACCAGCAGTTCCAAACATTTTTCGGACCGTCACCCCCCCCCCCCTTACGCCAAATCTCACTCCCCTCGCTCCCACCCCTTCTCCCCTCTGCCTCAGAGTCGTAGGCGCACCCCTAGAGATTTATAACTTACATTCAGATACACTCCCTGAGTTGTATAACTTATATTCAGATAACACTCCCTAAGTTCTATAACTTATATTCAGATAACACTCCCTAAGTTCTATAGCTTATATTCAGATAACACTCCCTAAGTTCTATAACTTATATTCAGATAACACTCCCTAAGTTCTATAACTTATATTCAGATAACACTCCCTAAGTTCTATAACTTATATTCAGATAACACTCCCTACGTTATATAACTTATATTCAGATAACACTCCCTAAGTTCTGCTGCATCTTGTCTCCCCCCCCCCCCCCCATTTCTACTTACCACTGTCCTATATCATTTCCCTATATCTAGCTCATTCTGGCAACCTGTGAACTAGTCCGTACTTTGAAAACCCCTGGAATAAACTAACCGAAATCTGAATAACTTCATGGTAACCCTCGGAATCGTGACGCACTTGCAGGAGAAAATCAGCCTCCAGTGCAGACAAAAAATATATGGGTCAATCAATCTCCAACGTTTAAATTAAAATAAAGCCCTTTAGGTTACGGATTTCCTTGTAAGTTATAAGAAAGTATCTTCATTTTTTTCTCTTTTACATCTGAGAGTTTTGATTGGGATAGAGAAATTTGAATACGAAGCTGATGAAAGGTTATAGATAGATAAAGAGGAACTATGACTTGGGTAACATGTCCGAGAGTGGGAACCAGAAAGATTGTCCTCTATTAAGTCGAGCAGTTTTTTTTTCTTCAGAGAAAGCTTTAGTCTATGAGTGTTGTGCTTATAGTGTTGAGTTTTTAATCCTTATTCGACTAGAAGAGCAGGTTGGAGGCTAACGTGTTGCTAAACGAGGTGGAGCTAGATGAGAAGCCCTGTTTTGGGTTAATGTCTGTGCTTCAAGGTCTATGCTACAACAGATAGATAGATAGATAGATAGATAGATAGATAGATAGATAGATAGATAGATAGAAACTAATGAAGTTTATTTTCAAATTGAACCATCGAGCTTACAGACCCCTGTGACATTCAGCCTGTCATGTTACAGCTTTGAAATCATTTTTCAAACATTCAGTACAGTACAGTAAAGCGATAAAATGCATAAAGAGCATGATAAAATTAACATGGCAAAACTTTCTCACCCATCCTCTGATCCACACCTTTAACAAATAAGTAAGACATACTAAATACATGTGATATAGTTATTATAACAATCACACACATACAACAGAGTGATAATATTGCACATGTTAAATACATTAAGGTTAATAGAACTATTACATGCACTCTTAAATATGTCACACAAGTCTAGAACTGTAAGGAAAGTACAGCTATATAGTCGAATTCAAAGATATATTGAAAACGCTTTGAGCTGAACATTACTTACAAGTTTTAGGTGAGATGGAATGTATTCTAAAAGTGAACAGAAGAGTAAGAAAAGCTATTTTAAAAAATTTTTATACAGGTCAAGTCAAGGTTTTCAGAGCAGACAATTGTTTAGACGTTGAGTGCGTTTTAGATTAGACTTAAATAATGAACACAACTAAGGCTGAGAATTTTGCGACAGAATGTTATGTTATGAACAAGTCTGCCTTCGACTTGAAAATAAGTATACATCCGAGGGGCAGAATTCTGATATATTTGTGATTATTTGTAGTCTGAGCTAGATCCACGCCGATAATGAGATGCACTTCTCGTTTCTCAAGAGAGTAAAGCCTTTAGTGTGACGCTGAGCAGTCATGCCAGATCATGGAACAGTATTCTAAATGTGTTTGTATTTATGCTGTATAGTATATCTTCCTATCCACCCTCGCGATAAAAGAAGAAGGGATAAAGTAAAGTATATATTCCTTGTGTTTTGGTTGACAAAATGCTTCATTTGTCTAAGTGCTAAATTTTTCACTCTTTTTTTATGTGAAACTTTGTACGTGGGAGTTCCAAGATAAATGTTGGTCAATAGTAAGACCTAAAGTTTTATGTTCGCTAACATTTTCTATCCGCGAAGCTCCAATACATAATTGTAGCTAGCGTATTTTGTTGATATGTTTTGTTATTGTTGTTGTGAGATTAGCAAATTTCTGTTTTGTTGCACAGAGCATGGATTTTGTTTATCTGTGTTTGTCATCACTCCATTATTATTGTTCTTCCATTTAATTACATGCAAATCATGCATTTCAATTTCAGAGTTAATTCTGTATTGACATGTCTGTAATCACCAACGTAAACTGTAAAGTTATGAAGTCACACAGCATGGATAGAAAACTTGTCTCTTATCCACATCTCGAGAAATCAGAGAGAGGATAGCAAGCTGCTGTCTGATTCACTATTAAGGGAATCAGGGAGATGATAGCACCAATGGGATAACCGTCACCTGAGGAAATTATGAAATTTGAACAATGTAACTTTTCTTCCAGGTGATGGTCTGTTAACTTGTAGCCTCAATACATTTAACACAGCCCGGATCCTGGAGATATAGACTCGATATATTTAACACAGCCCGGATCCTGGAGATATAGACTCGATACATTTAACACAGCCCGGATCCTGGAGATATAGACTCGATAAATTTAACACAGCCCGGATCCTGGAGATATAGATTCGATATATTTAACACAACCCGGATCCTGGAGATATAGACTCGATATATTTAACACAACCCGGATCCTGGAGATATAGCCTCGATACATTTAATACAGCCTGGATCCTGGAGATATAGTCTCGATATATTTCACGCAGCCCGAGATCTTGGAGATTTTGAATCTGGTTTGGCGATGATCAAACTTACCACCAAAGCTATCACAGAATTGAACATAAAATAAAACAGAAGAGATTTTTGAACAAAATCCAATAAAACACGTAGACAAAAAAAATAAATAAAATAAAATACACAAGTAAAAGTCACAACTGTAACTGTAATCAGAAATTGATATTCCCGCATTCCGGGCATTCCTATATGTGCTCCGCCTTCCATTCCACAAACCACTGTTTGCTGTTAAAAGTCACAAGAGAAAGGCAAGCAACTACTGTAGATGTGTAGCAATAGCTTTTTTTTAAAGTTTGTTTTTATTAATTCCAGAAGACTTTTCAAGCGATATAAAAAAAATGACGGGAAAAGAAATTTAAAAAAAAACCTTTTACTTGAATTATTGTTTCTAACCAGATTTTACAACAGCATTACCATACTGCAACAGTTTTATATCTCTGAGAGGGACCACGTGACCCAAAGTGGCTATTATTAAAGTTTTCCTGACACTCTGCTTACATCAACGTTGTAAGTTCACGCCAGGATACTTAAGTGAAGTATACACTCACACAAATCTCCACCTCCACTCTCTCTCTACCTCTGTGTGTGTGCGTGCGTGCATGCGTGCGAGCGTGCTTGCGCAAGTGAGTGTGTGTGTGTGTGTGTGAGAGAGAGACTGACTGACTGACTGACTGACTGACTGACTGACTGTGACTGACACACGTTGTAGAAGAGGCGTCCGACAAACAGACCTAGAAAATTATGATTTTATATAAATTCCAGTTTCTCTGAGAACTTTTTTATACTGTACATTGTCGTCTTCGGAGCATCTGATTCACTGCCGTCGTCAGAGCATTTGATTCACGGTCGTCGTCAGAGCATTTGATTCACGGACGTCGTCAGAGCATTTGATTCACGGACGTCGTCAGAAAAATTTGATTCACGGCCGTCGTCAGAGAAATTTGATTCACGGCCGTCGTCAGAGAAATTTGATTCACGTCCGTCGTCAGAGAAATTTGATTCACGGCCGTCGTTAGAGAAATTTGATTCACGGCCGTCGTCAGAGAAATTTGATTCACGGCCGTCGTCAGAGAAATTTGACTCACCGCCGTCTTCAGGATATTAGTTGCATAATTCTCCATATGTCTTGACTGCTTTCCAATTCTGTTTTAATTTGCGGATTTAAGGCGGATATCTAACAATCACAAGGTAATACATGCTCTATTTATAAACAGAGAACACCAGTTTCTCCCTATTTTAAGAAATTTCTTTTTTTTTTGTAACACTCTCCATACGGAGAAATTGACTAATTTATCTTATTCATGACAAAACCAAACTATAAGTAAAAGTTGTATTCATTATACAAAGCTAAAAAGACACACAACCATTTCTTTCTGCGACTATAAGCATGGATGATCAGATTACGCGATCCTTCCTTCTCTAATCGGTAACATTGTCTCTCTTTGCCCTTGCCTCTTGGTCAAATAGTTCTCTCTTGACCTCTCTGTTTTTCTTTCCTGCATTTGCCCAGAAAAGATTCTACAAGTGCTAATAGTGCACGGTTGCAGTAGTACAAATGCATGGACAGGACGAAAAGGACACAGATTTCAGAAAGTAGGAAAACAAAATACAAGATCCCACAATTACGTAATGAGACTAACTACATAAAAAATAAAATAAACAACAGTTGAAGATATAACCTGTATTTTATTGAAAGTAAGCCCTGGTGCATTGACACAGAGAGTGGCACGATCTAACAAACTTTAGAACGACCTCTGCAGTTCTTCTGTTGGTATGGCCCTTAAACTCGATGTTAAGGCCCTTTGGATGTCATCAGTATCGTCACAGAAGCGTCCTTCAATGGTGACCGACTTTAATTTTTGGAGTAGAAAATAATCGCAGGGAGACAAATCTGGGGAACAGGGTGGATGGTTGAGAACACACATTTGTTTTGGGGCCAAAAATTCCTCTAAAATTCCGGTGAGCCGGTGCATTATCATGAAGAATGAAAAAAACTGCCAGGTGTTGAATACTCGGGTTGGACTCGGAGAATTATTTTCAATAGGCGTTTCAAAATACTTAAATAAACTCTGGCAGTGACAGTCTGTCCCTCTGGAATAAATTCTTTGCGAATAACTCCTGTCGCAGAAGCGCACCAATATTGTCTTCATTTTCGGCTTTTGAAGACTAATTTTTATTGCCTTTTTGTGATGATGATGACTTCCAAGAGTACTTTGACGTTTAGTTGTTGGATAATAGGATAAAATCCATGTTTAATCCTCTGCAACAACCAAATTTAAGAAATGTTTATTTCTGCGGCATCATTTGATGATGTATTTTGCGTACTCAACAAGCTGATGTTTTTGGTCATCAGACAACGAATGTGGTAGAAACCGGCAAGCAACTTTTTTCCTGCTCAAATTTTCAATTAAAATTTTACGAATGGTCTCTTGGTTAACACCAAATTCATCTGCCATCATCCTCACAGTCAAACATCGATCTTCTTGTATCCGTTCTCTGACTTTTGCAATGAGCTCCTCATTACGAACTGAAATTGGGCGCCCATATCTAGTTGCATTTGTAATCGTTTCCACACGACTTTTGAATCATGAATGCCATCTGAATATCTGTGCACGAGAAAAACAATTATCACCATAAACTTGTCGCATCAAGTCAACCGTCTCAATGGCACTTTTTTCCGAGTTTTAAACAGAATTTAATGTTAGTTTTTTTTCTCCCTGATGATTACATGACAATGCACCTCTGACTATGTCAACAAAATGGCGGCTTGTTTGTCGTCTGCTTATCTGGCGGCGATGAAAAGTTGCCAGATCATAGAAGAAGGTTTCCTCTTTGGATTAAATGGTTTGCTTCATAGATGGCATTTTTGTCTTGGCCATTATAAAATCAGTCTCATTACTTAATTGTCTGAACTTGTATATGTTTATAATGGATGTCTAATTTCAGTACAACTTTCAGTCCTTCGGTGGCGAAGAAGCTGACCGATTTGACATTCAGTGACCCATAGCTGACGTGCTAGCATCAAGGTTTGGCGAACCATAGCTGACGTGCTAGCATCAAGGTTTGGCGAACCATAGCTGACGTGCTAGCATCAAGGTTTGGCGAACCATAGCTGACGTGCTAGCATCAAGGTTTGGCGAACCATAGCTGACGTGCTAGCATCAAGGTTTGGTGAACCGTGGCCGAACAAGACCTTGTCCCATCTCTCCCCTGGTACTCCTAGTAAGAGGCCCGTATCATGGCTGAAAGGACAGGGATCGCCACAGTCCCCATGGTGGTGGAGTTTGTTAAAGAAGTATCGCATACTCCCTGCTATGTAGCTCCACATAGCTGCAGTAATTCTATCCCAATCCGACACGATGTTTTGTCTCAACATCTGTACCCGCAACGATAGCAAAGAACATCAAGCTCGAAAATCCAGTTTGATAGCAGAAGAAGAACAAGAAGAAGAAGAACAAAAAGAACAAAAGCAAAAAAGCAAGAAGAAGAAGTAGATGATGATGATGAAAGAAGAGCAACAAAAAAGGAAGAAAAACAAGAAGACGAAGAAAAAGAACAAGAAGACGAAGAAGAACAAAAAAAGGAGCAAGAAGAAGACGACGAAGGAGACGAAAAAACAACAGGAATAAGAAGAAGAAGACGAAGAAGAACAAAAAAAAGGAGCAAGAAGAATACGACGAAGGAGACGAAAAAAAAACAGGAATAAGAAGAAGAAGACGAAGAAGAAAACGAACAAGAACAATAAGAAGAAGACGAAGAAGAGGGACAAAAACAAGAACAGGAAGACGGAGAAGAAAACAACCAAGAACAATAAGAAGAAGACGAAGAAGAAGAACAAAAACAACAACAACAACAAAAAGAAGACGACAAAGAAGAGGAAGAAGAACAATAAGAAGAAGGCGAAGAAGAAAACAAACAAGAACAATAAGAAGAAAACGAAGAAGAAGAACAAAAACAAGAGCAAGAACACGAAGAAGAAAACAAACAAGAACAATAAAAAGAAGACGAAGAACAAGACCAAAAATAAGAACAATAAAAAAGAAGACGAAGAATAAGAACAAAAACAAGAACAAGAAAACAAAAAAGAAGAACAAGAACAAGAAGACGAAGAAGAAGAAGAAGAACAAAAACAAGAAGAAGAAGTCTCTCATTATCAAGCGGAACATATAAAGGCCACAAAATATATTCCACCTAAGGCCTTTGCCTTCAGATGACCAGATTTTACGCTAATATACCGTAGTATAGAAATGTACAATTTTAAAACCTTCACAGCACACAACAACAACAAAACTTATATAAAGACAGATATAGTTTTGTTTTGCTTTACAAAGCTATTTAGACGTCGACCGCAGAAATAGTGACCTCACTCAAGAGATTCGTGAAAATATCCACGCTGAATCATTCCTGATTCACTTGGCAATCCTGTATCACTACTCCCAGCCTAAGTCACGACACAGACCATACACAAACACATACTGTCACGTGGCACTGACATCAGTGACAACCGCTCAACTCAATAAAAGCAGCAGGAGATTGCGCGCCAGGAAAAAGAAAGAACAGGACACATGAATGAAATCATAAGTATCCAGTATCGATTTGGAGAATTACCTGGCCTGACGAATGACACAATCGATAGAGGAGAATCAATATTTTTTTGCAAACAAAGGAGATGTCTGCGCCAAGAAGAAAGGAAACGTTTGTGTATGAGGAGATGAAGCTAGGTAAGCTATGACAACGTGTCAAAAAGTTGAGTCATAGAGGAAGAAATGTCGCTTTTTTTTTGGTGGATGCTTGATTAAAGGGTAGATTAAAGTGAGGATTAACAGAATAAGCGAAACTGACGCGGCAATTACTTTTTTGAAGCTTTTGATGAGCAGTAAAGAAATACTAACGGGATTTAGGTGTCGCAGAAAACTGGCTGGTTAACACCATAAACATTAGAAAGCTGAGAAACTTCGGCCACCACAAAGAGACGCTATAACCTTGAGAGGTTGGCAGTAGAAGGCAGAGTGTCTAGCAAAAGAGAAAAGGCACCACCTGGCCGTAGGTGGACTCGGGACATCACGGAAAGTCTGCACGTGTCACTGCATGACGCTGGTCAGCTTGCGCAAGACCGTGTTGCATTCAGGGAGGCTGTGAGAGAGACAACGTTCTGGAAATGACATGTCACGTGAATGAATGAGGACCAGCACAAGATGAATGCATAATACAAAAATGAATAAACTATACTATAAGTAAAAGTAGAAGAACAAATAATAATAGAACGACAAAGATTTTAGACTAAAGGAAAAAAAAATGAACTGAATTCAATTTGGGCGGGTAACCTGTGAAAGTGAAGGACAGAGCAAGTTGGAGGACTATCTCAGGCAACCTCTCTTGTTGACAGGGCACAAGATGATGATGATTATAGGGACAACACAGCTATGAGGTTTCATTAATTACTGCCGATCAAGACCCTATCTCGCAACATCACGATACATCTGCTTGAAGGTCTGGAGCACTCTCTCATGTTGACTGACAAGATAGAGCTTGACATGATCTACGGGGTGGTGGAGTGTAAAAAGAAATCTAACTCTTTGCTATGTCCAGGATCAGATGCAAAATCCTGTAAACTTCTCATTCGATATGTTCCTTCAAATTATGAACAGAAAACGCGGTCTCTCAGTTCATGAGAGTTTTTAAAAAATGAAGAAGAAAGCCAATGAAAGAATTAGACAGAAAGCACTTTGTAAAGTCTTTCATGCGTGACTTTCTGTCTAATAATAGTAATTGCTTCTTGTCTCTGATTAATTATATAAAACATTATTTGTGATTAATTATAACGCATTTGCAACAACAACAAAACATTAACTTACAACAATTGTAGATTTATTGTACGAGAAAACAAAATTCCCGAAAATGTGTATATATTATTTAAGAACGACGCATGACAAATTTGATATTTAAACAAATTATAATTTGATATCTAGATCAGGTCACTTATGACAAATTTTATATCTAGACCAGCAGACATATGACAGATTTGATATTTAGAGCAGGAAAATACGACAGATTTGATATCTAGACAAGGTCTCGTGTGACAAATTTGATATCTAGCCCAGGTGACATATGACACATTTGATATTTAGACCAGATCACATAAGACAAATTTGATATTTAGACTAGATCATACATGGCAAGTGTATATCTAAGCCGGGTCACACATGACAAGTATGATATCTCGGCTGGGTCACACGTGACAAATATGATATCTAGATCAGGCCACATATGACAGATTTGGTATTCAGACCAGATATGCTTTCGTTAAGAAGATGTTTACGGAAAGAACAGATGCTAATAAATGCTAATAAAATACAAAGAAGAACACTCTTACCTTAATGTACCTATGGCAGTTGTTACTTACCCGGGGTCAGTGGGCCTCCAAGTGGTCCGCGGAGTGATTTCTGGAGGTCCAAGGACCAGGAAAAGGGTTGGCTCTATTAAAATGACGCTGCTAAAAAAAAAAACAGAACAAAGACTAAGCACCACAGAGCTAGAGTGAACTATGACAGAAAAACTGCCCGAACACAGAAATCTAGCACTAACTGCTGAAGGAAGGTGGGATATGACTGGTCTACACAGAAAGGAATAACCACCCAACTACCATGAGAAGTAACTAAAACATTAAAGAACAAATAACTAACTAGACAAAATCTAAACAGAAAATCGACGACCATATGTCGTAAATATCGCGCCAGACGGTATTTCGTGATATATACAAGCCAAAGCGTTCCAGACCTTTGGCCCAGTACATGACATATGGAAGCAGTCAGCCGTGACATTTGGGGGGTATATATGACTGACAACTCATTACCAAAAATAGCACTAAGATGGACACCACAGGGGAGCAGAAGTAAGGGTAGACCAAAAGAGACATGGAGAAGAACAACAGAAAGGATGTTGAGCAATAGAGGGCTCACCTGGGCAAGAGCAGAAAAAAAGGCGAAAGACAGGCATTTGTGGAAAACCCTTGCGGAAGCCCCATGTGCCCTGGGCACTTAAGGTTCAGAGAGAGAGAGAGAGAGAGATGCCAAGTAAATACAAATAAAATAAAGTTAATTTTTAAAAAAAATAGAATGTAAACGAATGTCTCTTTTTTTAGAACAGTTTTTAGTTTCATAAAGGTCTGAACATAACAAGTAGGCGAGGGTGGATGATTATTGTTGCATCATGTTTCATATTTCCGGAAATTGTAATACCCTGCATACTGACATGGCAGTGCATGTGAACAGTCTTCTGTACATGTAGGCGGATAAGAGATTTATCACACAAAAAAAGGTCACCAGCAAAATGACAGAGTAAGGATGTAAAGCGCAACAAAGACGATTAGAAGCAACCGCCGACTCCCAAAATCCTGTTTAATATCACTGATTATGAGGCAATAAACAGTTGGCAATATATTTCGCAACTTGACTTAGATTGCAGCAATTCTTAAGCAACTTCCAAAAAGCCGTTATTACTGCCCGCTAATAGCTTTTACCGTTGGCGTAGCATCCATTAATGCGCTGGAAGCTGCACTTCCGTCGTGTTTTTCTCCCCCCTAAAATTACCTTTACCAGATTCGAAAATAATAAATGTAATTACAGTACAGTATAATCTATCATTTGCAACATTTTCCGGGTAAATTTCTTCACCCTGGAGCTATTTATAAGTTATTTGCTATGTTTGTTTTTGCCCCTACCTGCCACGTGTACTGTCCAAATAACACGGTCTAAGGCTTGTCTAAAACAAGCAACAGCGGGATTTCTTAATCAGGGTTTCTCAAGTTTCTAAAGTTTACATGAGCACGCTGGGAGTTCCCTGGGCGATCCTAACTTTAAAGGCTAAATAAATATGTCCATATCCATACACCCAAAGGGGTATGGGAAGTAAATGATGGGGGGGGGGGTAGGTACAGGACTAGAACTAAGTGATGGCGGTACTTGACTCGAACTGACTGATGTGTGTACAGGACCCGAACTAACTGATAAGGGTACAGGGAATCGAATAACTGATGGGGGTACATTTCTCGAACTACCTGATACCTAAATGGGGGTACATTACTCGAACAAACTGAAGGGTGCACAGGGCTCAAATTATCTGATAGGGATACAGGACTCGAACTAACTGATAGGGGTACGGGACTCGACCTAACTGATATGGGTACAGGACTCGAACTAACTGATAACTGATGTGGGGTACGGTACTTTACTCGAACTAACACATGGGGGACGCAGGGCTCGATCTCTGAGCAACAGCTGAAGAAGAAATGTTCTTATTTTAGATGTTACTTTCAGCTTTTATGCCCATGGTTGTCCATATGTGGAGTACCATCAAACTATGAACATCTTTTTAACTTATACTGGTACCTAACCGAACTGGTGATGACGATTATGATGACGACGATTATTTCAATAATCTGAATATGGAAACATATTTGCCAGTCCTTGGGAGAGTTGGGAAGATGGTCAGTATTTCTACAAGGTTAAGAGACCCCCCCCCCCCTTCCTCCCAATTATAACAGATAACTAATTATAACTTATAAAAGAGCACAATCAGTACAGGATAATTATGTCGGGACCCTACTGATCATGATAACGTCTCGTGGATTGTACATATAATAATTCTTTTTTATACAGGGCTTCTCAGAATTATTTGACAGGCTCTCCCCCCGGTTAGAAAAACGTTGAGAAATCCCGATGTTGAGTATCATCAAATTTACGCCAGTTTTGCTCCAGTTTTCTTTTTTGATAGAGGTCGTTTCGTGAAAACGGGAAGAGTTTAATTTTGGGCTTTCAAAAATATTCCTCCGCGTTTGTAAGAGGACTGAAATTAGTGAACTTTTTTTTCCAGCTTAATTATTGTTTATTTGCTTTGAGTTTTAATTACTTGGTTTCTTTTATTTATTTATTTTTTTTACAGTGAATTGTCTTTTCATTAACTTTAATTCAGATAACGCAAGTTTGGACGGAAAAGTAATCCAGTGCTCCCCAACCTTTCTTTTTTGTTGTTGTTGCTTTTGGATCATACCCCACCCCAACGCTTCAAAGATTTTGCTGTTCCCACCCCCTCAGCAGCATTATAGTCAGTCAGGTTCTGAAAAAGTAAAAGATAAATACATTCTAATCTCCCCCTCCCTCTAAAATGTTAAAATTATCTCTCTGTGGGGTGTAAGTCTCAAGCTGGGAAACATTGCCTTAAAGATATCGTACTAGTTTTAGGCATATTTCACTCACTCTCTCTCTTTCTCTCTCTCTCTCTCTCTCTCCACTCCTTCCATTTAGTCCCCTAAAAAAAATCTGAAACTTTTTTTTTAATGGTACAGAAATATTAACATAAGAGTCTACATGTCCAGTGTTGGCGTCTCTACATGTCCAGTGTTGGCGTCTCTACATGTCCAGTGTTGGTGTCTCTACATGTCCAGTGTTGACGTCTCTATATGTCCAGACGTCTCTACATGTTCAATCTTGGCGTCTCTACATGTTCAGTCTTGGCGTCTCTACATGTCCAGTCCTGGCGTCTCTATATACCCAGACGTCTCTACATGTCCAGTCTTGGCGTCTCTATATGTCCAGTCTTGGCGCCTCTACATGTCCAGTCTTGACGTAGCAGCGAGAGACCGCGGTGACGATGCCAGCAATGAAAGAAGGCCCGGCCACTGGGGACATGGAGACGCACAACACAGGAAGAACTAAATAAAGCGGGAAAGACATAGTTCGAGGTATCCTGCTTCGCCCAAGACAGGGTTGGTTTGAGAACCCTTGTTGATGTCTTATACTCCACTGGAAGTACAGAAACTGCTGCTGATTAAACATATTCTACAGGTTTCCCTGTACCAGTAAGGAAAAAAGAAATTAAGTATTGCCTATTAAGTTCACTAAATATTTTTTGCGTTAGTTGTCTAGTTTTCGCATTTAAGCTCATTGATACATACAATACATTAAAAGTGATTTATTATGTCACGTATTTAAGGTGACTCCTGCATTATTGCTCACTTTTACTCGGCTGATGTCTATCAGCGAAATAAGCACCCCCACAAGTTGAGATGATCTACCGTAAGAGAGAGAGAGAGAGAGAGAGAGAGAGATACTGGAAAGTATAAAGAATGGCAGTGTTTTGTCACTGTTTTAAAGCATACGCATACATCAAAACGTAGGTATAGAATCCTTCCTTTTTTTACTTGTATAACTGTTTTCTATAATATACTGACATCCATTTTGTTGGAAATTGTAGAGCTAGCTTACTTGTATCGAACATTCCGTTTATACTCTTTTTGTCTAATTTTCAAATGCTGACAGAAAAAAAAAATAGAGAAATAGAGAAATAGTTTCCAAACTGTTCGCTGTCAGTTGTATTTATAACTTCTGATAGAAAGAAGTTTGTCTCACCGGAACAGTGTGTAGGCGTGAACCATTATTAAGGCTTCAGTGTCATAAAGGTAACTAAGGCATATAGTTTTAGTCCCGTATTTTCAGTGACCATTATGTACACTAGACAATGTTGTGGTCAGGATCATGCCTGGCTGCTTTTTACTTTCCCAGCTCCAAGAAGAACCAGGTACCCATTTCTACAATTGAGTGACTGGAGCGCCTGCGACCAGATCTGAATCACTGACCTTCGTCATGAGAGATTGGTGCACTGAGCACTTGGCTACTCACACACTGTTATCTGTCTTGATTCACGCTCTACAGCAGCGTGAACACCAAATACTGCAACTCCAGATGTTCCAAACTCAAGCTAACTGAAGGTCTATTTTATGAGTTTCATACGAATGAAACTCAGAGAAGTGCAGAAAATCATATTTTGTCCCAGATGTCTTAAATTATGAGTTGGAGCTCACGATATTTGAACTTCAGATATATATTTTTCAGTTATTTTTTTTTCTTGTCAGACAAATGGATTTCGTCTTTCAGAAATTGTGTCCTGTCAGTTGTTAAGTCCACTAAATCGGTCAAATCATTTGTCCGGTTACTGGTTTGGCCACAAATATAAATCGGTCAAGTCGTAAGTCCAGTCAATGATGCGGCCTTTTTTTCACTCACTTCAGTAGACAGGTTATAAATTGCACAGAATATTGGACGCATTGAATCAATGTTTCTCAAACCATGATGCTCTATACCAGATATATTAATTCTAGCCGATCTTTGCCTATATTTGATGACGTTTGAAAATTTTCAGCTTTATCCACACACAACAAAATTGTCCTCGTTACGATGTAAACTGGATTTGTCTTGCTCCAGCATTACCATGATGACATTTTCAATGTGAACCCATTCGTACAATAGGCTGCAACACGTCATGACTAGTTGCAACATTAAAAGTTAAGGAAAAGAAACACTCTCTTTAACTGTATCTTCTTCTTCTTTTTCTTCTTCTTCTTCTTCTTCATCGAACACTTTCGGACTTCAATTTGGATATCTTTGAAGAATGCCGCAGTTTGTCTTAAACTGTTAAGATCATCAAACAGCCTGTCATGGACAGGAACAGGTGACACCCAAAAGGGCCGTCTCGGTTCTTCAAACGGCGGGCAGTCCTGTAACAGGTCCTAGGCTGTCATTTTGTCGGTACCACAGGTGCATTCATCGGTTGCGCCTACCTTGAGCCTGTTAAACATGCGGTGTCTCAATCTATTGTGGCCTGTTCTGAGTCCAAAGATCTTGACTAGTTCTTCTTCGCTGAGCTCATAGCAGGGGCGATAATTCTGGTGTTCTGTGTGTTATTTTTTTTTCTGTTCGTGGTTTATCAGTGGTTTGGCTTCATCATATGATAGGCTTGTGTCTGTCTGGGGGAGGTCTCCACCTCTCTTTGCCAGTGTATCAACCTCGTCATTCCCCTGGATGGCGCAGTGAGATGGGAATCCACCGTATGACAACTCTTATAAAGATGTGTGCCATGTTACATAGGGCATCTTGTAACTCCATGTTCTCTCAACGCAGCTATAACTGATAGAGCATCTGTGAGAAGGACATCTTGGCTGCCTGCAACAGATTTTGCCATCAGGGTTTATGCTGCTGTTTTCAATGCTTCTACTTCGCCTATGAAGTTGCTGGAGAGCTTTCCTCTTGCCATTGACAGTTGTATATGTTCCCCAGTGCTGAGCATCTGGAAGATTCCTGCACCCCCATTTATTTGTTGCGTTTAACTGTTTAACTTTAAGTGCGTGGGAACATCATAGTTGCTGGGGACCTTTACCTTAATGTTCCTGTAACACAAAATTTTGAAATCCACTGCACTATAGACCTGGCAGTAAAACCCGAGTGCTATGAAGTCGTAGAAGCTATTTAAGATCAACGACCTGGCAAGTTGAAGACAAGACCTGGTGTTTCCCTTAAATTCTCCGTGACCTATTTTCATTTTTTTCCAGTGGCGGAATAATTTAAACCCATTCTCTATTTTCTTTAACCTTATGAACAACAAGTTACCGCAGCTACCGAAAACAAACACATGGAAATCGTACAATAAAATAACATCACTCTAATTTTTGCTTTGTTTTTTTTTCTTTGTCATTAATGATTTCAATCTTTGTAACCGACTTCTTTGTAAGTTCTCTCAAACTTTCGTCTTCACTCCTGTGTAAACTGAATGGTTTATTAGAAATGATGCTTTTGTACGGTTAATCTATTTGCTCTTCTCTCTCATAAGAAAGGCTGATGGTTCGAATCGAGCTGGAGGCGCTCTAACCACCCAGCAGTAGGTGTAGCAACAGCTACCTGGCTGCTTCTTTAGCAGGGTAAGGAAAGGCGGACCGACATAACACAAACCACATCACTCAAACCACATCACTCCCTAATCCGTCAGATGGGGCAAGGAAATATAGTCCCTAACATCTCATCATCCGGGTGTCTCTTACAGAATGGCAGGGCTAATTTTATCTTCCACATTCCACCAGGAATCCTTTTTTTCGATAACAGAATCCTCTGAATTCCTCGGTACATCCTCTATCTCAAAACTTCCTCCATACCCATTCATCAGATTGTCAAAATTATCTTCACCATTAGTCATAACTAGTACCAATATGACTTCAAAGATATTCACAACATAGTTTTATTTTACATATGGAAAGTTGGAAAGAGAACAGCCGAAAGTTAATTCTAATTTTAAAACTTGTTCAGCAATTAAATCCCATCCCCCCCTCCCCGCAATCATTTGCTTAACCCATGTCCCAGACAACAAATTCCTGCCCCATCATATCTACGAGTATGTCTGTAATATAGGTGTTATAGGAAGGTATTATAGGAAGGTATTATAAGAAGATATTATAGGAAGTTATTATAGGAAGGTATTACAGGAAGGTATTATCTCTCTCTTCTCTCTCTCTCTCTCTCTCTCTCTCTCTCTCTCTGTCTGAACCTTGTGGCCAGGGCATATGGAGCTTCTTCAAAGGTTTCCACAAATGCCTGGGTCCTTTGCCTTTTTTCTGCTCTTGCCCAGGTGAGCCTTCTGTTGCTCAGCATCCTCTCTGTATCCATGTCTCTTTTGGTCTACCCTTACTTCTGTTCCCCTCTGGTGTCAATCTTAGTGCTATTTTTGGTAGTGAGTTGTCAATCGTTCGGAGCACATGCAGGAAGGTATTATAGGAAGGTATTATAGGAAGAGAAACGAATGGTCTTAGTGTTGGTTATTCTAATCTAATGTTCCACGGCTTTCGGTTTCATAATTTAGATCTTGTGGCTGTTCTATAATTTACATGGTTAATGGTGCATCTGCTTCAATTTCTAAAGTTACTGCTGAAGCTGTCAAGTTAATTCTACATCTTAAATATCAGTCGATGTTAGGAAGTGCTTTTTTGCGTGAAGTGTTTTTTTGCCATCAGCCCTATGGTAACTCTAGTGTGGTCTTGCAATATAATATCAATTTTACTTGAAATTGTTATCGTTGATACACAGTAAGAAGGACCAACCCAGTGTGGACATTTGGATCTCACACTCCAAGCTTCAGCTCAGGTTCTCATAATTTAGATGTTGTAGCTGCTCTACAGTTTATATGGTTACTGTTGCAGCTGTTTCAATTTCTAAAAGTATTTCTAAAGTTATCTAATCATTTCAACATCTTAGACATCAGTCAATGTAAGTAAGTGCTTTCTTGCATGAAGGGTGAGCACTGGATCTCACAGTCCATGGTTGGGCACTGGATCTCACAGTCCATGGTTGGGCACTGGATCTCACAGTCCATGGTTGGGCACTGGATCTCACAGTCCATGGTTTGGCACTTGGTCTCACAATACAGATGAGGTCTACGAACTCATGGGAAAAGCTCGGATTCTTGATGACTGTCAAGCCCTGAAACTACGAACCCCCTCAGTTTCCATGGCAATGGGTGAGCACTATAACCACTGACAACCCAGACCAGCCGTCATGCGGTTAAAATTTTGTGAATGCAAAGATTATAACCTCTTATGTGGTAAACAGTTCAATTATGTGGTAAAACGCATTAATTTGCATGTAAGCCCAGTTAAAATAGAAACTTTCTACAATCCATCTCTTGACTGCTATACAATAGTGAAAAAGGAATACTCTGAATGCTATCGAGGGCTAGCTCTTATACAGTCCAGCCAGTATTCTTTCATGTAAGCTGCAGGATTCGCAATAAAAATCATGTAATTTGTCGACGCTGGACTCGAAATCAAACAGCAGCTACCAGAAATGCACCTTGACAAGGAAAATAAAAAAAAGTACTTCTTATTTTCTGTTGACTTTCGGTTAGAGGGCTTCAGTAGCATGGAGGTTGTTGGCCAGGGAACTAGACTGAAAGGTTAAATGGATATGATGTGGGTTTTTTTTTTGTTTTTGTAAAAAAAAAAAATTATATTTCTGAGAGATATTGAAAGAAACACACACACTAAATCAAGTCAAAAAGCAACGACACATCAATGGATGTAACCAGTGAAAAATGTATGACAAGATGTTTTTTTACTCGTCTTGGAGTCTTGGTAATTTTAAATGTTTAAGTCCCTTTATTTGTGGCTACTCTTTGACTCTCCCTTGTGTTTCCTGCCATATAAGACACATATTTAATCTAGCAAAGAATATTTTGGGGGAAAAAAAAACAACTAAAACCCCCACATTTTCCTTGTACTTCACCGCCCTTCTATGTAAAGAGTTTTAGACCAACATTATATTGCAGAACAGTGGCTCCCAACCTGTGATACGCATACCCAGGGGAACGCGTCAGGACGTTTAGAGATATGACAGAAGTTGGATAATGGCGGAAAACAGATTTTATAAAAAGCAGCAGCTATAATAGTAACAAATAAGGTAGACAGAGGTGTATGGTGCAGTTTTACAAAGTGAGGGAGGGAGTGAGTAAGGTGAGAAAAAAACGAATAGAAAGTATGAGAATGTATAAATGAAAAACATACAACATCCGATATTTCGGCGTGAGCCTTATTCGAGGATACATGCACAACGAGACAAAAACACGAAGAACTTATCTGAATGTGTCTTCCTCCAAGAAGGAAACAGAAATGTGTGTAGTAGAAGGGAGAAGGAAAGACCACACTGCCTCCAAACAAAAGATGCCCGATAGAGCCAATCGTAGAGAAGAGGTGGAGAGAGAGGAGGAGAACAAGTGGGAGAAAGGGGTGGGGGAAGGCAATAGAAACATGATAGCCGCTAGAGGTGTCGGGAGGGGGGAAAGAGGGGAGGAAAAAGGGGACGCGGAGAGATAATGAATGAAGAACATAAACACCTGCAGGGAGAAAATGTGCCTACAGACGGGACAAGAACCTCAGGGACTTTTTAATTCGTAGTCATCTTAAGACAGATGACACTTTTTATGATACCAGGCGTTACTGACGCCGTAGATGTAACACTTGTCCGTTTGTTGTCGAGGCTAGCCAGATCTCCTTCCCTAAGTCCACGTTATCAGTTCAGGAGGGTTTCACCTATACTTCACGAAATATCATTTATGCTATAATGTGCAAACGTTGCGGTTTGAAGTACATAGGGGAGACTGGCTTACAGTTAGGAGATCGATTTCGCCAGCATCTCAATGATATTTCTAAGAGGGCCTGGACACCTGTGGCTAAACATTTTTGCCTTGGCAACCACAGGGGTAAACAGGACATTTCTGTTAGTGCGATCCGCTCTCGTTCTGCTGATGTACGATCTCGGAGGGTCCTAGAACAGTGCCTTATTTTCCAGACTGGCTGTCTCCACCCAGCTGGAATTAACACTGTCTTCAGCTTTCTGTAACTTCTTTATTTTTCCACTGGCCTTTTTTATACTCTACTTTCTTTCCCTATGCTACCCCTCCCTACTACCATCCTATTTTCTTCTCTGCCAACATATTGGTCTTGTCCTATTCACTAGTTTCACATTTTCTCCCTGCAGGTGTTTATGTTCTTCATTCATTATCTCTCCGCGTCCCCTTTTACCTCCCCTCTTCCCCCCTCCCGACACCTCTAGCGGCTATCATGTTTCTATTGCCTTCCCCCCACCCCTTTCTCCCACTTGTTCTCCTCTCTCTCCACCTCTTCTTTACGATTGGCTCTATCGGGCATCTTTTGTTTGGAGGCAGCGTGGTCTTTCCTTCTCCCTTCTACCACACACATTTCTATTTCCTACTTGGAGGAAGACACATTCAGATAAGTTCTTCGTGTTTTTGTTTCGTTGTGTATGTATCCTTGAATAAGGCTCACGCCGAAATATCGGATGTTGTATGTTTTTCATTTATACATTCTCATACTTTCTATTCGTTTTTTTTCTCACCTTACTCACTCCCTCCCTCACTTTGTAAAACTGCACCATACACCTCTGTCTACCTTATTTATTTAAACCAGTTTTACTGCAGTCGCCATCCCTTTTATCTGTCATAATAGCAACAAACAATTTTGCTAATACGAAGGAGTACAGGTTATGGAAAAAAGGCTCAGCCAAGAGGTAGGCAACCGTCAGAAAATAGATTGAGAACCACTGTTCAGCTAGAGGGCCTTCTACACAGATCTCTTTCGTAGGGAACGTTAGCAAGCTAACCTCACTCTCTTGGTACAAATAATGGCTACGTATTCAAAACAAAACAGTTTCGTAAACTAAAAATTGTATCAAGAATTTTTTTTAAAAGACCATAAGAACTATGGTATGATCAGGTATATAAGACGAGAAGAGAGAAGTTTCAAGGATTTTCCATAGGCTGAGCACGTTGGAGTCCAGCGACCGTGTCATTGTTCAGACGTGAACGAAGGTGGTCATTCGATAGATGGAGGCTGACATGTGTAGTTTAGTTGTGTGCATTTGCAACCAGGGTTGGACTCATATTATTCAAGGAAACGTTTTTTTATGACTCGATAATGCATGTTGGAAATATATGGGCATCATGTGCATAGGATTCGTTTGTTGCGTGTTGCCTTGTGGATCAGAATTTCGTGAATACAAGGATCGTGATTTTATAAAAAGGATTGTTGTTTCATGTTCCCGTTATTTACATGTAAGGTGTGAACGTATGGTGTAGTCAGCCTTCCAGCACTCAGTACGGCGGCGGCAAGACAGAGTAAAAGATTGAACAATCCTCCCCCTTCACCAAGTATCAAAAATAAAATACTACATTACAGGACCGAAATAACAATGACCTTACTTATTTACAGTATCAAGATATCGTTAAAGTTTTGCAGATTTTACGAGCGTTTTATGATATTAGTATCCAAATGATGACTGATCCATACTCAGAACTAAAGAACAAGTTCTTGGCGGTAGATGGGCCGACACTAAGTAGTGGGGAAATAAAGCAGGGCTATCCTGCGAAGTGCTGAGACATGACAGCGGTTGGATGTTTAAAAACATTTTGAAAGATTATTTCAGCTTTTTTAATTTTCGTAATTTAATCCTTTATAGTTAAATTTATTGCACCCTCAGGAGATTAGCATATACACGGGTGTTTGGTGTTGGCCTTGTACCGGTAACTTCAACATAAAGGCCAACTCAAACACCCGAGCTTAACCATCGGAGTTTACGACATAGGCTAATATTTGTATCTAAGTATAACACCCTGATATACGGATTGTGTGTGTATATATATATATCATTGATTAAACGCCGGGTCTGAAATAGTCGCATGTCTATTTTAGACGCCGGGAGGGTTTGGAATCATGTTTCAATTAAACGCATGCTTCAGATAAACTCCGAGCCAGAAATAAACACCAGATCAGTACATCGTTTCTGTCTTAATGATGTACTGCATAGGCTAGTGCCGATGCTGCGGAACAGTAACTGATATTTTGAGAATAAAACTTGCCTTGAATAGACGCCGCTCTATAATAAACGCCGAATCAAGACAACAGTTTTGGGAATAAACGCCGGGCAAATATGATGTGTTATATATATTAGATATATACTTCGTATAAGGAAATATGAGGTGTTGTATATATTAGATATATACATCGTATAAGGAAATATGCTGTGATGTATATATATATATATATATATATTAGATATATGCATCATATAAGGAAATATGAGGTGTTGCATATATTAGATATATACATCGTATAAGGCAATATGATGTCATATATATATATATATATATATTATATATATATATATATATATATATATATATATATATATATATATATATATACTGTTCAAAAAAGACACGCAAAACCTAGTCGTAATGGACACCAAATTTCAAACTTGTATCAAAATGTTATTTTACGGAATTAATGATTCAGTCTTGGAATGAAGAAACTTTAACACATTAACAATGAAATGATGTTCATGAAATTTAGTTTGGACTTTTTATTCTTTGCGACTGAGGCTTCCGTTTCAGTAAGGTGTATGGCCTCCTCTGGCCTGTATCAGAGAATGACATCTTCTTAACATGGATCAGATTAGCCGTTGGATCTGTTGTTGTGGAATGGCTTTCCACTCTTCCTGCAGTTCAAGAGACAGCTGTCGGAGATTGGTTGGCGCCATGTCTCGCTGACTGACTTGTCCGTTGAGTTCATCCCATAAGTGTTCTACTGGGTTTATGTCTGATGACATGGATGGCCATGGAATGGTCTGGACGTTGTTGTCAGCGAAGAACTGGGTGGTGAGTTGCGCCACACGAGGTCGAGCGTTATCCTGCTGAAAAATCGACCCTGTGCAGCCAGAAGTGGAAGGACGTGAGGACAAAAAATTTCAGAAACGTATCGTTCGACATTCGGGCGTCCTCAGTTTGCACCAGGGTAATTCTTCCCATAAAGTTGATCGTCCACACACCAGTACACCTCCACCACCATGTGGAAAAGCCTCATCCACGCAGTTCTGGGCGTAGAGCTCATGGACTCTGTGGTAAACTCTTCTCCGTCTATCGTGTCGCTGGAGCAGAAAGAATGATTCATCACTAAACCAAACTCTGCTCCAATCATTCGCAACGGTCCATTGGCGATGCTGATTCACCCACTGCAGTTGGTTGTGGTGATGCCGGTCCGTAAGAACAAGACCTCTGTAGGGTCTTCTAGCCCAAAGGCCAGCGTCGTGCAGCCGGTTCCTGGCCGTTTGATCTGAAATTCGACGAGCTGCTGTCAGTGACTGGAATGTTGAGGACGTAGATGCAAATCGATTCCTGTGATGACGCAGCGGTCTTCAGCAGGAGTTGTGACTATGGGTCTTCTACTGCGCGGCCGGTCTGCAACTGAGCCAATTTCTTGAAATCATCTCCAAAGGCGACTAATGGTGCTTCTAACCACATTAAATTGTCTGGCCACTACACTTTGTGATTGTCCAGTCTGTAAACGTCCAATGATGATGAGTCGTTCTTCTGTAGTGAGATGAACCGTACTTGCGCATTGAGTTTTACAATGAAATGATTCGAGGAGCGTCAATCTTTTATAGGCATTCAACAACATGGTCAGTGGGTTTTATGTTCAGTAAGTTTCACGAGATTCTCGTGAACCTGTCATGAGTTATTGTCAAAAATGCCGTTTTGATTAGTGTCGCTTTTCTGTGCTCATGAATCAACTGCCGAGTACAATTCAGGACAGCACGTGAAGCTATGTTCAAGTGAACGTTTCAGGCAATTTGACCTTGTCTGATCAGTAAACTTCAGTTTAAATCGCAACATCGTATTTGTTGCGTTTCTTTTTTTTAACATTATATATACTAGATATATACATCGTTTAAAATTTAACTGCGTCATCTGTGAAAACTTCGTGAGAGGGATTAGAGTTCGCAAGGACTGAAACAAGAAGTCCTAATAATATCAATAGCCTGAGACACATACATGGAACAACGTTACTAGAACAATGTTTCTCAACCTTTTTTAGATCATCCCCCACTTCAACGCCTCAAAGATTTTGATGCACCCACCCCCTCCCCAACAGCAATCAAGATCTAAAAAAAATTAATATAAATATATTCTAATTGCCCTCCCCCCCCCCCAAAAAAAAAAATTAGATTGCCCCAAGTGGGGCACACGACCCATGTTTGGAAACACTGTGCTAGCAGAATCAAAGCAAATTTATTCAAAAACTAATAAAATAAGTAATGAATAACCTTCTTCATCTTCTTCGTCGTCGTTGTTCGCCCTCAGAAGGGCGTTTGCTTGGATTGTGTCGCAGCTTTGCACCTTTCGTCCCAACACGTCCAGACTCGGTATCTTTAAATAAGGTATTTTTAAGACCCTACTCCGATCCCTATTTTCTTGCCCAAACTAATGTCTGTTTCCTCGGGCACAAGTGATAGGTACAGTAGGGTTTTGGCCAGCAATGGTTCGCCAGCCCTGAAGCAGACAGTAAACTATGGGTCACTATCTTATCGGAGTACTGGAGTGCTGCATCTTCGCCCCCCAGAATAAGTTTATTAAAGAGTGAAATAAAACAAAACCAAGACTAAAGAAAAACAGAACAGAAACAGAACAGAAACAAAACAAAAACGAAACAGAAACAATGGTATACGGTTTGAAGCGTCATCATTTCATTCCGGACCAAAACAGGGCAGCAGAATGGAAGAATGCAGCCATCAGGTCAATTACAAGGTGGCCAAGACCATCATGCGACTGCGCCTTCGCTTGATCAATGTCAGGTTTGGCGAGAGTAGCGGGGGGTGGGTAGAATCCACTTGCTGTGAATGCGCTGGTTAACGTTCTCCTCATCAGAGAAAACAGAAGCAATGCTATTGTGAAGAGTCGGCGCGGACCATAAGCGTACGGCATGATCCGCCGGGAATCTTCAGAATAATTTCAACAGAGTATGAATAATTAAGACCAATGTCTAGGCAAAAGATCAGGAGCTAACAAAAGTACGCAAAAGATCAGGAGCTAGCAAAAGTATGCAAAAGATCAGGAGCTAACAAAAGTATGCAAAAGCTCAGGAGCTAACAAAAGTGTGCAAAAGATCAGGAGCTAACAAAAGTAGGCAAAAGCTCAGGAGCTAACAAAGGTATGCAAAAGATAAGGAACTAACAAAAAGTATGCAAAAGATCGGGAGCTAACAAAAGCGAAGACGTTCGATTACTTGTTAACAGCAATAACAGCGGAAAGCAAGAACACAACAAAAGTAAAGTTTAGAATAGGAAAGGTTAAAAAATGAAATTTTCGTAGCGTGAAGAAGACACTAGCAATTAAAATCATATCGTTATTAATGACAAAAATGTGCTATCTAGAGCCAATATAACTCCGTATATGTGAGGTTTTGACAATAATCTAACATATAAGACATAAATTGAAGCAATCTAGGTTTTTTTTTGCACTTTATTTAAAAGTTGCAACATGTGGTTTGGATCTGCCAGAAAAGCATATTAATAAGTTTTCAAACAGGCTTAAAAAAAAAAAGAGCAGAAACAATAATTAGAAAAATGCGATAGAATTCTCGTATGAGTTGGTAGAGTAGGAGTTATAGAACCTTACTGCCACCAGAAAACTCACAGGAAAACGAAGGTGACGGATCTTATTTAGAAATATCGAAAACCGATTAAAATGGAGAAGAATGGTCGTGAAGGTCTGTCAGCGTGGGCACATCAGAAATGAATGAATCTGATGATGATAAAATCAATATATAATGATAACATTTGTGTTCACGTTTTAGAACAGAAATCTTATAACGATGAAGATAGTAACTGTAAAGGTGATGATAATTGTTCATTTCTTGCACCCTGGTACTGTAATTGTAAGCGATAATTAGGGAATGTTTAGTGGCCGAGTTGACACCGCGCTGCCCTATCGTTGTGATGTAAAGTAAGAGAGAGCAGTGCTGCATAGTTTACACTTTGATAAAATCGTAACCGAAGGCATTGTTGTGTTTTATTTGTGAAAATTTCTGCCTGAAACCATAAACTGAAACTACATGTAGGCAAAAAAGTGTTTGTTTGTTTTTGCTGTTATTGTTGTCCACTGTGCATTAGACATTTGCAGGAGACCTTGTTTATGTTTGTTTCTCAAATCCAGTACCTGCGGGAGACTTGAGTCTAAACGACGGAATTTCTGTGTCATGGCCTCGTTTCCTTTCCGGGTGTCACGAATTTATTTTTGTTTAGACAGGCATTGATAGTTTAGTTTTCAAACTTTTTTTTTTTGTGGGGGGTGTGCTAGATGTTAATTTTAATGGACTATTCTTTGGAAGCTAGAAGGTTGCTCGTCCTACCGGAGTACGGGGTTCGAGTCCCAGTTATTTCTCTTGCCTTTTTTTTTTCTTTCTCCCATGTCTTAAGGCGCTTTTGTTTACGATTTTCTCAAAGGTCTAACCGTACAGTACTGTCCTCTCTTACTTTACTGTGCTGAAAAGTTGTTTCCTATCTGTGAAAATGTGTATCATTGTCATGCAGTTGTTAGTCTTACTGGAGTCTTGAGTTTAAAGTTCTTTATCTCCAATTTTTTTTAGGTTAATTATACTCCATTTTCCTATAAATAAAATTGTTGACGATAACGACGATGACTACATGATTTTAAATAAGACCAACAAATACAAGAAAGAGATGACCAGCCACGACTTCCCTCACTCGGCTCTTTATTTCGGTCAGAAATAACTAAATATGGCAGCCATAGTGTAAGCCAGAACGCGGGACGGGAAGGGAAGGGGTGGATTGTTTAGCCAGCCTCCTTGTACATTCATTATTTCAGACGTTTGGAGAACTGTACGCTCTGGATAAAGTGCGCACTCTCTCTCTCTCTCTTTCATTCCTCATCGTACACGCTCCGCTCTAGCCAGCATCTTCAATACTCACGACCAAAATAGCTAAACACGAACTAAAAATAGACCCAATCGATTTAATGCTTCTTTTTCCGCGTGCTGCCCTATCAGGTCTGAAACCAGCCGCGAGCGACTTTTTTCTCCCTTCTGAGACTTCTGCCACTTCCTCAATGAAGTAAGTTCGGTTGCTATTACTCTAGTCGATAAGCTGAAATATTGTCGCATGCTACCTCTAGCTGTATATTAAGCATGAACAATATGATTCAACCAGCATTATTAGTCCTTCCCTTAGCTAGCGACAGAAAAACAAATAGCGAAGTTTGTTAATACTTTATATATTTATAGTGCCACGAAAGATCACTAAGCAAGGAATATTAAAAATATACCACAAGTAGCTTTGATGTGGACTCCACGGGGCAAAAGAAGTATGGGATGACCAAAGAGACATGGAGACGTACAGCAGGGGCATCTTGTTTACAACCGAGAGGCCTTCAAGAGAGCTGTTGGGGAGGCAGAGTTCCGCAAGGGACACGCTAATGAATGAATGACTCTGGTACAAACGAGTGTCCATGGTGTAACGAATCTCACCTACCACAAACAAATCAAAGAATATGAAGAAATATTGGAGTGTTTCAAATTCTTGTCACTTCGATAGTGTCCCCTGTTCACACATTTTCGTATTATTCTTAAATCTTACATCCTTCCGGTGCCGCTAAACGTCACACAGGGCTCGCATGGTAGTTTGTCAAGATTTCCTGTTTTCAGCGAGCTTTTCAACCTCATCGAGGGATGTTATTCTCAAGAATCAAAATGAATCTGACACAACTAAAATTAGATGATATTCTTAGCTTATGCATCAGTATTCTTCTGTGTTTTTTTTCTTTCGCTATATATATATATATATATATATATATATATATATCGAAAGAAAAAAATTATATATATATATATATTATATCATGTAATCTATCTACCAACGAACATTTCAGAGATATACAAGTATACAATCCCCTGGACAGCAAAAATAACTAATGAAGAATGTAGGAGAAGAGCTGGAGAGACAAAAAACCTTGTCAAAAAGATAAGAGAGAGACAATGTACTTTCATAGGACATGCAATGAGAAGAGGGGGCATTGAAAATATTATAACAACAGGAAAAATAGAAGGAAGAAAACCAAGAGGAAGACCAAGAGAAATGATACTGGACAGTCTGACGGGATGGTGTGAGAGGAGATCACCAACTGAGCTGATGGCATGCATGAAGGATCGCGTACTCTGGAGAAGCATAATAGCCAACGCCAGTCGGCACGGCACATGATGATGATGATGATGACAAGTATTACGTCACTTCTGGGCTGTTCATAAACAACTTTGGGCATTTGTGATAAACTCGTTCTCAAAAATTAAATGCAAGATTACTGAAATAATATATAGAAATACGAAAAATATACTAAAATAATGCTTGTCTAAAGAATCTGTGGAGAGGAACAGACAGAACTACAAAAATAAGATTTTTAAGGGCATGCATCTTTCCAATCGCAACACATGCCTGTGAGAACTGGATACTTAACAAAACAGCTGAGAAACACATAAATGCCTTTGAATGTAAATGCTGCAGAAGAGTTCTTCAGATATCATAGACACAAAAAAAGAACAAATATATCCATGCTACAAGAAGACTGACCGCAAATAGTCATATTGAAGAAGGCTGGCTGGTAAAGAGGATTAAAGAGAGAAAACTTAAATATTTTGGACACATTAAACGTCATGATAATCTAGAGAAAACCGTCTTGGAAGGGTATCTAATGGGAAAAAGAAAGAGAGGAAGACCAAGGCGAAGACGGCTACAAGACATCGTTGATGATCTGCAGATGGAAGCATCAGCAGCAGGCCATCTTGCTCACAACCGAGAGGCCTATAAGGCTGCTGTTAGGGAGGCAAAGTTCCGCATGGGACATGCAAATGAAATGAAATGCCTGTATTTGCTATAACTAGTGTTTGGTGTAACCAGTGTTTTCTCTAACTAGTGTTTGCTGTAACTAGTGTTTGTTCTGACTAGTGTTTATTGTAACTAGTATTTGTTCTGAGTAGTGTTTTCTGTAACTAGTGTTTGCACTAACTAGTGTTTGTTCTAACTAGTGTTTGTTGTAACTATTATTTGTTCTGAGTAGTGTTTAATGTAACTAATGTTTGTACTAATTAGTGTTCGTTCTAACTAGTGTTTGCTCTAACTAGTGTTTATTCTAACTAGTGTTTTGTGTAGTCAATTTTTGTTCTAACTAGTGTTTGTTCTAACTAGTGTTTGCTGTAGCTAGTGTTTGTACTAACTAATGTTTGCTGTAGCTAGTATTTGTTCTAACTAGTGTTTGCTGTAGCTAGTATTTGTTCTAACTAGTGTTTGCTGTAGCTAGTATTTGTTCTAACTAGTGTTTGTTGTAGCTTGTGTTTGTTCTAACTACTGTTTCCTCTAAGTAGTGTTTGTTCTAACTAGTGTTTGCTGTAGCTAGTATTTGTTCTAATTAGTGTTTGCTGTAGCTAGTATTTGTTCTAATTAGTGTTTGCTGTAGCTAGTATTTGTTCTAACTAGTGTTTGCTGTAACTAGGGTTTGTTCTGGAAAGGACTTGTCACATGAATGAATGAATCCAGTGTTTGTATACCTACATTTCATGTAGTGTTTGTTTCATTTGATAAAAAGGTGCTACTCAGACAGGTATCATGAGCAGTGGAGAACCTAGACTATTTCATTTATACTACAATTTAAATCGGCCATACTGGTGAAGAAAATCATGGTAGACTCTCACTTTATATTAAGAAAGGAAGCCCGTCAGCTTTGATGTTCCTTTGCCTATTGCCCACTTTACGTACATTAGTCCAGCAGAATCATAACAACACTTGGCATGTAACAGAAGATCATTTATCATGATCGAAACTTTATATAGCAAAGGAAAATGAGCATGGATATAATTTCTAGAAAAGTGCTATGTGTCTGATTTTGCGTAAAACAGTCGACCATTGTCTGCCAGGAACTTGCGGACATTTTATTGGTCTTCCTGCGGAGCTCTCATTCGGGTATTGGTCGAATCCAAATCGTAGTATAGGGGAGTTAGGGTTAACGGAACTGATTCATAAACGGGTTTAAACCGATTCATAAAAGCGATCAATTTTTTTTTTCAAATCCTCCATCCCAGACTTTTGCCCTACCAATTCCTCTTCTTTCGTTCATTATACAGAGTTTTCTTATTTTAGATAAAAACAACAGGAAGAATAAGGTAGAATTACATTTTGTGGAGCTCTGACAATGAAGTACCGTTCATTGTGCGTGTATGTTTATGTGTGAGAACGCCGCCATCTTTCAGCATTCTAACAATCTGTTATTTGTGGTCAATTCTTTCCCCTCCTTCCCTCTCCCCCACACCCCTTCCCGCTCTCTATCTCTCCCTCTCTTGAAAACTCCTTCCCTGCGACCTACCCCGGGGTAGGTTGATTATACTTGAGTGAAATGACGTAATACTGAGATCAAATCTTATCTCTCATCTCTTTTACCAAGGAAAAGGAAAATTCTCCCAGTTTCGGCCCGCAATATTTGAGCCAGATATGTCGATCGGGAGATGGGAGTCATACTCGGAATACATAGATTAAAGCCGGCGAGCAAATGACGTCCTTAGAAAGCGCAGGATGACGCAAAATGAATGAAACGAGGTTGATGGAAGTAAAAATTGAATGGTTTGCCCTAGTTTTTATCTTTTCCCCCTTTTCGCCCTAGTGGAGTACAGTTTGACCCGAAGTTTTTGAAATATGGGTGATCGAAAGGAGAGACGTGTTTGAGAACAAAGGACAGGTGGTCATACTCCACCCTCTTGCAAGAAATGCTGCAGGTGAAAGGATTTATTCCTGCCAGTGCCAGAAAAATCGTAAGAAATATCCCAAACTGATTTATCGCTCAAGTTCCATCCCTGCTCCCCTCTCTTGCGATTTAACATGAGTCTACCCTTGACGTCACAGGTGTTTTCCGTTGGCGCGTCGTGGCTATTTATGTGCTGATGACGTCAAAACGTCGAATAAAACGAGACCCGGGGGGGTTGCCCAGCCGTTATTACGTCTTCGGTGGTGTTCGCTGTGGACTAGCAAGGACAAATTCTAGGAGAAACTTACTGACGGAAAGCATTACGTATCTCTGAGCCATCACAAGGATATCCGTCAACGTCTGTGAGTGTGTAACAACCACAAAATGTATCACATTGTGTAGCTTGTGTATCACTCTATCGCTGTATTCAAACTGTCGCCGGTGCTATAACAGAAAACTATATCGCATTTCAATTACTTCAGATTAATTTGGCTGGATAAAAAAAAAAGATGAAGGATACAAAACTATACGTTAATAAACACTAGCTCAAATATATAAGTAAATGTCTAATGAATTGTAATTATTTATATATATAACTAATTTACTCAACGGTTTCAAGTGAGGAAAATACATACAAAATTTCGCGAAGGACTTGATAGATCTGTAGTGAAGTTTCGGTATGTGAATATTCACGTCAGTGACTTTTCACGTAGAAGGACATGACTGGACTTTTCAAATCTGAGCTAAGTCATGATATCACCTCTAAAAATCCGAAGAAAGGATATGACTCGACTTCCACAATCTAGACAGAGATGTAATGTGATTTTTTTTTAGAAGTAAATGAAGAAATAAAATGACTTTTAAATATTAGAGAAACCATGTGACGTGACTTCTGTTATCAAACATATACTGGTGATAAAACAGCTTCCAACATCTCTATTTTTGCTGCAATTAGAGATTTCGGTATCAGATTATTGTCTACGTGTTTAGATACTTAGTTTATCCTAAACCGGACAGAGCAATCGGACATTGAACAACCGCTACGGACATGTACTTGATGAATCAGACAGGAACATTTATATATAAAAGTCGTTTCAAACAAACTATTATTATATTTTCTTGATGTTCTCATTTGTAGCAAAGATTATTCGGTACTTTCTCACCTTTCCGAGGAAAAGGTAGAAATACGGGTATATACCAAGACGTTCGTTTATATTTCTAAATTTATTAATTATTTTTTGTGCTATCTCAGTCCTTTAAGACTTGTGACAACATGGATTGTGCTTATCTACAGCTGCGCTCATTACTATTACTCTGCCGTGTTATAAGTGTGTCATTTAGCGCTACATAATCAGTGCTGAAGTTATTGTTTTCATGTTACCATTGGTTGTTATTGTCACACGCTAGCCATTGGATGACGTAAGCATGCCTTCCATTTGTTAATAACTACACCATTACCATTGGTCATTATTTTCACACCTACCTTAGTTTTTTTTTAAAACTATTCCAGGCTATTTATTTTGTTTCCATGTAACTGTTAACCTTAGCTTCGCGGATCACTCGTTTCTTCCTTCACTTCTCAGTTGCTTTCTGATGAAGGTAGCCCCGACAAGTGAGAAAGAAGCCTTGTAGATAGATCGAACAAGTTTTAGTTGCGTCAAAGATGCTTTCGTGTATAAAGCTAGCGTGCTGTATTGAATATGTAGCTATACATTTACTGTACCTTAGCGTCAGCATCTCCCAGTTATTTTCTTCCTCCATAAATATTAATAATATTTGACAGTCAATTTGTGCCTCCACAGAGACAGGCAAACAGCGTTCACTTTATATTTTTACATGTTTTGGTTATTTCTAATGGTGTCCAGGTTTCATCTTCTACTAGACTTTAGTAATAAAGACTTTGATTTATTTCTCATTGTTTCCGTATATAAAGACGTATCAAAATATTGTATAACATATAGAGATAAGTGCCAAACTCACTGTCACCAGCTAAAGACGTATCAAAATATTATATAAGAGATAAATGTGTCCAACGCACTGGCACCATCTAAAGACGAATCAGGCATGCAAAAGACGTATGTGCCTGCTAAAAAAGAATATGTCTGTATGCCTGTGACAGGCAATGAACAATGTGTACAGCTGGTTACTTCTAATTCTTGTGGAAGAGCTACTAATTATTTGACTTGTCTAAGTCAATCTTTTTATGAATGTGTCATAAGATTCATTAACGTTATCTCTCTATCTGGGTTCTTCTAATATACTCCAAAGAAACAAATACAACCTAGACACTGGACGCTCTCCACTGAGTAAATCATAGTACAGCAGACAAAAACTGGCTGTCAGACAACTTGACAACTGTAAACGGTGAGGAGAACCGACATTAGTATAAACCATACATAGAAGTGTTAAATATTGGCAAAAGGAAGTGGTGTATGTCGATGAGGAAAACAAAGAAGTGCCGCATGACAGAAGTTACAATTACAAAAAGCCACTCATCTCCTCAGCAAGAACTGGTTCGGCATATGGGGGAGGGGGGGGGGGGGAGAGGTGGCCGATACCCACCAAGACACAAAAACAATCATTCACCTAAACTGACATACTTACAGGTGTGTGGAAATATTACACAAAAGAAATATCAACAACTGAATTTCCAACACATCCTAGAATTCCATCATGAAGAAAACTAACAAAACCACTATCATGGCCAATCTATCCACGGATTAACAAAACTTTGTCCTAAAAAGGACAAATTCCTGGAAACGTTACATTACTACAAACGTCCATATGGGACAAAACTGAACTACCAAAAAAATAAATAAATAAATAAATAAACAATGCGTTGTCCTAAAAAGGATAAGTGATTGATTGATTGATCTTTATTTCAAAAGGGTTAAGAATTGGGCACGCAGGCCCGTCTAACATTCTGCCCTTAAGTGGTGATTAACTCTACATTAATGACGAGCACAGAAGGCCAACAACTTCAACAAAACTAAACTACTACTTTCATTCTAACTCAATCCTATCTCATAAATTCAATCATCATAAAAATTATAATTAACGTCTCTCTCTCGATATATTTATATATATATTATTCGCATTTTCTTCCAGATCTTCTCGAAGATTCTGCCTCGTGGAGTTCAAATTCATATGAACAATTTTTTTTTTTTTTTATCTTCGGTTTCCACAAAAAATTCATAATCTCACTTCGAGTTCACATATCTTCTACAATGCACTCTGTCACCCAACTTTTGACACTTGTTTATATTTTTAAATTTTCCACTAACACTAAAATCATATATCCCGTGCAATGTTACATTTTCACAATCAAAGCACTGAATAACCCCAACTTTCGACACTTCTAATACTAGATTTTTCTCTGACTAAACACACAACTAGGGTCAAAAGTTCACTAAGGAGGGGAAGTCCCTCTTGTTTAGCTGCATTAATCAAGATTTGTCTCCCTTTGACCAACATATCTAACTTTCTATTATATCTACTACAAAATTCTGTTATATTTATCCCCCCTCCCCTAAAGTAGAGATTTGTCTATCTAATCTCTCACCAAAAATGCTAACTACCATATAGTCAGCAGAAAAAAATGAGGATTAACCTCCTATTGGATACTTGCACACGCAATATGTAGAAATTAGTACGTTTTTCAGTTGTGGTGCTCAACCAAAATATATACATATTGACAAAAATTTTAAACTGAGCTCTGTTTCACACCATTGTCTTGCATAAGACATAGGACAGGAGCAAATGACGTTCTCCTTACTCAAAGAACACTAACTGACAAGTGTCTAAGCTTTTTTCTGTACCCAGCCAATGGAATATCTTCGGAACTCGTAGAGGAGTTACCATCCGAAAGGGTCACAGTAGTTACGGGCCCATCCATACCCGAAGGGGAAGTAGTTTGCTCCCACAATCGAGCTCTCGTTCTTGTATAGAGTTCCGGAAGTGGAATAGAGACCTCTGAGGAAGACCCTTCCCGTCCATTCCGAACATTCCTCAACAAATGTATGAGGATATCGCCAACACCTCCTGCATGTGCCTCATCACTGCCGACATCCGATTCAACGATGTCGGCATCGCTACCGCTGGAAGTAGTTCCATCTTCTAAAAGAGGCAGAACAAACCGCGCTGAACGCAAACTATGCAACTTTTGAGATGGAGGCTCTAGTCACAAGACCTCTACTTTGTGTATATTGTTTGCGTGGACCTCATGGGTTCTCCCATCAGCCTGGTTCTTGATCAGGAAGGTAAATAGAGACAGGCGCCTCACCACCTTGTAAAACGGGGACCTACGACGCATCTAATTTGGAATGCCGTGGATGAATTCTACACGCCATACTGTCTTCCACGGAAATGTTTGGCATCTCCGCACGTTCGTTGTGACTTGCTCACAGAAGTCTTTGATTTTTGCATTCCTAACTTTTGAGGCAGCTTTTAATCGCCTTAAATTGAAGAGCTTTCCATTTGTTCTATATTTTAACGAAATGTAGTTTTCGTTAGAGCTTCCGGAAGCGTCCATTAGCATGGCCGAGAACGTCGTGCTGAAGAGTGTGGCTGCAAGGACACATTAGAGAACACCGTGCTGAAGAGTGTGGCTGCAAGGACACATTAGAGAACACCGTGCTGAAGAGTGTGGCTGCAAGGACACATTAGAGAACACCGTGCTTAAGAGTGTGGCTGCAAGGACACATTAGAGAACACCGTGCTTAAGAGTGTGGGTGCAAGGACACACCCGAGAACACAGTGCTGAAGAGTGTGGGTGCAAGGACACACCCAAGAACACCGTGCTGAAGAGTGTGGGTGCAAGGACACATCAGCGAACACCGTGCTGAAGAGTGTGGGTACAAGGACACATCACAGAACACCGTGCTGAAGAGTATGGGTGCAAGGACACATCAGAGAACACCATGCTTAAGAGTGTGGGTGCAAGGATACATCACAGAACACCGTGCTTAAGAGTGTGGGTGCATGGACACACCTGAGAACACCGTGCTGAAGAGTGTGGGTGCAAGGACACATTAGAGAACACCGTGCTGAAGAGTGGGGTGCAAGGACACATCAGAGAACACCGTGCTGAAGATGTGGGTGCAAGGACACATTAGAGAACGCCGTGCTGAAGAGTGTGAGTGCAAGGACACATTAGAGAGCACCGTGCTGAAGAGTGTGGGTGCAAGGACACATCCGAGAACACCGTGCTGAAGAGTGTGGGTGCAAGGACACACCCGAGAACACCGTGCTGAAGAGTGTGGGTGCAAGGACACATCAGAGAACACCGTGCTGAAGAGTGTGGGTGCAAGGACACATCAGAGAACACCGTGCTGAAGAGTGTGGGTGCAAGGACACACCCGAGAACACCGTGCTGAAGAGTGTGGGTGCAAGGATACATCCGAGAACACCGTGCTGAAGAGTGTGGGTGCAAGGACACATCCCTGCTTTACCCCACAGGTAATGGGAAAGGATTCGGAGACTTCACCGTCATCGAGAACACAAACCTTCGTGCCTTCATGAAATTGACGAACTATATCTATGAGCCTGGCTGGGCATCCAAATTTTGCCATTATGAGCCAGAGACTGTCCCTGATGACGGCACTGACGGCTTTGTTTAAGTCTACAAAAAACAGTTAATAGGTCAGCGTGCTGCTCCTGACACCTTTCCTGTAGCTGACGGATAGCAAAGATCATGTCAGCTGTTCCTCTTCCTGCTCGAAAACCGCACTGACTCTCGGGGAGCAAATTATCTTCAAGACGCTTACTGAGTCTGTTAAGCAGGATACCAGCCAGTCAGTACTTTCCCAGCGATTTATAGCAGCGAGATTCCTCCGTGATTATCACAATGGTGACGATTGCCCTTATTCCTGTACAGTGGATTATTTGGGCATCTTTAAAGTCTTGTGGTAGTGTTCCCGAGCTCCAAGCTGAACAGAGGAGATCACTGAGACTCTGTATCATGCGGGTCCTTCCTACTTTGAAGATCTCAGCGGGGATGACATCTGAACCGGTGACCTTCCCACAATTAGTTGATGGCATTTTTAACTTCCTGGATAGTTGGTCGTAGATTAGCTCGCTTTTAATTTCCACCTGAGGTAGGCGAACAATTGTTTCGCTATTAATGGCCGATGACTGATTGAGGACAGTATTGAAGTGCTCCGCCCACCGCTTCAGGATTTCATTTTTATCTGTCAGTAGCATGTTTCCATCCTCGCTAAAATAGAATTGCAGATCTTGAGGATTTCGGACCAACCATGTATTGTCTTTAGTGTATCGTAAACCATTGTAAACTGAGTAAACCATAGTACCGAAGACAAAAACAGGCTGTCATACAATTTGACAACATTTAAATGGTGAGGAGAACCGACACTAGTACAAATCATACATGGAACAGTTTATTAATGGAGAAAATAGAAGGTGATGCATGTCGATGAGGAAAATAAAGAAGTGCCACATGACAGAATTTACCATGACAAAAAGCCACTCATCTCCCCAGCAAGAACTGGATTGGCATTTGAAGAGAATGAATGAATGAATGAATGAATAATCTTTATTTTTCAAGGGTAAAGAATTGGGCACGCAGGCCCGTCTTACATTCTGCCCTTCATCACTCCAGAGAGAGAGAGAGAGAGAGAGAGAGAGGGAGAGAAAGAGAGAGAGAGAGAGCCGATACCTACCAAGACACAAAAACAATCATTGAACTAAACTGACATACTTACAGTTGTGTAGAAATATTACACAAAAGGAATATCAACAACTGAGTTTTCAACACATCCTAGAATTCTGTCTCGAAAAAAAAAACTAAAAAAAGTACTATCATGGCCAACCTATCACTGACTAACTAAATGTTCTCCTAAAAAGGACAAATTACCAAAAATAATCATAATAATCATAATTGAGTCTCTCTCAGTATATATTATTCCCATTTTCCCCCAATTCTTCCCCAAGAGTCTGCCTTGTGAAGTTCAAATTCACGTGAAGAGACATTTTTTTTTATCTTCGGTTTCCACACAACATTCATAATCTCCCTTCGAGTTCACATGTCTCTGACAATGCGCTCTGTCACCCAAAGTTTGACACTTTATTAAACTTTCCACTAACACTAAAATCTTATATCCTATGCAATTTTGGATTTCCCCATTCAAAGCACTGAATAACCCCAACTTTGACATTTCTAATTTTAGATTTTTCTCTGACTTTAAACAAACAACTGGGGTCAAAAGTTCACTAAGGAGGGGAAGTCCTCTTGTTTAACTGCATTTATCAGGATTTGCCTCCCTTCGATCAACAAATCTAGCTTTCTGTTATAATCTTATACAAGATTCTGTTGCATATGTTTGTCTTTGCCGTTTTCATTACAGAAGTCTATCTCCCATGTCTCCGTATTCAACTGTATATGGGCATTCAAATTAGTGAGCATACATATGTGGAATCCTACTTGCATTATGTATATAATATAAACTAATAATACTGCTGTATGTGTATACTCATATGAATATGTTTTGTCCGGATCACTGTCTATGTGTGAGAAATGTCTGGCACTTTGGTCGTCATAACGCAACCAAGTTTTTTTAATGCATTTTATTTTGCGTAATTATTAGTTTGTCTATTCATTGCTCCTTTCATTAACCAATTGCCACTCACCCCCCACCCCCACCACAAACACACACACACAGACATACCTCCGCAGTATTCCATAATTCAGCCCTAAACAGTCTACTTGTCATTTTATCTCTTTTCGTTTTTCATCTCCCTATCCATTGCTCCATCCCATCGTCCTAATTTCCATTTGTCTCCTTTCATTCATTCGTTTTACCGAAGCAAACAAATGCCACAAAATACACCCGATCTATGATTAGTCTGTTAGTTAGTTAATTAGTTCAGATTTGTTAGTTGGTTAATTAGTTCTGATCTGTTAGTTAATTAGTTCTGATCTGTTAGTTAGTTAATTAATTCTGATATGTTAGTTAGTTAATTGGTTCGGATTTGTTAGTTAGTTAATTAGTTCTGATCTGTTAGTTAATTAGTTCTGATCTGTTAGTTAGTTAATTAATTCTGATATGTTAGTTAGTTAATTAGTTCGGATCTGTTAGTTAGTTAATTAGTTCTGATCTGTTAGTTAGTTAATTAGTTCGGATCTGTTAGTTAGTTAATTAGTTTGGATCTGTTAATTAGTTAATTAGTTCAAATTTGTTAGTTAGTTAATTAGTTCGGATCTGTTAGTTAGTTAATTAGTTCGGATCTGTTAGTTAGTTAATTAGTTTGGATCTGTTAATTAGTTAATTAGTTCAAATTTGTTAGTTAGTTAATTAGTTCGGATCTGTTAGTTAGTTAATTAGTTCGGATCTGTTAGTTAGTTATTTAGTTTCGATCTGTTAATTAGTTAATTAGTTCAAATTTGTTAGTTAGTTAATTAGTTCGGACCTGTTAGTTAATTGGTTCGGATTATCTTCGCCGTGCTCAGGACATATCTACGGGTGCTCCGATCTCCCACCCCTCCATACACACACACACACACACACACACACACACACACACACACAAAACATCAGAACTGCGTACCACGACTGATGACACCTGATCTATGTTGACCTACCGACAGTCTTGCATCACGCTCATCAACTCCAGGTTTAATCCCCCACCTCCAGTATTCGTGATAAACGTTATAGCTAGCATCTGCAGGAACCCCCACCCCCCCCCCCACCCCCCACCACCCACAAAACTCTCATCTATCGACATCTTCTATACTAAGTAAAATATCATCTCTATACATTGCGTGGCCCTCCTCTGTGACCGCTAAATTGACAAGTACATCCGCTCCTTCATTTCCTCTAACCCAGGCACACCTAGGAACAAAACTGAAAGTTGACAAGTCTGGGCCCAAGGAAGTGGTTCGCGCCCCTGTTGTCGGATGAGCCCAGCTTGAGTCCCTTTTTTAAGCATGTTCCTTGAATCACTCAGTGTACATGCCTGGCTATAATTTCTATGTTGCCAGCCATTTCATAGCCCTTGTAGCTGCCATGTGAGGCCACTTGTGACTTCAAAAGCACCCTTACCTGTATTGAATGTTTTAGCACGGACTGTCAAATTATGGTTATTATCTTTCCACCTACCTACCTACCTACTTACCTGCATAAATTCCTACCTACCTACTTTATCTACCTACCTGCTCACCTACCTACCTCCTTTTCTTCCTACCTACTTAAATGCCTACACGCTTACCTACTACCTACACACCCACCTAACCATTTACCTAAACATCTACCCATAAACCTATTACCTACCTACCTAAATGCCTACTTACATAGCTCTCAGACTGTAAGTTTATCTACTTAGCAGCCTAACTACCAATCTGTTTACGATCGATGTGTATGTGTGTGCATATAAACTTAACATGTAACTGCATACATACATACATACATACATACATACTTCATAAATATACATGTGAGTCTATGTGTAGCCAGCCCTAGCTTTATAATATTTTCAAACAGACGATATCAGATCTACGTGTTTATGAAAACAAACATCCATCTGCAGTCCTTACAAATTAAATAAAATCATCCATTCCATTCTTATTCTTTTTTACACACAAGGATTAATCCATTAATGTACACACTGAAGTTATATAAGCATGCAAAATATCTAAATCCAGGAACAAAAACTATAGTTTCGTGATTTTGGGCACTATTATGTTGTTTTATAATAAAGCCTATATTCAGAACACGTGGCAGTTGTGAATTATGTAATGTTATCTATCTTAGCGAACTTTGCTAATGATTAATTTTTCTAGGCCCTTTTTTTGGTGTAGCGAATTCTACAAATATTTAGGTACTTTAATCGTCCAACGTATCAAGAAAGCATGTATGTGTCTCGGGGCCCTCGTCTTAACAGCACTGACGGCCTTGAACACAGCGATGCACTGGGGCATCAATTCATATATTGTACATATATAATTATATAATTCATATTATATATATATATATATATATATATTCTTCATATAAATATATTAATTCATCCACGGGAATGAAAATGTTACACTGACAATATCAGCGTAGCAGGACCCCTGGGGCCCTCCTCGGTGTTGTTCTAGGTCCAGTCTCATTCATGCGTCTTTTTTCCTGCACCCATTAAATAACGACGCAGTATCCATGTGCAGGTGATACAGTCTTCCGTCAGTCTTTCATACAATGACACATCGATTTTAACTGTAAAGCATAAATATTATGTGACAAAAAAATTATAAATATTATGTGACAAAGATTAATCTGAATATACTTTTGGTTATGCGAGCCTTTATTTGTTTATTTATATAAATCTGTAGACACAAATGCCATGCCGTCAACGTGTGTATGTGTATGTGCTTGCTTGAATGAGCATGTGTAAGAATGTATTTTGCTGTTTTTTTTTCTTCCTGTTTTGTTTTGTTTCTTTTTCTCTCAGCGGTAATTTTTATTTGTCTTGTAAAGCATTCTCTCTCATTCGTCCAGAACTGACCAATGTCAAGTATGCATGTCCAGATTGAGTGAGCTTATCCTCTGCTGAAACTGGCCTAGCTCGTTTGGTTGTTGCATTGAATTGCTTCACTGAATCTAGGAGTCTACGGAATCTGCTCAAACCTACGGCCACCGTTTTACGCTTAAAAAACTCTGGCATTTCTTTTTTGTTGCATCCCACCACCTGGATCTCACTTGACCTAACATATCTCATCTCTGATTAAAACTGTATCCACTGCTCTACATTTAAAACTCTTATATTTATACGTGTATCTCGCCATATAGATCTCATTGGGTTTAACATATCTCACTCTGTAAATAAGATTGCACCTGCTGCTCTACATTTAAAACTCTTATATTTATACGTGTATCTCGCCATATAGGTCTCATTGGGTTTAACATATCTTACTCTGTAAATAAGATTGCACCTGCTGCTCTACGTTTAAAACTCTTATATTTATACGTGTATCTCGCCATCTTGGTCTCACTGGACCTAATGTATCTTATCACCAATAAAATAGCGCCTACTGTTCTATATATAACACTAAAGTAACTTGTCCCTAATAAAAAGTTACCTACTATTCTATATATTAAACTAAAGTATCTTCTCTCTGATTAGAACATTGTTCACTTTTTTTTGCTCGCAAAGACGTCAAATTTTGTCTTTTTTACCTCATCATCGCCATTTCGCTGAATCTAAACCTGGCCGCTTCTTCTCTTTCCAAACGTTTCTCACCTTTTACACCACCTTGCATCTCATTTTATATCTCACTTTCTGTCGTTTGCAATAGAAAACCTTCATTTCTGTCGTATATGAAGTTTCATTAAAAACAAAAGTATTCTATTTCAATAATATAGATTAGAGACTTTACGATGCTTTTTTAACTACTAGATGAAATTTAGTAAACAAAATAGAAACATGATGTCTATAATTAAAACAATAAACTGTGGAAAGGTCTTCTAGTATGGTAGTCTCTCTCTCTCTCCTCTCTCTCCTCTCTGTCTCTCTCTCCTCTCTGTCTCTCTCTCGATATATATGTGTATATTAGATAGATAGATAGATAGATAGATAGATAGAGATAGATAGATAGATAGATACATACATACATACATACATACATACATACGTACATACATACATACATGACAGTATGAAACAAGCTACACAATAAGTGCAGTGGACTTTCCACTTGCTCTATAACTTGCTCTGTAGCTTGCTCTGTATCTTGCTCTCACATCTCACCAGGCACACTTGCACCCTGCTCATTTCATCCACCGCGTGTAGGGCACATTAACCCTCATGTGTTTTATTTTTATGTGACGTCAGAGTGTCAAAGTGGTTAGTGTATTGGTCTCTCATGGCGAAGGCTGGGGATTCGAACCCGACCGGAGGCGCCCCAGTCACTTAGGCTGAAGAAATACGGGCCCGGCTTCTTCCGGAGTTGGGGAAGGAAAGGTGGCCAGGCGTGATACTGACCATATCACCCTCTAGTGTGCTGACAGGTCAAGGAAAATATGGGCACTAACACTACATCTCTGTGTGTCTCTAAGGCATAACAGGGTTACCTTGATCCCTTTACTTATGTCTTTTCAAGCGTAAGAAATTGTATGTTATAATATGCTTTGTTTTGTGACTATTTGTACTTTTGCTCCGTAGGATATATGAAATATTCTCGGACATAAAGTTCCTCAGAACTGACTTTCTATGTAATGTTATCATCCTTTCCACATAAAGATGGCGTATTCTTGCGTTGGTTTTCACTAATGTTTTCTCGGAAAGAAAAATCGTTCATAAGAACTACTTATCTCAACAAAGAGATTGTACACCCAGCAGCCAGTGGAACAATAGCTCCTTCGTGAAAAAGTTCCAGACACGTAATAGATTTATGACATCATTTCAAGTACACACTGGCCGTCGCATACACACAACCTATTCACGTTGTTTTGTGCGCTGCAGATGCCCTCTAGGGAGGCTGTAAAGTTGCGTCATCGAATTCGTGAAAGAAAAAAAGCTAGACAAAAGGACTGAAAGAAAATTCAATATTTATTTACTTATTAATTTATACGAACAACGGCGCCTTGCGGTTTTGATGCATCCGTTGCTGGAGGTTTTATCGGAACTGACCGAGTTTGTTCCCTTGCAAGATAAGGGAATGCGAGTTAAGCGCGTGCTGTTATAACGCTGTAGGCAATGCATGTGTTGTACACATACCATGTTCAGACATACATAATTCATCTAGTAGCTAGTCACAGTTTTCTTTTTTTTTTTTTACATAGATCAGCACACAAATTTTAAGACTGTTTCAGATATTTTCTGACATACATAACTGCTTACAAGCAACAACATGATAACTCAGTAACTTGATGTCTTCAGGCAAACACGCAGACCTGTAACGCGCTAATGTGCACGCGCAGAAACACACATTAAATGTGTGTGTTTTATAAGTTGGTATAGAGAGGCCTACATGAGAGTTGTTAGGGAGGCAAAGTTCCGCAAGGGATTTGCAAATGAACGACTGAAGTTAGTACAGGTATCGTTCGTTAGCTTGCTCTTTTTGTCTGTGACCATAAAAACAGAATGCAACACACAGACCAAACATATCTCTCTCTCTCTCTCTCTCTCTCTCTGAACCTTAAGTGCCCAGGGCACATGGGGCTTCCGCAAGGGTTTTCCACAAATGCTTGTCCTTCGCCTTTTTTTCTTCTCCAGCCCAGATGAGCCCTCTATTGCTATCCTCTCTGTTGTTCTTCTCCATGTCTCTTTTGGTCTACCCTTACTTCTGTTCCCCTGTGATACCAAACATACATACAATCATCATCATCATCATCATCAACAACAACAACAACAACATCATCGTCATCATGTGCCATGCTAGTCGGTTTTGGCAGCCAAGGTTCTTCACAGATCTAGGTCCTTTTTATTTTCCATCAGCTCAGTTGGTAATTTTTTTTTCCGTGTCATCGCGTTAGATTGTCCATAATTTTTTTTTTCTCTTGATCTTCCTCTTCATCTCTTCCCATGTATCTTTCCTGTTGTTACGATGTTTTCAATCCCTCCTTTTCTCATTATAAGTCCAGTAAACAATGACTGTCGTTTCTTATGGATTTAAATAGGTTCATATCTTCATTTGTTTTTTTTTAGACATTCACTATTTGTCATCTTAGCTGTTCATGTTATTATCAACATTCTTCTAATGAATCACATCTCTGTCGCCTGTAGTGATCTAACAATCGATTGTACGTGACTCATTTCCATAGAGTAGTACAGGCTCAATGTAGAACTGTTGGACTCTCTTTCTGATATTCACCGATAGAGGTGTATTCTATAAGATGTTTACCATTTGTTTGAAAGTTGGCATATTCTATCCTTGATCTCAGAGGCACATTTCCCATGTAATCTTACTCGAGTGCCCTGATATTTCATTGTATGCACTTGTCTGAAGATTGCTCCTTGAACCTTAACATTGTTTTTAGATGAGTTTTTATTTCGTCATATGACTATTGTTTTTCTGTTTCCTTGCTATTTAGAGCAAGTCTTTCCTTCTCACTTTCTCTCACTCCTTTATCTAACATTTCTGTAGGATCTTTTAGATTTTTTTGCTTTTAATGTTTACTGTATCATCAGCATATCACAGACTATTCTTGTTGTGGCCTCTCACCTCCAATTCCTGGTTTATTTTTTTTATTTTTCTCTTGATATATTCATTGTATAGTGAGAGGAATGAACATTGCCTAACTCCTTGTTTTAAAGGTTGATATTTGCATGTCATATTTTCATTGTATAGTGAGAGGACAGAACCTTGCCTAACTCCTTGCTTTAAAGGCTGATATGTGCCTATCATATGTTCTATCCTGATGGCTGCTTCTTGATTCCAATACATATTTTTTTAAGTACTCTCAGACCAGTGCCTTCAGTATTTATATCTAACATTTTTATGATTTTTTATGATTTTGTCAATTTTTATTTTATCAAATGATGTAGTATAGTCAATGAAACACACAAATACATCTTTCCTTACTTCTAAAGTTCTCTCAATTAAAGTTCTTAGCCCAGATATGGCAGTTTGTGTTCCTTTTCCTTCTAGAAATCCTACCTGCTCGTCTCTAACTTCCATCTTTATTCTGTGTCTAGTTCTTCTCATGATAATTCTCAGCAGCAGTTTTGTGACATGACATGAAAGTCTTTCTGTTCTGAACTCTTCACACTCTTTGGCCGCCTCGTTTTCTTTGGTGTAGCTATCTATAAAGATGGATTTTAATGGTTCATTAGGTATGCATATCCAGTGTTATAGATATCAACGAACAATTTTGTAACCACTTTTACACCGAATTCATCAATGGTGTCTAATTCTTCTACAAATATTTTGTCAGGTCTTGTAGCTGTTCCTCTCTTCATTTCTTTAATGGCATCTTCTTCAGGTATTGCTACTCCAACACAGCTATTTAAATTTGACACCAGTCCTGATCTTGCTCCCCTACACAGCTCATTAAGGTATTCTGTCCGCCTTTCTACAATGCTCTGCTTCTCGTTACAGTTTTGGACTCCTTTGACTTCTAGAAACCTGTGTTGTATTTTGTTTTTTCTGCCTGTTAGTTCACTTATTCTTTTGTGTATACTTTTTAGAATATTTTTGATGATGGCCCTTAATTTACCTGCACTGCGTATCTAGCCAGTCTTCTTTAGTTTATTTGCATTTGCTTCTTATCTCTTTATCAACCATGTCATGTTGTACTTTGTATTTTTTAAAAATTATGTTTTATTAAATCCATGAGCAGCAGTATTTCTGGTGTCGCCCAATACTTCTTTCCTGTTTCTTTTCTCTCAGACATTATTTCTCTTCCTGTCTGATGAAACTTAATATCATAGCGCTTCCCATTGTTCACCAGTACTTAGTATTTTTTTCTAGTGCGCCGTGTCTGTTAATAACCACAACCTCTCTGCCTGTCCTTTAGTTCTTCACTGCTTTTAAACAGGTTCATGTCCATCTTGATGTTTCTCATCCCTCTGTATGTCTTCTTTAATTTTACTCTTTAATTTTGCCACATAATGGATCATGGTTACAGTTGCCGCCAGTCCCTTTGCATGTTTTTATTTGCTAACAAGGCATTTCTAAATATTTTATGAATGAGAATGTAGTCAGTTTGATTAAAGGTCTTTTGTCTGGGCTGGTCCATGTAGCCAGCCTTCTTGGGTGTTGCTTAAACTATGTGTTTCCAATAATCATATTCTGTGGTTTTTTGCCGGTTCTATTAATTTATCTCCTCGTTCACTTCTCATTCCCTATGCATAGTCCCCTACTAAATCTTTTACATTTTAATTTCCAACTTTGGCATTAGAATCGCCAAATACAATTTTACCTTCACGTGATTTGATGTGACCCACACCTTGTTCAAGTCGTTATAGTATTTTTTTTAATGTCTGCTGCGGGAACATATGTTTGTACAATGTTTACATGATAACGACGATGAATAAAGTGATGTTAGAGAAGGCATGAGGGCAAGAAATGGAGTCTCGCTTAGATATTCTCCAGGTAAGAAAATGAAACACATGTTGAAATGCATGTTTAAAAAAAAAAGACAAATTATCTAAGCTGAGTAAAATGTAGAGTAAAAACATGCCTGCATCTAGCATAGTTTTTGTGTAAGAAATGTTTTAAATCAGAGAGAGACATCGTGCTGGCCCTGTGTACAACAATGGCGTTTTGTTTTCTATTTTGTTTTTAAAATTCTCGTCCCTTACGTGTTACTAGATTATTGGCCATTTTGTTCTTAAATTTTTAACTAGGTTTTCTCGTCTTGCTAACTTCTCTGAGAATTTATTCATTTAAAAAAATAATGTCTGTTCAGAGTATTTGATGGGCTGATTTTTTTTCTTTAAAGACCACACATTCTCTGTTTCTGGTTTTATCTGTCCATCTTATTTGTGTGTGTGTGTGTGTGAGAGAATGAGAAACATATTGACCAACACATCCTTATCAATGAATGTTAGAAAACGAGTCCTAAAATGCTATATTGAACCTATCTTGTTATATGGAAGTGAATCATGGACAATAGGCAAGTCTGCACAAAAATCATTGGAAGCAGCAGAAATGTGGTTTATTAGAAGAATGTTGCGAATCCCCTGGACAGCAAAAATAACTAATGAAGAATGTAGGAGAAGAGCTGGAGAGACAAAAAACCTTGTCAAAAAGATAAGAGAGAGACAATGTACTTTCATAGGACATGCAATGAGAAGAGGGGGCATTGAAAATATTATAACAACAGGAAAAATAGAAGGAAGAAGATCAAGAGGAAGACCAAGAGAAATGATACTGGACAGTCTGACGGGATGGTGTGAGAGGAGATCATCAACTGAGCTGATGGCCTGCATGAAGGATCGTGTACTCTGGAGAAGCATAATAGCCAACGCCAGTCGGCACGGCACATGATGATGATGATGATGATATATGTGTGTGTGTGTGTGTATGTGTGTGTGAGTGTATGGACCTGCGAAAGTCCCATGTGTAATAGAGAGAACAGGCTCTGTGTAGATTTCTAATACTCCTTTTTTTTCTTATTAAGTACTCGTGCTGCTCGACTTACGCTGTTTCGACTTACATTATTTCGATTTGAGGATGGTGTTGAAGCGATCCACGTTCAGTACTGTACACTTACTGATAGAACAAGCTTGCATTCATTTATTTAATTTTATTTCATTTATAATTACTGGTATTTAATTAGTTTACAGCAATTATGTGTTTATATATTTATTCCGTGACACTAGTTCATTTATGTGCTTAGTTATTTATCGTATTATATTTATATTCGACTTCCGATGTTTTCAACTTACGAGGGCTTACTGAGAGGTACCCCCTTTGTGAATCGAGGAACATCTGAACACATTTTCGTTAGAACCTTATTTATGTTATAGTGAAAAGAAGCCACATTTCCTAGTGGATTAATTTCATTACATTTTCCATTAGCTATAACCACTGCTCATAGGAAGCTGAATTCGTAAGTTTATCATTGTATGTGTCTGTTTTCATGTGTGTTTTTCCACTGGGGTATGATATTACCATGGTATGTCTCTCAGTTGTTTATATCCAGTCTTCTTTTATTTGGTGTCTCTTACAACTTTATCCCAGTGGATTATAGAAACTATTACCATATCCGATACCAGCGCAATGTCCGCATAGTTCAGTCGGTCATTTGCATGTCCCTTGAGGAACTGTTCCTCTTGTAGGCCTCTCGGTTTTAAGAAAGATGCCCTGCTGTTGATGCATCATATCATAGATCATCAACGATGTCTTGCAGCATTCTTCGCCTTGGTCTTCCTCTCTTTCTTTTTTTACCATTATGTACCCTTCCAAGACGGTCTTCTCTAAATTCTCATGACGTTTAATTTTGTTAGGTAGCCTATCGGTTCACTCCCTTACAGATAACATATCAGTTACCCCCCTTTTTAACAGATAACACATCAGTTAACTCCCCTACAGATAATATATCAGTTAACTCCCCTACAGATAACATATCAGTTAACTCTCCTACAGATAACATATCATTTACCCCTCCCCCCCACAGATAACATGTCACTTAACTCCCCTACAGATAACATGTCAGTTAACTCTCCTACAGAGAACATATCATTTAACCCCCCCCCCCCCAAAAAAAAAAAAAGTTAATATATCAGTTAACCCCCCTACAGATAACAGCTTCAGTTAACTCTCTTACAGATAACATATCATTTAACCCCCCCCCCCCAAAGATAATATGTCAGTTAAACTCCTACAGATAACATATCAGTTAACCCCCTACAGATAACATATCAGTTAACCTCCTTCCTACAGATAACATGTCAGTTAGCCCCCTTCAGATAACATATCAGTTAACTCCTCTGCAGATAACATTTCAGTTAACTCCCCTACAGATAACATATAAGTTAACTCCCCTACAGATAACATATCAGTTCACTCCCCTACCCCGTTGCTTAGCCATTCTGTTTTCATCAACTATGAGCCACTTTAAAATAAGGGAAACTCCTCTGGTTCCCCACCCCATTAAAAAACCAAACAGGGACAGGGAAAACTCTTCAGGCCCTGAAAGATGCACAAGATGGACACCCGCCCCCCACCCTCTCCACAGGTTGGACCCCGCCCCATCCCCTCCACAGGTTGGAACCCGCCCCCGCCCAGTGGACTTACTAGTGATTAAACATGTAAATCTATGAAGAAAGGAGAGGGCGCGATTACAGTTAACTGCTACATTTTTTTTAACCAAACTATAAAAATGAAACATAAGATTTCTGTACTTGACATACAAGTGGGAATTTTTTATTTTTATTTTTTACATTTTTCAGGTGTAACCAAATATAGAACGCCATAACCCTTTCGTTGTGAGTAATTGTTCAAGTTAAGGAAAAGAAAATATTTTGAAAACCACTTCGCAACGGAGACCGAACACACGCAAGAGGCCGTGTCATGTAGGAAATTAGTGCAAATGAAAATGTGTAGACAAGTAACGGTAACTACCAACACGTAGGAACCAAGGAAGTTTTGTAATCACGTGAAAGAATACGATAGATTCGATATCGGCCACCTATAAATAGAAATAGCGTTCTAGAAAGTTGTAATGGTGAGTCAAGCTGGCTAGAGTGCTTGACATTCCACGCAGGTGTTTTGGGGTTCGTTTTTTTAATTCTTTGCAGAAGGTCATTCATTAGGAAGTTTATAGTTTTGTATTTTATGTTCGTGGACTGCAGAAAACTGCTGAAGAATCAGCTGCTTTTTTGGACATTTATCTTAACTTTTGTTTTGTGGATCACAGATATTGTTATTTTTTAAAAAATTTATATCCAGGGCCGCTCACAGTAAGCTCGAGCCCCCAAGATCAGTTGCTATCTGGGGGCCCCCTATCCAAATACTGTAAACCCTGCAGACGGGACGTTAATTTTCTTTATAGGAGAAGAGGCGAAAAACATGGGGCCAGGGGTAGGCCGAATGAGAAGGGTCCAGCCGGTGCATAGCTCACGGGAGGCCCAGAGAGTCTTGCTTGTTTTAATGGTGGGCCCAGAGTGCCTCGGGGTGGGGGTGGGGGAAGGGATATGGTATTGGGTGAAAATTTTAAGCTGGGGGGGTGGGAGGGGAGTTTTGTAAGGGCTTTTAAAGTTGCCCTTGGAAGTCCTGTTCAGGGGTATAACCCTGGGCCCCCGGCTTCCCCACCCCCCCCCCCCCCCACCATCCCTGACATACAATGTCCATATCTAGTTTTCTGTGTTATAGATCGCGTTCTGTTCGTGTACGGTGTATGCACGCTTGTTCCATAGATTTCATATAGTAATAAATGCAAGCGCAAGTTAACCGAACCACATAACCCGAATGCTGCTGTTACTGTCGCGATTATACAAATCTAATATTGGTTAGAGTCAGCCATGAGAGAAGCTTTTCAACAAAATGATACTTTAACAAGTAGGAGTTCAAATTTGTAGAGAAACTTTCAAAAAGCTTTAAATCATGTACCACACATTATTTCAGACGTGCCAGAGGGCTCTGTATGTTAGATGCTGGAATCATGGACACAGAAGTCATTTTGCATGTTGGAACTGGCAAAATAGCAACAAAAAAAACAAAAACCCTTCTGTCTGCTATCAATCCGTCTCATAAGAACGGAAGAAATAATTATAAGCTTCGTGTGTGCGATCTATATCTACCACTGTATGAAAAAATATAGCATGTATCTGTACTTCAGCACGTTTTTATCAAACCGTAGCATTTCCAATATGTGAAACTATATGTTCCATGTGAGACGTGTATTGATGCAAATCTGAGAAGGAGTGGCAAAAGAAACTATAGCATGTGCACGTAGAAAATGTAAAACAAACAGTAACAAACTAATATTTCGGCGGTATGCCTTTATCAAGGACGACGAAATAACGAAACAGAACATAAAGACTGAAATGGCACTTAGCTGGCAGAGATCTTCATGGTTAGGACATCAGGCAAACAACTCACGGATCTTCTGTTTCAACGACCATGTTTAGTGCAGTGGTAGCGTAGTCGGTAGAGAACTCATTTTCAAGTGAAGCTATATATTATGGACAAGAGTTCGTCACTCTCCAGTTTTAGAAATATGACACTTTCGACAGGGCAGCTGTCTATGAATATGGAGAAAATCAACCTGCCAGGACAATAAAAGGCTGTCGTACACGCTGTTGTCAGTGTAGTAATTATGAAACAACATATACACCTAAAGTCTAAAACAACATATACACCTAAACTATAAAACAACATATACACTTAAAGTTTAAAGTAGCATATTAAGTCTAAAACAACGTATACACCTCCTAAAGTTTGTCCCGTTAAAAAAAAAGTATCATACACATGGAACTGAAATCAAATTAAAACTGGACACACTAAAAATGAAACTAGACTATGTATGACAGTATGAATGTCTTTACATGATTTGTGTGTGTATGTGTGTGACTCTATGTTTTTTATAACGTATCCATTTAAAGCCAGATACATAAAGCCATAAACATAAAGGCGTGCGCATACAAGAGTTTACTTCAGCCTACACATGGGAAATAATAATGTGGGTATTGATAGATAAGTGCACAATCAACTTCGTTGGAGGCCATAGAAAAACAAGCATTGCGCCACTGAAACCTGATCATTGAGTTCTTGGCTTACAGGTATTGAGTTAATGAAACGCTGGCACTGAGTTATTGACATATATGTGTTGTGTTACTGAAACGTGGTCATTGAGTTATTGACATACATGTATTGAGTTAATGAAATGCAGGCATTGAGTTATTGACATACATGTATTGAGTTAATGAAATGCAGGCATTGAATTATTGACAGACATGTATTGAGTTAATGAAATGCAGGCACTGAATTATTGATAGACATGTATCAGGTTAATGAAATGCAGACACAGAGTTATTGACATACATGTACTGAGTTAATGAAATGCAGGCATTGAATTATTGACAGACATGTATTGAGTTAATGAAACATGGGCATGGAATTATTGACAGACATGTATTGAGTTAATGAAATGCAGGCATTGAATTATTGACATACATGTATTGAGTTAATGAAATGCAGACATTGAGTTATTGACAGACATGTATTGATTTAATGAAATGCAGGCATTGAATTATTGACATACATGTATTGAGTTAATGAAATGCAGGCATTGAGTTATTGACAGGCATGTATTGAGTTAATGAAAGGCAGGCATTGAATTATTGACATACATGTATTGAGTTAATGAAATGCAAACATTGAATTATTGACATACATGTATGAATTACTGAAACGTGGGCATTGAATTATTGACAGACATGTATTGAGTTAATGAAATGCAGGCATTGAATTATTGACATACATGTATTGAGTTAATGAAATGCAGGCATTGAATTATTGATAGACATGTATTGAGTTAATGAAATGCAGGCATTGAATTATTGACAGACATGTATTGAGTTAATGAAATGCAGGCATTGAATTATTGACATACATGTATTGAGTTAATGAAATGCAGGCATTGAATTATTGACATACATGTATTGAGTTAATGAAATACAAACATTGAATTATTGACATACATGTATGAATTACTGAAACGTGGGCATTGAATTATTGACAGACATGTATTGAGTTAATGAAATGCAGGCATTGAATTATTGACATACATGTATTGAGTTAATGAAATGCAGACATTGAATTATTGACATACATGTATTGAGTTAATGAAACACATCATCACTATCACCATCGTTAGGTGCTGTACCGGCAGTCTTTTGGTTTCAAGCTTTCTCCACAGATCTCAGTCCATTAGCTCAGTTGGTGACTTTTTTGACTGTGCCATCGCGGTAGACTGTCCATCATTTCTTTTTTTTTTCTCTCTTGGCCTTCCCTGGCCTCTCTTCCCATTTATCTTTTCTGGTGTTACGGTATTTTTAAAGCCCTCGCCTCTGCGTTGTATGCCCACGAAATGATGATCGCTGTTTTCTTATAGATTTAATGAGATCTCTTTCTTCATTTGCTTTTGTTAAACACTCCCTGTTTGTTATCTTGAAGACAAATATATGTGCATATCGCAAGCTCGTGAACAGAAAAATTACTTCAGTACTTCAATTAGTGTACACCCATATTTCATATATGTATGTCGTGTTTACCAGCTGATGAATGCGTGTTTTTTTTTGTCAAGTAAATCATACACTTATGTATGTATTGAATAGCTTATTCGGACCAATGTTTGCAGGATTTTAAAGTCTTTGTTAATCTCTGTTTACTGAATATTGTCGGACAGATGGGCCTTGCTTTTTAGGTTTATGTCTGGAAGCAGAGAGATTTAAATGTTCGACTTTTAGCTAGACTGCCAGTGCAGGATGAGAAGTTTGTCTCTGATTTTTGTAAAGTCTTCCTAAGTAATCAAAATTATATTTCAGTATTTTATTGTTGAGCTAATGGTTTTCCTATCTAGATGTTGGTTTTCCAAATTTATGTTAAACTGTCCACTGACATCCACCCAGATGTGGAGAATTTCTGAGTTAGTTTTACTTTCTCTGGAGTCTAGATCTAGAGAGTTTCCATGTTTTCTTTCTTTCCCTGTAAGCTAGATCTAGAGAGTTTCCATGTTTTCTTTCGTTTTCTGTAAGCTAGGTCTGGAAAGTTTCCATATGTTCTCTCTTTTCCTGTAAGTTAGATCTAAAGAGTTTCATATTTTCTTTCTTTCTCTATAATCTAGATCTAGAGAATTTCCATGTTAATTTTTTTCTCGGTAACCTAAATCTTTAGAGTTTCCATGTGTTCGTTCATTCTCTGTAAGCTATATGTGAAGAGTTTCCACATTGTTTCTTTCTCTGTAATCTGAATTTGGGGAGTATTCATGTCTTCTTTCATTGTGTATAACTTCGGTCTGGAGAGTTTCGATGTTTTCTTTCTTTCTCTGTAATCCAGGGTTAGGGAGATTCCGTGTTTTCTTTCTGCCTCTGTTTCTACATCTACAAAGTTTCCATGTTTACTTTCTTTCTCTGTAACCTAGATCTGGAAAGTTTCCATGTTTTCTTCCTTTCTCTGTAATCTAGGTTTGGAAAGTTTCCATGTTTTCTTCCTTTCTCTGTAACTTAGGTCTAGAAAGTTTTCATGTTTTCTTTCTTTGTCTGTAACCTAGATCCGGGAAGTTTCCATGTTTACTTTTTTTTTGCCTATAACCAAGATCTGGAGAGTTTCCATGTTTTCTTTCTTCATCTGTACCACAGGTCTGGAGAGTTTTCATGTTTATGTTTATTTTTTTTCCTCTAATCTAGATGTGGAGAGTTTCTTTGTTTTCTTTCTTTCATTGTAAACTAGATCTAAAGAGTTTTCATGTTTCTTTTCCTTTGTCTGCAGCTTGAGGTGCCTGAAGCTTTATCTAGTCTCCTCCTTTCTGAGAACAGCGCTGGGTCCTCACTTGCCTGAGATAGAGAAATGGGTCCTTGGTTTAGTTGCATGTTGCGAAATGATGGGAAACAGGATTGTCTGTCGAGCTGTTTGCTAAGTGAGGATTGAAAAGAAGAAATCTACCACAAAGGTCTAAATTGTGTATGCAAGTAACAAGGTGCATGTTTTTGTGTCTATGTGTGTATGTGCGCGCGCGCTTTGATATACATGCAAGTTTTAAGATGCACATTTGTGTGTGTGTAGTTTGGAGTGTAAGAAATTTTATGGCGCATCATTTTGTGTATATGTGTTTGTGGGGTGGGGGAGGGGGGTTGCATATGTGTATATGTTCTTTAGTGTGCATGCAGGTTTTAAAGGAAGGTTTAAAATGCATTTTCCTGTGTTTTGTGCAAACATTGGTGCAAAAAGGTTTTAAGGTGAATTTTTATGTGTTTTTTGTTATTTTTTTGCTTGGTGCAAGAAAGATTTAAGGTGTAGTTTTCTATGTTCTGTGCAATATGGTGGAAGCAAGTTTTAAGGTGCATTTTTCTGTTTTCTGTGCAACATGGTGGAAGCAAGTTTTAAGGTGCATTTTTCTGTTTTCTGTGCAACATGGTGGAAGCAAGTTTTAAGGTGCATTTTTCTGTTTTCTGTGCAACATGGTGGAAGCAAGTTTTAAGGTGCATTTTCCTGTATTCTGTGTAATATGGTGCAAGAAAGTTTTAAGGTGCATTTTCATTTTCATGTTTTTGTGCAATATGGTGCAAACAAGTTTTAAGGTGGATTTTCCTGTATTCTGTGCAATATAGTGGAAGCAAGTTTTAAGGTGCATTTTCCTGTGTTCTGTGCAACATGATGCAATCGAGTTTTAAGGTGCATTTTCCTGTGTTCTGTGCAACATCATGCAAGCAAATTTTAAGGTGCATTTTCCTGTGTTCTTTGTAACATGATGCAATAAAATTTTTAACTGCATTTTCATGTTTTTGTGCAACATGGTGTAAACAAGTTTTAAGGTGCAATTTCCTGTGTTCTGTGCAACATGGTGCAAACAAGTTTTAAGGTGAATTTTCCTGTGTTCTGTGCAACATGGTGCAAACAAATTTTAAGATGCATTTTCCTGTGTTCTGTGCAAACATGATGCAAAGAAGTTTTAAGGTGCATTTTCCTGTTTTCTGTGCAACATGATGGTAGGATGCATATGCGTGTTGCCACCTACTGAGAAAATGTTCTTGACTATTTGTCAGTTTAAACGTCAGTATTTTAAATTTATCATTCCGAAAATTGCAAAATATTGCTATGCTTCATACCAAAGTTTCTAAACAAGAGGGAAACTGTTCCCCCTTCCCCCCCCTCTCTTTCTCAAGGAGTAGAGTTTCTTGAACGTGGGTGGAAGATAAGATGTTGATAATAATGTTTTTATAATAGTAAAATCTGTGTATGGGCTGAGAGAGGGGGTGGGAGGTAATAGCAAAATAAAGGGGAGGGGGAGTCATGATCAGAAAAAAGGGGACCCCCCCCCCCCCACAAGAGATTGTGCTTTAGATTAGCTTAATCTGCGTGCAAGTTTTTATCATCAGTGTTTGCAGTAACTTGCTAGATTTTTAAAAAAAGAATGTCTGGCAGTTGTGGAGCAGTGACACAATATTGTTGTGTGTTACACGGGCATGTTGTGTGTTACACGGGCATGTTATGTGTTACACGGGCATGCTGTGTGTTACACGGACATGTTTTTAAAAAATCTATGCGTGTGTGACATACTTAACCAAATTCTTTTTATGGAGTTCGTGAGTATATCTGATACAATGAATATTTTTTTCTTCGTCGCTTTTATCTATTATAGAAATTTTAATGACACAGTTAAGAGGTTTTACCAGGCTTATGGTACTCGGCGTGAGTATGCACCATATTTTCTAAATAACTCACTTACTGTTATAATTAAACACTTATTACAGTCTGCATACTAACTATCTGCTGCTAAACATACTAATGTTTACTAAACATACGCAAAAATGGACTGCAAGTAAATGTAAATAAACTCTGTATTTTGTTTCATGAACTCTCTTAAGTCAGCCATTTCTGGAAGAAATATTCAAAAAGTTTATTTTCTTTTGTAGTCTTTTTTTTTTAAAGTTATGAATTGTAATTTTTCACAATTTTGTTGTGCTTCGCCGAATTTTTTTTAAACAAAGCTGGTACTGTATTGCGTGTATTGCGATTGTTGAAGGTGTATCTGTGAATTTACGAAATCGTTATGCGTCGTCAAATGTGGAATCATAAATCCAGTCCAATTTTTTCTTTACTTGCTGAGACGGAAGCGGAAAAAGTAGGTCATTCTGCCTATGACGCAAGCGCTGAGAGTCGTCGAATTGTCTAAGGTTTTCTGAAGTTCATTTGTGTTTACTGATATTTGTTTATTAGTTTAATCTTTCCGTTTTATGTTTTCTTTTTTTCGTAATTCCATTGATGCAGTAGACTAGTTGCCTCGGTAGCTGGGAGGGGGGAAAAAAAGGACTTGCCTTCGATTTTGTTGTAATGTTGTAGAGCCGTGGAGCAGTAGATTTGATGCTTGTGTCGCGGGAGCTGATGTTGAAACAAGGCGCAGGGTCTGGGCTGCTGTTAATTTATTGATGTGCTGCATCTGAAATTGTAAACCCTTGCTGGCTTCGTGTATTGTTTTCTCTTTGTGCGTCGTGTCTTCCAGAATCCGGCATCCATCGTGACGTTGAGATAGTGTTAAGTTATTGATATAACGATCCAGATTTGCTGTTTAGTCGCTTGCTAAGTTTTATTAACAAAGCCGGCTGGGGTTAAATATGCAGAGGCAAAATAGCCATCACCGCTGGTACTGGGGGACATGATTTCAAGCCTTTAGCTTTCTGAATTTCGAAGAGAAATTTTAGTTGTTCGTAACGATATTCAGCTTATTATTTCAACAGAATTACAGAACGCATGCGATTCATTTGGGGGAAAAAGAAATAATAAATTGGAAAATTGGAAAAAAACCCCCCAGAGATGATTATTTTTCAGTTTTCATTATTTTCAGAGTATAATTTTTAAAAGTATTTTTCGATTTTCTGCAAAAACATAGCGAAACTTGATATGAATACGTTTATAAATGTGTCCACACAGGTATCTCGGGGTAGCATGGGTGCGGTAAATAACTTATTATAATGATAATAACGGTTTTACGTTAGTAACAAAATGTACGATTGATGCTCTTCGAGTTTCAGTTTGCTGATGCCAAGTTCCCTGCACAGAAGAAATAAGCAATGAGAACACAATTAGAATGTAACCAGAACTTGCACAACTTGACTGAACTTAAGCAGACAAGGCTGTCCTACTCCAGGCAGTGAAGATTAACGGAAATGCTGACCGGTATCCATTTTCCTTTTTTTTTTTTTGTTTTCATCGATGCTGTAACTATTACTGTTCATTTGTGGTTTTTCTTTAACGTTGTAGTAAATAGGCGACAAAAGAAATGCCCGAATCTTGGATCTCGTTACTAATGCACAAACTTCAGCTTCATACTCTTTCGCTGAGTTTTATTTGTCAAGTAGATAAGCTGATGTAATGATAAACTTTAAATTGTTCTGACCGTCAGTTGTCCCGTTTAAAAGGTGAATGATAGAGTTTATACGTGACCACACATAAAAAATAGCCCATACTGTATACATGAGGCCTTGACGAGGCTATAAATTAAAATATCGTTTGAATGATAACATTGCCTGCTTCTTTCATGTTTATAGTTTTTTTAATTGTTTCTTAATGATCGTTTGTGTAACTTTATTATATGCAGTACCTTGGGCATAAAAAGCAAGAGCAGGATCAAAGACAAATGTGTGATTTAGGCGAATATGAATATTCTAGGCTGTAATTCCAAATAAATACTTTGGACGTATTAAACGTCATGAGAATTTGGAGAAGACAGTCTTAGAAGGGTGCATAATGGTAAAAAGATAGAGAGGAAGATCAAGGTGAAGATAGCTGCAAGATATCGTTGCCTAAACTGCCCAGCACACATTTTGGTGCCTCACATGTTAGACCTGTTTTCTGGGTATATTTGACCTGCTGATTCTAAAAAGTGGCACAAGTTTTCCCCTATCAGCTCTAGTTTTTTGAGATACAGAACATACGCCGTATACAACTCTTCATCTGCTCGCCCATAAGAAATCAGGATATTTTAATGTAGTGTTTAAGTTAATATCTTTTAAGCATGAAGGAAACATTAAAAATTAAAAGAAAAGTGTGCTACATGAAGATCTACTTATTTCATACCAAAAGCAAAAGTTTATGATACAAACTTTCTACTCATTCGACACATAAGAAGCTCCTTTTGTAAGACTTCTGAGAGAGACTGGGATTTGCCAGGACAATCCCACGTAAGATTCCAACAATAGTCTGCCATCATGTGTGCATCCCATCTTCCTTGGTATCTGGCTTCCAGCAATTGTAATGTCTTGGTGAAATCTTTCACTTTGCTCTTCGCTTAAGTCACCAAGGTTCTCTGGAAGGCGATCTAAGTGACTGTGCAGATAATGGATTTTAACCTTATGTTCCGGCCAAGCCTATTGAAATGAAAGAGCATGTTCTCTACTAATTGTGTGTAGCTGTCTGCCTTCTTGTTGCCAAGAAAGCTTTTCACAATAAGAACAAATGAAGACCAGGCACATGATTCGATTTCATTCATTGATGCTATGAAATGTGGGTCTTTTATAAGTTGTCTGATCTGTGGACCATCGAAAATTCCTGCCTTCAGTTTTTCCATGGTAAGCCCAGGTAACTTATGCACTATGTATTCAGTGCACAAACCACCTTTACTCAAAACCTTTGCAAATTGTTTCATCAGACCTAGCTTTATATGTAGTGGTGGCAGTATGATTCTATCTCGTGCTACCAAATGTTCATTGATTACATTTTGTCCTCCAACCACCATATATTTCCACGGAGGCCAGTCTTTTCTTGCCCAATGTTCATGTTTGGCTCTACTATCCCAAAGGCATAAAAATCAAGAATATTTTGTGTAGCCATTTTGTTGACGAAGAAGAAATTTAACCATCGTTAAGTCTACGCAGATCACCCAGTGATGTCCTTGGTAATTTATCTTTTCCAAGACTAAAGAGATGGTCTTGTACTCTTCTTTCATCCTGGTGGAAAGACAGATTGGAATAGAACCATATTTGTTGAGGTGGTTATTTTAAAAAAAAACACATTTGAAACTACGTTTTGAACTGTCGATGAAAAGACGCCATTCACTTGGGTTATATTCTGAAAGTCCAATTTTCTTCACAAGGTTTCCTGTATCGCTGCAGAATACTAAGTTGTTGTCTCCAGTAAAGAATGGCAGGAAATCCTTTTCCATCCTTCGATAAAATGTAATTTTCATTCAAGGCGGAAGTACATTCTTTTCTTTTAGTTTGGAGGCGAGCAGTTCAGAAGATTCCTTGAAAAGATTCAAGTCCCTGATCAGATCGCTCAATTCATTCTGATCAAAACGACCACGATGTGAAGTTGTTTGGAATTCACTGTCACTGTCCGCCACTTTCTTTACCTTGTTGCGATATCAGACAAGCAAGACTCATCCTCTGAGAGCTGTGGTAGTTCAAGGAAAGGTGGAACAGGTGCAAGATCAGAGTGTGGAATAGGTCTCCTGGCTGAAGGTAGATCAGGGTAAGACCACCTATCACGATTATTTCGACTGATGCCTGTGATATTAACAATCACAAAACTAACAGTCGTCAAAGTGGTTTTTCTGTTCCCTCCACAACATTGGTTCTAGAAATTTCAGGCAGTTTCTCTGTCCGTTTGTCCACCTGCGAAAATGCTCCGTACAAGTTTTGCATACAATATGAGGAGCCCATGGCGTATCTTGATCTCCAAGCTTGACACCAAAGTAACCTACATATGCTCTTTTGAAAAAAACTCAGAAATAGGTTTCCTACTTGCTTTCAGTATGTACTCCCCGCATATATAGCAAATTACGCCGAGATGATTCAAGCAGCTCCGTGTTAAAGTAGACATAACCTCTAAGGCGTTCCATTTGCAAAAATGAAATGAAATGAGTGGACACACACCTTCTACACGATCAAAGCTATTATATAGCGCAAATGTTTTAAACACACGATAATTAGTGTATAAGTATACAACTATACACGAAGCACTGCAGTAAAGCTGTGATACCAGAATCTATAAACTACGAAAAAAGTAGGAACAGCTGATGTAGTCGTTACGTAATAAAGCTGTTACTACTTTTTTTTTGCCTAGTTTATACACATGTTTTAAACAGACAGGTAGAGAAATCACTGAAATACAAATTTATATAATCTACGAAACCCGTGATTTATCATCTTAATTTTGTGCACATAATTATGTAATAAAACAGAACAAAAGCAGTTTTGTCATTTGAGCTGTACATTTTATTCTAGTGTGCATTATAGGGAAGGAAGTAGAGGAATAGTTGTGAAAGAAAGGTCGTTATACATTACAAATTTGGTAAATTAAATACATAAATTTTCCATTCAAATGAGACAGCTTGCTATGACATCCCAATTCTGTAGAAGAGATCTGTTAAAGAGCGGACTAAAAGTTTATAAATTCAGCCATATGTAAGAAACTAGATGTAACGCCAAACATATGTAAGAAACTAGAGCTGACGCCAACCATATGTAAGAAACTAGAGTTGACGCCAACCATATGTAAGAAACTAGAGCTGACGCCAACCATATGTAAGAAACTAGAACTGACGCCAACCATATGTAAGAAAATAGTGTTGACGCCAACCATATGTAAGAAAATAGAGCTGATGGCAACCATATCTAACAAACTAGAGCTGACGCCAGCAATATCTAAGAAACTATAGCTGATGCGGTCTATCCAATGCAATTTTCTGAATCAGCGCCTCAGATAACCACAGAAACAGGCCTAAAAACCAAGTCACCAAGGAAAACAAATTTTTTTGGCCTGTGCAATCTGTGAATGGATGCATCGGTAGCAGGGGATCTTGCTTACAACTGAGAGGCCTACAGGAGAGCTGTTAATGAGGCAAAGTTCCGCAAGGGACATGCAAATGACTGACTGAATTTTTAAAAAAAAGGAAAAAAGAAAAAGCGGATGGATATACCTTAATTTTAACAAAAATACTATAGCTTTATTTTCTGTGTATTAACTTGCATAATTAATTATTCTCTAGTTTCCGCCCGTCATCACGGTTACTAGTACTGACCTCTGTCTCACACTCTTCCCCATTGTTAAAATTAGATCTATTTGACTTAGGGGCCTCACTACCAGATCTTGGATCTTAGATCACTGCTAACTAATAATGGAGATACAATGAGGGAAATTAAAAGGAGGACATCTATCGCTCTTCAGAAAGTAAAACAACTAAAGAATCTATGGAGAGGAGCAGACAGAACCACAAAAATAAGATTTTTAAGGGCATGCATCTTTCCAATCGCAACATATGACTGTGAGACCTGGACACTTAACAAAATAGCTGAGAAACACAGAAATGACTTTGAATGTAAATGCTACAGAAGAGTTCTTCAGATATCATGGACACAAAAAAAAGAACAAATATATCCATACTACAAGAACTTAATATTAAAGAATGCTGGCTAGTAAAGAGTATTAAAGAGAGAAAACTTAAATATTTTGGACACATTAAACGTCATGATAATCTAGAGAAGACCGTCATGGAAAGGTACATATAGGAAAAAGAAAAGAGGAAGACCAAGGCGAAGATGGCTGCAAGACATCGTTGATGATCTGCAAATGGATGCATCATCAGCAGGCCATCTTTCTCACAACCGATAGGCCTACAAGAGTGCTGTTAGGGAGGCAAAGTTCCACAAGGACATGCAAATGAATTAGTTTCCGCCAACATTGATACATGTCTCCCGATGTGCAGCTGTTAGCTGAGTTTACCATTGAGGAAACAAAATAAAATCAGGATGTTTCGGAATCCGCTAGCAACCTTTGACATCATGTGATGACATTTCCTCCACCGACTTCAGAGACAAGTGGTAATCACTGGGCTCGAAGTCTGCCCTATGAGGATGATGTAGTGACAATAAAAAACTTGAGCGCCCAAGGAGAAAACTGTGGGCACCTGCTGGTGCTAGGCCGAGCTGTGTCTTGATAAAGAATTATCCATCATGTTGGCCACGTTCACTTCGTATACGCGTGTTCATGTGAGTTCAGATTTTCAGTGTAAAGTTAAGAATATTTATGGTCTTTTTTTTTCCTTAAGAATATGTATAGTCTTTTTGTGTTATAAAAATGTATAGTATTTTTTCCTTAAGAATATTTATAGTCTTTTTATTGAGAATATTTAGTCTTTTTTCCTTAATAATATTTATAGTATTTTTTTCTTAAGAATATTTATAGTATTTTTTCCTTAATAAAATTTATAGTCTTTTTTTCTTAAGAATATTTAGTATTTTTTCATTAATAATATTTATAGTCTTTTTTCTTAAGAATATTTATGGTCTTTTTTCCTTAATAATATTTAGTCTTTTTTCTGAAGAATATTTAGTGTTTTTTTCCTTATTAATATGTATTGTCTTTTTTTTCTTAAGAATATTTATAGTCTTTTGTCCAGAGGAATATTTATAGTCTTTTCCTTACGAATACTGATAGTCTTTTTTCCTTAAGAATATTTATGGTCTTTTTTCCTTAAGAAGATCTCCAGGCACAATCCCGTGACAGTTCCAAAACTGGGTCAGCTTTATATTTGCTGTTGAGAATTGAGTACTCAAAGTTTGTGGCCGTATAGCGAATCCTTATGGCGTCATTCCATTTCACTTAGTCATAATGGTGGACCCATTTTCCATCACGGATTATGATTCTCCTCCCAAAGCCCCACCGACGATTTCATCACCCACTGGTTGTTCAGGTTCCTTATCACCTTCACCCGCCCCTCCCCCTCCTGTCCCCGAACTTACTGATGCATTTAAGTAAGCCAAAGCATTTTATTGTGTGACACGCTCTTTCCTTAACTGTATTTACTTTCTCTTTGTTTGATGCCAAAGATTGTTATTTACAAGTTTCTCTTTGTTAGTGCCAGTTTTTCTTTTTTTTTTTTTTACAAATCCTTGTCTTGATGAAACTTGTTCCATACAGTCACAGGTTGTGCTGACAGTTCAATTTTAGTTACTTTCTCTACCAATTTTTCATTCGTTATCCAGTGTCACGCCGTACACACTGAGCCTCCATAAACCACTCGATAATCTCCAGAGAACGCCAGTGGAGGCTTAATCTTCATTAGTAAACAGCTTAAAGAGCAAAACACATACCTGGACAGGTCAACATTGTGACCTACATTGAGCAGGAGTTGCACGGTATTTCTAGTCATTGTTTAAAAAAAAAAGTGGCAGCCCCTCCGCCCCCCCCCCCCCAAAACTTCCCAGAACCAGTATTAACTGGACGTGTCCAGTCTCACCCGTAACATTCCAAGGAAGATAAGACTCTTTAGCTTATCCGCTTTATATGAGGAGTAGAATGTAGTGAAGAAAAAAATAGTGAAAAATGATACATATCATTAGAATAGAATACAGTGAAGAACAAAGTAATAAAAATATGTAATATATATATATATATATATATATATATATATGAACGTGTGTGTGTATATATGTATGTTAGAGCATCATGCTGAAACGCCTGGAGCAATTTCAAGCAAACTTGGCACACATATTGACTTACAATCTGGACAATGACCTGTGTAGGTTGGATCATCACTAGGACCCCTGGGGGCCTGGGTGGTGAGGGTGGGATCGAAACCGACCGATGCAAACAATACCCCACTGAACGGCGGGAAGTAACTCCCGTGATATTTATGCCTGCTTTGGATTGTCGGCCATGACTGACAAAGGTCAGCCCATACAAATCGATTGCGTTATATCTGCCGAGGTGCCGAATCTTTGGCATTGATAACGAGAAACATGATACACGGAGCAGATTTCTGACTCACGAAAGACGCCCTACTGTTGTGCACCTCAGGGTCCATTTAGAAAATGGTTAGAGTGTTTATTTTATAACAGAGAGCGCCCGTACAGTGATTGATCAGCCACCAACCACACAGGGGTGGGATGGGGGTGACATTTACAAACCATCGAAAACGACCGATATTAGTGTCGAATCCATAGTTTTTGGGTCACTGAGATGAGTAGTGACACATCAGATGCCATTTAAGTCCAAATTCTGCCCCAATCGGCGTTGGGGGGGGGGGGAACCGCTCGGGCTGGGGTGGGAAGAATGTGGCATTTACTAAAAACGGCCGATATTAATGTCGAATCCATAATTTTCGGGGTCCCAGAGAGGAATAGTGACATTCCTGATACTGTTTAAGTCCAAGTTCAGCCTCCATCGGCATGGGGGCCTAAGGGCGGAGATGGGATGGGGGTCCATGTAAAAATAATCGAAAACGACCGATATTAGTGCGGAATTCATAGTTTTCGGTGTCACAGAGATGAATAGTGACACTCCCGATGCCGTTGAAGTCCAAGTTCTGCTCCCATCGGCATGGGGGGGGGGGTGAGAGTTGGAAATAAAATGACCGAGATTAGTGTCGAATCCATAGTGGTTGGGGTCTCAGAGCTGATTGGTGAAAGTCCTGATGACAGTTACGCCCACGTTTAGTGGAATATAACGAATTGAATTCTGTAGAACAGTCTAGACTCTTTAGAACGTTCTAGAAGTTTGTAGAAATGAATAGAACTTTCGTGATTGGGATAAATAAATAACCGGACAACGTCAGGTACTCAGCTAGTAAAGGAATAAATCAAGACATATAAGTTATTCGAGAAGGAAAGGCCACATCTCCATGGCCAAGGTGAGTAGCAGCTACAGCAAAATTAAGGGTCTTTCTTTCTTTTATACAAGTACATTATTTCTACTTCAGTTCAGCAGTCAGAACATTCGGTCTAGTTCAGTTCAACTGTCAGAACATTCGATCTAGTTCAGTTCAGCTGTCAGAACATTCGATCTAGTTCAGTTCAGCTGTCAGAACATTCAGTTCAGCTTTCAGAACATTCGGTCTAGTTCAGTTCAGCTGTTAGCACAATCGATCTAGTTCAGTTCAGCTATCAGAACATTCAATCCAGATCAGTTTAGCTGTCAGCACAATCGGTCTAGTTCAGTTCAACTGTCAGCACAATCGTTCTAGTTCAGTTCAGCTGTCAGAATAGTCGACCTAGTTTAGTTCAGATGTCAGAACATTCGATCTAGTTCATTTCAGCTATCAGAATATTCTATTTAGTTCAGTTTAGTTTTCAGAACATTCTGTCTAGTTCAGTTCAGCTGTCAGCACAATCGATCTAGTTCTGTTCAGCTATCAGAATATTCGATCTAGTTCAGTTCAGCTGTCAGAACATTCGATCTAATTCAGTTAAGCTATCATTACATTCGCTTTATTGCATTTTAGCTATTAGAACATTCGGTCTAATTCAGTACAACTATCAGAATAACTCATCATTTACAAATGTCAGGAATTTCTGGTTACAAACCATAAGTATGAAATCCGTTCATATGTAAAGAGTGAAAAACATGTGAAAATAAGGTGTGTTTAGCATGACCAGCGACGAAAACACATGAAATAAAACTGCTTTTGGCATAGTCAATCTCGAAAACATATGAAATAATAGTGTATTTAGCACGGCCAGTCAGGAAAGTACATGAAATTTTCAGTGTAATTATCTTTATCTTGAAAGAAACGTATGAAAGCACAAGTTACTTCCAAAAAAATGCAGCATTATAAATATATAAGAGAAAAAAACACAAAAGATGATAACTGTGTAGCAATGATGATGATGACGATGATGATGATGAAGAGAAGGATGATAATGATTTTGATATAATCGACGTCAAAAATTAATTTTCATCAGTGCGGACAGTGTCAGACGATCACTTTATTTTTAGTGATCGATGTCAGACTTTTTGATCGGTGTAGTGATCGACACCAAATAATCACTTTGGTCTTTTTTTTAGTAAGTCGATGCCAGGCAGTCACCTCCACGACCAGTGTAGAAATCAGCGCCAGACAGTCACTTTGATCCTTCTGGCGAACAGTGTCGGACAGATGCTTCAATCCTTATAAATAGTTCGGTGACGTCGATTTCAGAAAGTAGCCTCTTCACTCTTCATAGTATGTGATAATTGATGCAGAAATCACTGAGATCCTTACGGGTGCTTTGTAATAATCGACTTGAGATATCTATTCCATCACAGCTTTATTTGACAGTCCTTTTAGGAAATGTTATGGTGACCGTGAAAGACTTATATATATATAATTTACAAGAGTGTGGTAATCTATATTTATAATGATATATTATTATCTGTATTAGTGTACTTTTAAAAATAAATAATGGCAGTTAAATAACAATAAATTGAAACTACAGACATCAGCACTAACACCGATGAGGACACGTTAGTGTCTTGCGTAGCAGATCATGAAATGAGAATTAATACGAGTGTCTTTAATAATATTATTTTATCATAATTTTATATAGCTTTATATTTTACGCGTTATAATCTTTGATATTTTACGTACCATGTGTATTTTCTTTCCTCTGCGCTTGGCGTAAATTATCAAATCTTTGTTCGTCCTCTTCATTATGTGTCAGCTCTCTTTTCGTGGCAACGAATTCTCAATTTCATTTTATTATAATAAATCATGATTGTCCTTCCTTTTTTTCGTAGATGATATTCTCTGTAGTGCTAAAGTATTGAGTTGGTATCGTTTTCTTTGCTTTGTGTAGATTTAAATGTTTGTAAATTACGAGTAAATAATTATCCTAGACGTTAATATGAATCATCAGGAAGGTTGAGTATGATTTTTACCTTGAATAAGCTGAGTATGATTTTTACTTTGAGTAAGAGTTCTTTTTGTGGGTGAATGCTAGTGACCTAATTTTCTTTCCCGGGGTGCTTCTGTTTTTTTTTTTTTTTGCATACGTTTGACTGTTTGAGCATGAAATATGACGCAACTTCCGGGACATTATCGGAAATCCGTCTCAGGCAGCCATGTTAGTTTGCTTTTCTGTAATCTTAGTCACACGGTCGTACAGTTCCGAGCTTGTCCAAAAAGACGATACGTTTTGTTTGTACATGAGTTCTTTGATTCAAGAATATGACTTGAATTATTTCGTGTGTTCTAGACAACATAACTGCCATTTTTTGAGTTTAATTAATGAACCTACTCTTTTGTATTATATATATATATATATATATATATATACATAAAGGACATTATATACGTAAAACTCGTTGCTGGAAAATGATCAGTATACTATGTGTGTTTTTTTTTCTACCAGAAACTTAGCAGTCCATGAAGAAAGTTAGAATTTGTGTGCTTGTGGTGCGCTGTTTTATCTTCTGTACAGTTCATGAATCACTCACTGAACAGGGTTGTGTAGTGCACACAGAAGTGTTGCTTTAATGAGACTTTTATACACAGCCACAAGTAGACCAGGCAAAATTTATGAAGATTTATGAGAAACTGTTTAGAAAAGCAACTTCGGTGTATAATTTGAAACAAATAATACGTTATGGTCTCATCAGATGTGGCACACTGTTATATAAGTGGCATCCGTCTTTTCGTCTGTTCTTGTCAGTACTCTGTGTTGTGCTTTGTGGATAGATAAAGGCAGTTCTCTGTTTCTTTTTGTATATTTGTTTTGTTTCCAACCGTGTTTGTTGGCCTTCAGGGTATCGAACTCCTGAACATAACGAACTGAGCAACTGCTTAACCATAACAGCACAAAGCAAAATCAGTTTGAACACGAAACATATCACATAAGGATTCATTTCACAGCCATTCACTTAAACGTTTTCCTTCTCTCATATCCAAAGTACATTGTCAGCGCTGTTCTTTCTTTCCTGGCGCCTAATCACGCGGACTTTGCTTCCCAAACTTCATGAGTCTCCTTATTGTTAGCTGCCCCCGAAAACCATGTGTTCTGGTTTCTTTACCTATTTACTGCGTTTCACTTATTTCTATTATAAACGTATACAAAGAGCAGTAATTGTAAATAACGCGTTATTTTTTTCACTTTATACGTTTAGCCTAAGCCTAGCTCCCCATTTCTTTAGAATTTTCTTAATGCAATATAACAGAATTGGACAGTCATCTCAGGTCTTTAGCAAATTAGCAAATCATATGGAAATCTGCCATTCTTCCCATGAGCTTCCAGCTCAGAATCTACAAATCCATTTTATTATACGTAGCCGAAACATAGAGAACCAATCAGAGAACTGAAGGTAGACTGAGAGGATTTGAAGGAAGATGCCTCGGAAAAATTGAAAGAATGCACTGGAAAGAACACGTGATAAACGAGAAAATAACCAAAACGAACAGGCAATCGAGAACATTACTAAAGAGGTCAAAAAAAAGGCGAAGATGGAAATGGCCGAGCCACATACTAGGAGTGGAAAGAACAAGACAACCCCCTATACCGCCTTGACTTGGACACCTCAAGGGAAAAAGAAAGAGGGGCAGGCCACTGGGAGCATGGAGACACATAATACGGGAAGAATTAAAGGAAGCGGGAAAGATATTTTGGAGGTATTCCGACATGCTCAAGACAGGATTGGCTGGAAAACTTGTCAATCCCTTATTGCTCCATTGGGAGTACAGAGGACTGATGATGATGATGATGATGATGTAACTCTTATAATAAAATTAACCAACTGAACGGCTTTTCAAATTTTAAAAAAAGTCTAGTGTTATATATTTTTGCTTTGCAAATTACTCTTATAATTTGAAACCGCTGTTAATGATAAAAACAGGCAATGCGTCATTTCCTGGTACAAGATAGTAACTATTGTGAATGTGAACCATAACAAAATTGTTTACGAGTCATGGGTGTTGTCCGGTAATGTAGATGCCATCATGTTTGTAGACTTCCTGTGCTTGAATATGAGCGACTAAAGGCCTGAACTATTTCCTTTATCTTCTCAGTGCCCATCTTGCTCCCGAATCTTTCCATAAATTTTCGGCTTCTTGTCCGATCACAACTGTAACTTTTCCTTGGCAGTTTTTATAGGAAAAAATATTATCTTCGTCTCTAGTGTTAATATTTCTTCTTCCATGTTTAAGGAATGCCAAAGAAGAAGAAGAAGAAAAAGAAGAAGAAGACTCGCAATAAGCTGTTTTAGAATCATATTCCTGATTTTTCACTTAAAATTTGTTGTCTGGACCTTTTTGAGATTTCTCGAAGTGGCCATTGCAGGTAGTGTTTCTGATAATGACAGGTGATATTCTCATTGGCGATACACATATTTGGCATTCGTAACAAATCGAATACAGGTATCCGGCGCATAACGTCGTCGTAACTGTCAAATAGAGCGTTATGTGATTTGGACGTTGTGCAAAGACCATATTGTATACGTAGCAAAATTGTATGTGTACCCATACTGACTAGATAGTTAAGTACTGTACACATACAGTACTGTATTTGAACTAATGTATCCGTCACGGCAGTGTATGGGTTAAGCAGCTGAATACAGTACTGTTATATACAGTTATATATATATATATATATATATATATATAGTAATATATATATACATAGAGAGAGTTATATATATATATATATATATATATATAGAGAGAGAGAGTAATATATAGGCTAATAAAGTTTATATAATCCTGCGCAATGCAACACGATCGCAGTGGCTGATGGGTAATTCGAACACGCACAGTACTGGCTGTGGCCTTAGTCCTTTTGAAGGGGAAATCCATATTAAAATAACTATTGAAAGTACTGTACATTCACATACATAAATCAGTGACGTAGACGTTTACGTTACAGGTCATGTATGTACTGTATCATTAAAAGCTAAGCAGAGCAATCGCGTTGTTTTCTTGAAGCAAAGGACATGAGATAATAAGTTTATTTCGTCACATCCGGTTAGGTCCGCTGCGTCACGTTCTCCAATCTGAATTTTTAAAAACTCTCGTATAACATTACATTATATAACCATTATGCAGTCGGACGTTAATCGAATGGACGTTACCCGGGGGATACGTGTATTGTTCATGTTCTGCTCTGTCATTGCTAAAATAAATAATAACGTAATAAGTTAAGGTATAGCCAAGACATCTCTGCATTAGTGTTAATGGTGTCCGAAATTAGATTCTTAATCATTTATATTGAAATATTGAAACGTCCAAATTAATGGTAATGAAACCTTCAGCATTAAACCAATAAAGCTGTGAAACACGCGTGATAATTAAAAACGTGAAGCTGTGCTGTGTTTGCATTACTAATCTGGGTATGGCTGAGATCAAAATTGACAGATACACAAATAATAGCAGATTATCTGACTACTGGCGTTTTCATTTTCTCGTTTCTCACTTGTCCAAACATTTAAAGTGCTAGCTAATAGCATACCAAAACATTTGTAACGCGGTTAAAAAAAATATATTTAGACACGAGGTAAAACGATGTTAATTCATCAGTTTAATTGTTATTTTCATTTAACTCTTTGAGCGTGATTTTTTTTGTAATAATGAAACTCTTATGTCAGGCTGCTATGGGTAGTCTGCGAATTTATGTTCAGTTTTATGTATAGCTTTTCATTTATCTGTCATTATTGAACATTCACTGCTGCTATTTTTAGCTCAAGTTTCTTTTTTTTTACATATTAAAAATAATCTTTCTTCAGTTTTCATGTTATTGATGTACTCTGATTTTTTTTTACTACTCTGAGATTCTGATCTTTTTTTTTTTACTGCTCTGAGATGTTACATTACTCATCGGTCACGGTTTGTTAACTTCCAGCCTGTTCCAGTGTTTGCTAAGTCAGTGATAACATGGTGATTCTAATATCAAAACGCGACCTAGCGAAAACACAAGAGTAAAAAGAAACGCGAACTTTAATTTTATGGTCAGCGTCTCAATGACTCTTGTTTATAAATCACTTAACAAACCACAGCCGCACGTAGCATAACTTTCTAAAGTTGTTGTTAAGTATGTCACTCAGTCAGTCAGTCATTTGCATGTCCCTTGCGGAACTTTGCCTCCCTAACAGCTCTCCTGCAGGCCCCTCGGTTGTGAGCAAGATGCCCTGCTGCTTATGCATCCATTCGCGGATCATCAACGATGCCTTGCAACCATCTTCTCCTTGGTCTTGCTCTCTTTCTTTTCCCCGTTATGTACCCTCCTAAGGCTGTGTTCTCTAAGTATGTATGCGACGTAAATTACTTTTAAATCTAACTTAAAGTGCCAAGTATTTTTATTAACAGTTTTAAAAAGTCTGTTTATGATCACTCATTCATAACAACATGTACCATGTTCATTGTTCTCCATTTTCCATACTCACCTTTAGTCCTTGTGTGTATACGGCTAGATGTCTCTCTCTCTCTCTCTCTCTCGTCGTCTTCATCACACACAAATCATCAACATTCCTACTCCAATCCTTTTGTGCTTTTATGGCCATTCTGTTAATTTTTCTACTGGCTCATTTCTCATTCTAAAAACCGTAATTCCTACCACATTAAAAAAGTTTGTTTTTGTTCACTGTGAGTTCCTTTAAAATGCTGCACTGAGCCTATCCTTCTGTATGGAAGTGAGTCATGGACACTTAACAGATCGATGCAGATATCAATGGAGACAACTGAAATATGATTTCTTAGAAGAATTTGAAGAGTATCATGAACCGCTAAGATGACAAAAAAAGGAGTGATAACAAAAGCAAATGGCGAAAAGAATCTAATTAAATCCGTAAGAAAACCACAGCCATTATATATATATATATATATATATATATATATATATATATAATGAGAAGAAGAAGGCTTGAAAATATTTTTAACAATAGGAAAGATAAAGATAAAGAGGGGCACTGGAAGACCAAGAGAGGAAAACATAACTTTGGCAGTCTGACGCGATGACACAATAATAAGTCACCAACTCAGCTGATAGAAAATATCAAGGATCGAGAGTTGCGAAGGAACATGACTACCAGTGCCTTCTGACACGCCACCTGATGATGATTTATGCTTTGCTATCAGTATCAGTTCTGGGTAAACAAAAAAAAAATGTGTTAAAATGAAAACAACAACACATAAAGATTGAAGAGACGGACGGTAATAACACCAGGAGTGCTCTGATTAACTGTGATCACTCATTATCTGCCTGGCTATATATGGAGATTGCCAACAGCATGGGGGATTGTTGCCAACAGCATGGGGGATTGTTTTGCCTTGATTCTCATTGGGCGAGGCCTCATGCACTTACATTCTGTTCTGTGTTGTGCGTGAGACAGCGACCATCTGAGGCAAGGAATGATCTACACCGATCCCATGTACCCCAGTTCTTGTCTGCGCCAGCTGATCTGACTCACAGTGACTCACGTAATGAGATAACAGCTGAACTTATTAAGGCAGGAGAAAAGAAATGTGCTACAATCTATCATGCACTATGTAATGGCATTCAGGTATTTGGCCAAAAAGAATGGAAAAGAACTGTATTCATCTTCTTACATCCTTCCCGTGCCGTTAAACGTCACACAGGGCTCGCATGGTAGATTGCTAAGATTTCCTGTTTTCGGCGAACTTTTCATCCTCATCATTGTCTGTTATGAACTGGCCTCTTTTAACAACGTCCTCTTTAGAGTTTCACATGGTCGACTTCATTTTCTTCGGCCTTGTGTGTTCCACTTGATAGCTTGTTTTGGGGGATTGTCTGGTTGTTTCTTCTCAGAACATGACCGACATATGTCCATCTTCTTTTTCTGATCACCCATAAGAAAGGTTGTTGTTTACTCATCTGTCTTATCTCTGCGTTCTTGAATTCGTTCAACTTTATACCGAGTATTTTCCTTAGGCATTTGTTTTCAAAAGAGTCTAATTTCTTGCCTATTTCTTTAGTTGTTTTCCAGCTTTCACATTCATAAATGAGGGTAGATGTTACATTTGAATTCAATAATTTTAACTTTTTTGTGCTTATAACTTTTAAATTCCATATGTTCTCAAGATTCTTGAAGGTCAGTGCTGCTTTTACAATTCTGATTCTAACTTCCTTTATGGTGTCACCATTCTGGTCTGTGTAGCAGCCGAGATATACAAAATAGTTTACTTCTTCAACAGCTGTTCCTTCTATGTATATTTGTCCTTCGTGGTTAATGAAACGTTTCATTATTTTTGTTTTTTCCTTGTTAATTTTAAGTCATATTTTACTAGCCATTGAAGACATGGTATCTGTTTTTTCTTGCATTGTTTTCACATTGTCACTGATAAGAGTTATGTCATCGCAAAATCGAGATCTTCCAGTTGTCTCATGTACCCACTCAATGCCCGTTTTACATATGCAGCATTTATTCATTATGAAGTCTATGGCAATTCCAAAAAGCAAGAGAGATAATATACATCCTTGTTTCAGGCCTGTTTCAATATGGAACCATTCGCTCATTCTTTCATCTGTGTTGACTTCACAGACATATCTGTTGTAGAGGTCCCTAATGATGTTGACAATTTTAGATGGTATATATTCTTAAAATTCTACACAATGAATTTCTGTATATGCTATAAAATGCCTTTTAAAAATCTATGAAGTTCAGAATTAATAGTTTTTGCCTTTCGATATGTTCTTCAAGTATTATTCTTAGAGTAAAGATCTGGTCGAGACAACTTTTACGTTTTCGAAATCCTGCCTGTTCTTCTCTCATTGCAGCATCCACTATATCTTTAAAACTATGCAGATTAACTTTGCAAAATACTTTTGACACAACTAATAGTATGGTTACTCATCTCCAGTTGTTGCAATCGCTAAAGTTGCCTTTTTGATATTTTAACAATTATTCCTTTTTCCACTTAGAAGGAGCCTTTTCTTATTTCCAAACGTTATTAAACTAAATGCTACAGAAGAGCCCTCTACTGTATTCATTCGTATCACTACCGAAAAACGGTAACTTTAAATTATGCACAAACTACATAATTGTTGTCCTGATCAGTCATGCAAGTAAAATTCTGTTAACAATCATAATAGGTCTTATGAAAATTTTTCTTATGAAAATCTTTAGGAGAAATCAGTATGGTCCAAGCTCGTTTTAGGCAAGAAAGAAGAACAGTTGGCCATATATTCAATATAAGATTAGTAATAGTGAAAGGCAGGGAATTTAATCTGAAACCTGTTTTCTTTCAGGAGAGTATATGAGAAAGCCTAGTGTGTCATTTTTTGATGCGTATTTGATGTGTGTATTTTCTAAATTGAAACAAAGAATCATCGTTAGAGTACTAAAAAAAAAAGGCAATATCAGTGACTGCAATAACTGGAGGGGTGTGACCTTACTATCAGTTGTGTCAAAGGCGCTTTGTAAAGTGATTCTGAATAGAATTAAGATAGTGGATGCTGCAATGAGAGAAGAACAGGCAGGATTTCGAAAACGTAGAAGCTGTCTCGACCAGAACTTTAAGAATAATACTTGAAGAACATAATGAAAAGCAGAAACCATTAATCCTGAACTTTATTGACTTTAAAAATGCATTTGAAAGCATACACAGAGATTCATTGTGGAGAATTTTAAGACTATATGGAATACCATCTAAAAATGTCAACATCATTAGAGATCTCTAGAACGGATATATTTGTGCAGTCAAGACAGAAGAAGGAATGAGCGAAAGGTTCCAGATTGAAACAGGCGTGAAACAAGGATGTATATTATCTCCCTTGCTGTTTTAAAATTGCTATAGACATCATAATGAAAAGATGCTGTACTGGTAAAAGAGGCATTGATTGGGTATGTGGGATCCAAATAGAAGATCTTGATTTTGCAGATGACATAACTCTTATCAGTGGCAATGTGCAGGAAAAAACAGATTCCCTGTCTTCCTTGGCTAGCAGAATAGGTCTTGAAATTAACAAACACAAAACAAAATTTATGAAATTTCTCATTAATCAACAAGGAAAAATATACGTAGAAGGAACAGCTGTTGGTGAAGTAAACCAATTTGTATACCTTGACAGCTACATAGACCAGGATGGTGACACCAGGAAGGAAGCTAGAATTAGAATTGCAAAAGCACCATTGTCCTTCAAAAATCTTGAGAATGTATGGAATTCAAAAGTTATAAGCACAAAAACCAAGTTAAGATTATTCAATTCAAATGTGATATCTACCCTCATTTACGCACGCGAAAGGTGGAAATCAACTAAAGAAATAGACAAGAAATTAGACTCTTTTGAAAACAAATGCCTCAGGAAAATACTCGGTATAAACAACACATAGATAAGACAGATGAGCAAACAACAACCTGTCTCATGGGTGATCAGAAAAAAAAGAAGATGGATATATGTAGGCCGTGTGATGAGAAGAAACAATCAGAAAATACCAAAACAAGCTATCAAGTGGAGCACAACAGGCCGAAGAAAAATAGGTCGACCACGTGAAACTCTAAAGAAGACATTGTTAAGAGAAACCAGTTTAGTGGGCATAACATCCCTTGATGAAGTTGAAGAACTCGCCGAAAACAGGACAACTTGGCAAACAACTATGCGAGCCCTGAGTGATGTTTAACGGCACGGGAAGGATGTATGTAAGATGCTGGGGGGTTGGGGGGGGGGGGAGGAACTAAATGATTGCTCGTCCTATTTGAGTCCGAGGTTCGGCTCCTTGGTATTGTCTTACTACTTATCTTCGTCTCGTATGTAAATGTGTGTTTATTTTCGAGGCTAGTCCTATCTGTCCTGCTCTTTGAGTTTACTGATTCCCTGTTTTGTACGATAGACTGGCCTGGAAAAAATGAGAGGTTATATGGGCTGCCAATTGTGTCGTGATTGTTCAGGAGGACACCTTTAAGCAAGCGACATGTGAACGTTTGTCGTTCCATCACGTGACTGAGTTGCAGTCGAACCTGGTCATGAGATGGGTTTTTGGAGAGAGGACGACTCTGTGAAAGCTAGAGGATGCACATATGGAAGCATGTGAGGTTTTCATCTGTCTATATGAATACTGAGAAAGTTAATAAACGTGGAATGTATTTGCGAGATCTTGGAGTTGTACTTATGCTTGGATCTGTTCTTCAAAACAGAGGTCATTCCTGTACCGCGGTCAAAGTCAGCGTGAAGTGTTCTTTCGTCTTGGTGTTGCTGTGTTTTGAGCTATCACTACTTACAAAGTGAATAATCACAAATACGCTCATCCATCACTAGATCACGCCGTATACATATAAGGGGCAAACATGTACAAGATCACCACGTTCAAGGTGAGCCACATTTTCAGTTTAGCAAGGAGCAGAAACAATATCAAAACCGTCCACATAAATAGGGAGCAAGCACAGAATAATGGAGCTGGAAGATTCTTATATTTAATCTGTCATCATGGCAGACCAAATTGCGTAGCAGTGCACAATATGATATACACAGCTGTAATTGACCCAACCAAAACTAGGATGTTTTTTTTGCAAAAGAATTATTATTTCAGAGTAATCATTTACTCAATGAGTATATTTTCTCCTATACAACAAAATTATACACGTTGTTTTTATCCCTCCCTTACTTGTTCACTAATATGTTTTTGGCATCATGACCGGGATTCCTGGTTTTGCCTCACGCGAGTTCATGTTTTGAATTTTAAAAAAAACGATTAGTTTGAGACTTATCATTGGGTGTTTTAAGCTATAAAAGGGGATTGGAATACTCGCTCTTGCTACAGTCAAACACGTTTACTATCTAGTTTTTTTTCAACCCAGATATTAAAATCGTCAAGGAAATAACTATAATCTTTTAGAGAGCTCAGCGCTAGCGAATAGTTAAGACGTCTGTAAAAGACTGCATCGTAACACAGGAAAGTCATTTTTCAACAGTGCCTCGAATTCGATTATCTGAAACAGTAAGGCGCGTTCCAGGCGTCCATGTTAACTATACGCTAAGTAGAGTTTCACGAAACATTCTATTTATTATGATACTACATACAGATAAACAAACATTGGCCACCAGAATAGACGTGAAGAGATCAGCTCTGCTTCCAGGATCAGTTAGTACCATGCCTCTTTTCCTGCCTCCCGTCCTGCCTTCTGTCCTACCTTCTGTCCCTGCCTCATGTTCTGCCTTCTGTCCTAGCTTTTGTCCTGCCTCCTGTCCTAGCTTTTTTCCTGCCTCCTGTCCTAGCTTTTGTCCTGCCTCATGTCCTACATACTGTTCTGCCTTCTGACCTGTGTCCTCTCATTCTTTCTGTCCTGACTTCTGTCCTACCTTCTGTCCTGCCTCCTGTCCTACCTTTTGTCCTGCCACCTGTCCTGCCTCCTATCCTGTCTCCTGCCCTGCCTCCTATCCTGCCTTCTATCCTGCTTTCTGTTCTGCCTTCTATCCTGCCTTCTATCCTGTCTCCTGTCCTGCCTCCTACCCTCCCTCCTATCCTGCTTTCTATCCTGTCTTCTGTCCTCCTTCCTTTCCTGTTTCATGTCCTTCTTTCTTTCCTGCCTTCTATTCTGCCTTCTATCCTGTCTCATGTCCTTCTTTCTTTCCTGCCTTCTATTCTGCCTTCTATCCTGTCTCCTGTCCTGCCTCCTTTCCTGCCTCCTGTCCTGCCTTCTATTCTGCCTTCTATTCTGTCTCCTGTCCTGCCTTCTATTCTGCTTTCTGTTCTGTTTCCTGTCCTGTCTTCTATTCTGCCTTCTATTTTGTCTCCAGTCCTGCCTTCTATTCTAGCTTCTACTCTGTCTCCTGTCCTGCCTCCTTTCCTGCCTCCTGTCCTGCCTTCTATTCTGTCTCCTTTCCTGCCTCCTGTCCTGCCTTCTATTCTGCCTTCTATCCTGTCTCCTTTCCTGCCTCCTTTCCTGCATCCTGTCCTGCCTTCTTTCCTGCATCCTGTCCTGCCTTCTTTCCTGTATCATGTCGTGCCTTCTATCCTGCATCCTGTCCTGCCTCCTTTCCTGCCTCCTGTCCTGCCTTCTATTCTGTCTCCTTTCCTGCCTCCTGTCCTGCCTTCTATTCTGCCTTCTATCCTGTCTCTTATCCTGCCTCCTTTCCTGCATCCTGTCCTGCCTTCTATCCTGTCTCCTGTTCTGCCTTCTGTCCTGTCTCCTGTCCTGCCTCCTTTCCTGCATCCTATCCTGCCTTCTATCCTGTCTCCTGTCCTGCCTTTTGTCCTGTCTCCTGTCCTACCTCCTTTCCTGCATCCTGTTCTGCCTTCTATCCTATCTCCTGTCCTGCCTTCTGTCCTGTCTCCTGTCCTGCATCCTGTCCTGCCTTCTTTCCTGCCTTCTATCCTGTCTCTTGTCCTGCCTTCTGTCCTGCCTTCTATCCTGCCTCTTGTCCTGCCTTCTATCCTGCCTTCTATCCTGCCTCTTGTCCTGCCTTCTGTCCTGCCTTTTATCCTGCCTTCTATCCTGTCTCTTGTCCTGCCTTCTGTCCTGCCTTCTATCCTGCCTCTTGTCCTGCATTCTGTCCTGCCTTCTATCCTGCCTCTCGTCCTGCCTTCTGTCCTGCCTTCTATCCTGCCTCTTGTCCTGCCTTCTGTCCTGCCTTCTATCCTGCCTCTTGTCCTGCCTTCTGTCCTGCCTTCTATCCTGCCTCTTGTCCTGCCTTCTGTCCTGCCTTCTATCCTGCCTCTTGTCCTGCCTTCTGTCCTGCCTACTATCCTGCCTCTTGTCCTGCCTTCTGTCCTGGCTTCTATCCTGTCTCTTGTCCTGCCTTCTATCCTGCCTCTTGTCCTGCCTTCTATCCTGTCTCTTGTCCTGCCTACTATCCTGACTCTTGTCCTGCCTTCTATCCTGTCTGTTGTCCTGCCTACTATCCTGTCTCTTGTCCTGCCTTCTATCCTCACTGTTGTCCTGCCTACTATCCTGTCTCTTGTCTTGCCTTCTATCCTGTCTGTTGTCCTGCCTACTATCCTGTCTCTTGTCCTGCCTTCTATCCTGTCTCTTGTCCTGCCTACTATCCTGTCTCTTGTCCTGCCTTCTATCCTGTCTCTTGTCCTGCCTACTATCCTATCTCTTGTCCTGCCTACTATCCTGTCTCTTGTCCTGCCTACTATCCTGTCTGTTGTCCTGCCTACTATCCTGTCTCTTGTCCTGCCTTCTATCCTGTCTCTTGTCCTGCCTTCTATCCTGTCTCTTGTCCTGCCTACTATCCTGTCTCTTGTCCTGCCTTCTATCCTGTCTCTTGTCCTGCCTACTATCCTATCTCTTGTCCTGCCTACTATCCTGTCTCTTGTCCTGCCTACTATCCTGTCTGTTGTCCTGCCTACTATCCTGTCTCTTGTCCTGCCTTCTATCCTGTCTCTTGCCCTGCCTACTATCCTGTCTCTTGTCCTGCCTTCTATCCTGTCTCTTGTCCTGCCTTCTATCCTGTCTCTTGTCCTGCCTTCTGTCCTGCCTTCTATCCTGCCTCTTGTCCCGCCTTCTGTCCTGCCTACTATCCTGCCTCTTGTCCTGCCTTCTGTCCTGCCTACTATCCTGCCTACTATCCTGCCTCTTGTCCTGCCTTCTGTCCTGCCTACTATCCTGCCTCTTGTCCTGCCTTCTGTCATGGCTTCTATCCTGTCTCTTGTCCTGCCTTCTATCCTGCCTCTTGTCCTGCCTTCTATCCTGCCTCTTGTCCTACCTTCTGTCCTGCCTCTTGTCCTGCCTTATATCCTGCCTCTTGTCCTGCCTTCTATCCTGTCTCTTGTCCTGCCTTCTATCCTGCCTTCTATCCTGCCTCTTGTCCTGCCTTCTATCCTGCCTTATATCCTGCCTCTTGTCCTGCCTTCTTTCCTGCCTCTTGTCCTGCCTTCTATCCTGCCTTATATCCTGTCTCTTGTCCTGCCTTCTATCCTGCCTCTTGTCCTGCCTTCTATCTGTCTCTTGTCCTGCCTTCTATCCTGCCTTATATTCTGCCTTACATTCTGCCTTCTATCCTGCCTCCTATCCTGCCTCCTATCCTGCCTTCTATCCTGCCTTCTATCCTGTCTCTTGTCCTGCCTTCTATCCTGCCTTCTATCCTGCCTTATATTCTGCCTTCTATCCTGCCTTCTATCCTGTCTCTTGTCCTGCCTTCTATCCTGCCTTATATTCTGCCTTCTATCCTGCCTCCTATCCTGCCTTCTATCCTGCTTTCTATCCTGCCTCTTGTCCTGCTTCCTATCAAAACCCGACAGGTAGCTAACATATAGTCTTTAAAAAGAAATGAATAAATGGAAAGAGAGGATAGAAGGCACGACCGCCGTGCTTCCTCAACAACTCAGGTCCTAGTGATAAAACCTTGACCCTTCTCTCCCACCCATTTCCCCCACCCCCTTTCCTGTCAGCCTTTCCCCGGGCCATTTAATGAGGGTGGGGAAGCCGTATTGCTTGTACAATAGTGATTGTTTCATGGACAAAACATGCAAAAGTTTACAAGTAATTAACAAACTTTAATCATTACAGACAAACCTGTGGCCAAGGAATATGAATGAAAGTCATCAAGCTGGAGCAACATGTATAAACAGATATGCAGGCAGCTGGAGCAACATGTATAAATAGATATGCAGGCAGCTGGAGCAACATGTATAAACAGATATGCAGGCAGCTGGAGCAACATGTATAAATAGATATGCAGGCAGCTGGAGCAACATGTATAAATAAATATGCAGGCAGCTGGATCAACATGTATAAATAAATATACAGGCAGCTGGATCAACATGTATAAATAAATATACAGGCAGCTGGAGCAACATGTATAAATAAATATGCAGGCAGCTGGATCAACATGTATAAATAAATATACAGGCAGCTGGATCAACATGTATAAATAAATATACAGGCAGCTGGATCAACATGTATAAATAAATATACAGACAGCTGGATCAACATGTATAAATAAATATACAGGCAGCTGGATCAACATTTATAAATAAATATACAGGCAGCTGGATCAACATGTATAAATAAATATACAGGCAGCTGGATCAACATGTATAAATAAATGTACAGACAGCTGGATCAACATGTATAAATAAATGTACAGGCAGCTGGATCAACATGTATAAATAAATACATTCACAGCTGGATCAAGATATATAAATAAATATACAGACAGGTGGATCAAGATGTATAAGTAAATATACAGACAACTGGACCAACATGTATAAATAAATACATACACAACTGGATCAAGATGTATAAATAAATATACTATTAATATAATATAAATATAATATAAATATATATTTGGGGGGGGTGCTAGTTGGCTAAGTCGATAGTACGGTGTTCTCTCATGGCTAGACGGCTGCTCGTCCTACCGGAGTCCGTGTTCGAATCCCAGGTAATTCTCTTGTGATTTTTCTTTCTCTCACGTCTCACTAAAGTGCTTTGTCTACGATTTTTTCGAGGTTTAATCCTACAATATTTGTTATCTTTTAAATAAATATACAAACAACTGGACCAACATGTATAAATAAATACATACACATCTGAATCAACATGTATAAATAAATATACAGATCATAGTGTTACTGCCGTCATTGGGATGGAAAAATACGTGAATTACCTTTCTTTCACAGTTGACCTAATAATTACTGTAGCCACATTTCTCGTTGCTGTGTTTGTTATTCACTTTTAATTCAGTACATATTTCTTTGCAATTGACTGGTATTTGGATATTGCTGTTAATATGATAACACTCAGATACAAAGTAAACATTATGCCTTTGCATTTCACATTTATATTAGATTAAAGTTTGTTTTAAACTGACTTTAACTTAGGTTTTACTGTTTGTAGTTCTTAATAAGCAGTGTGTGTATGTATTTATAGCTCCAGTTTACCTAAATATTGCCGTCCAGGAAGATTTTATTGTGTTTTTAGACAATATGCAGACAGATGTTACTGTCCCTATAGGTCACATGCAAGAAGATGCTACTGTTTTATAGGTCATATGCAGATATTACTGTGTTTATAGGTCATGTGCAGACAGATATTACTGTCTTTGTAGGTCATATGAAAACAGATATTACTATGTTTTAGGTCACATGCAGACAGATATTACTGTGCTTGTAGGATAGATACAAGCAGATACTACTGTCTTTGTAGGATAGATACAAGCAGATACGACTGTCTTTGTAGGATAGATACAAGCAGATACCACTGTCTTTGTAGGTCATAGTGAGGAAAATATATCAGTATATATAGCTTCCGCATACTTGGATAATTGCTGTATTTCTAGTTCATGTGCAGGAAGGTTTTACTGTGTTTCTAGTTTAGGTACAAACAGATATTACTATGTTTCTAGTTTAGGTACAAACAGATATTACTATGTTTCTAGTTTAGGTACAAACAGATATTACTATGTTTCTAGTTTAGATACAAACAGATATTACTGTGTTTCTAGTTTAGATTCATTCATTCCTTTGCATGTCCCTTGCGGAACTTTGCCTCCCAAACAGCACTCCTGTAGGCCTCTCGGTTGTGAGAGATATTACTATGTTTCTAGTTTAGGTACAAACAGATATTACTATGTTTCTAGTTTAGATACAAACAGATATTACTGTGTTTCTAGTTTAGATACAAACAGATATTACTGTGTTTGTAATTCATGTACAGGCACGCTTTCCGTGTTTGAGGTCACGTTTAGTCCCATAATTCGGTATTTTATGTGTCAGATATGTTTATGAGTAAGAGTGGATTGTATAGTACAATAGAGATATTAGATAGAGGTATTAGAATCAGATATTAGAATAGAGATACTAGATAGAGATATTAGAACATGGGATTACCAGCATCTCTTACGCTGTATCTACCTTTTGTAGAATCGTCCTGTCTTGTGATTGTTCTATATTATAACATTGGGGCTACCAGCATCTCTTACGCTGTATCTACATTTTGTAGAATCGTCCTGTGTTGTGATTGTTCTATATTATAACAATGGGGCTACCAGCGTCTCTTACGCTGTATCTACCTTTTGTAGGATCATCCTGTGTTGTGATTGTTCTGTATTAGAACAATGGGGCTACCGCCGTCACTTACCCAGGATCTAGATCTTGGTTAGAGGTCGCTGACGTCTTCACATTCACTGCTTTTTTGCTTAAAAGTTAACTTTTACTCTGTTGCTGGTGAATTTTACGCTGTTTTGGTCTTGGTAATATTTTTTTAAAAATTTCCTCTGTAATATTTGAATAGTTCAGATAAATTTATGAGTAGGTTAGGCGCTCGGTTTACTAACCCAGTGGTACCGGGTTCAAGTCCCGGGACTGGGGATTTTTATCTGGTACACATCAAAAACTTCCCGGAGTCCACTCATCTTCAAAAACATCCAGGAAGGTAAATGCAGCCAGGCGTGATACTGACCACATCACACTTTCATGTGCCGATGGTCTAAGGAATGCAGCCCTAACACTGTATCCCTGATATGCCTTAATGGCGCGGAAACGGGGATTTTAGATTTTTTTTTGTACCTGTGTATCTATGTAGTTCGCACTCAGATGTTTCTTGTGTTGTAGTTTGCAGTAAGTTAAACATTTATATGTTTGTGGTTAACCTTATGTGTGTATGTCTGTGTGCTGTAGTTAACATTATATTAGTTATTATTCCAAACCTCTTCTTTTATAACAAAGTTACTGTACATGAAATATGTATTTTAAATATCTCTTAATTGGCTGCAGTTGGTGACGACTCTATAAACGTGCAGCTTGGTCATGTTTGAAGTAAGCGCCATGTAGCTATAAAGTACCCCCCCCCCCCAAAAAAAAAACAACAACATTTTAGAGTGTTTTATATTTAAAGTACGACATATGATGCATGAATTTATTTTCAATAAACCCAGCTAAGCACACATACATACCCGTAACAGGCATTTCACGTCGTAACAGCACGCCAAAAATAATACGCCGGTGACACGTTTTTAGACAGTTCTAGAACAAAAGTATCGTCTTAAATAAGATTATAATCGCTGTTAAGGATTTCACGACTCACACTGCCGTGTAATGTATTGAGGAAATATTCGGATACTGCGAAGAAAAGTTTCAAGTATCGTTCTTCATACAGAAAGCTTCTTTACAGTACGGTTTTTTGCATGAATAACGATACTTGAAACTTTTCTTTTGCAGTATCCGAATATTTCCTGATACTGTAAAGAAGAGGTTTTCTGTATCGTTCTTCATTCGTGTGATACTTTAGCGTTACCCCAAGCGCGGTCAGTTTATTTCAGACCCGACACATCCAGTGCAAAGTTGGAACAACAGGTTACACCAACCCGCTGACTGATTCACATCTGTAAGAATGGAGAGGACGATCCTAAAATCCATTATGCCCTTAAAACATATCTTAAAGTTGCTACAACATTGATTTGCTGTGTTTTGTTTCAAAGTATTTGACCAGCGGTTCCAAATGAAAATGGAAAAAAATTCAAATATTTCTTACAATAATGTATTCTTAACGGAATGATTCTGTAAAATAAAATAATTGATTATTTACTAAATACGTGCAAAACGTCTCAAATTACTTTAAATCTAAAAATAAATTAATATTAATATTATAATAGTAATTTAGCATTATCACTATAACAACTAATATTAAACATTCTTACATCTTACATCCTTACCGTGCTGTTAAACGTCACACAGGGCTCGCATAGTTGTTTGCCAAGTTGTCCTGTTTTCGGCGAGTCTTTCAACTTATCGAGAGATATTATGCCCAGTAAACTGGCTTCTCTTAACAATGTATTCTTTATAGAGTTTCACGAGGTCGAACTCTTTTTCTTCGGCCTGTTGTGCGCCACTTGATAGCTTGATTTGGTATTTTCTGATTGTTTCTTATCATCACATGACCTACATATGTCCATCTTCTTTTTCTGATCATCCATGAGACAGGTTGTTGTTTGCTCATCTGTCTTATCTCTGCGTTGTTCTTGAATTCGTTCCACTTTATACCGAGCATTTTTTTAGGCATTTTTTTCAAAAGAGTCTAATTTATTGTCTGTTTCTTTAGTAGATTTCCAGCTTTTGCATGCACAAATGAGGGTGGATATCACATTTGAATTGAGTAATCTTAACTTGGTTTTTGTGCCTATAACTTTTGAATTCCATATGTTCTCAATATTTTTGTAGGACAATGCTGCTTTTACAATTCTAATTCTAACTTCCTTCCTGGTGTCACCATCCTGGTCTATGTAACTGCCAAGGTTTGCAAATTGGTTTACTTCATCACCAGCTGTTCCCTCTATGTATATTTTTCCTTCTTGATTAATGAGAAGTTTCATAAATTTTGTTTTGTCTTTGTTAATTTCAAAATATATTTGCTAGCCAAGGAAGATAGAAAATCTTTTTTTTTCATGCATCGATTTCACATTGTCACTGATAAGAGTTATGTCATCTGCAAAATCAAGATCTTCTATTTGGATCCCACATACTCAACTTTTACCAGTACAGCATCTTTTCATTATAAAGTCTACGACAATACTAAAAAGCAAGAGAGATAATATACATCTTTGTTTCACTTTTGTTTCAGTCTGAAACCATTCGCTCATTCCTTCTTCTGTCTTGACTGCACAAACATATCCGTTGTAGAGATCTCTAATGATGTTGACAGTTTTAGATGGTATTCCATATATTCTTAAAATTCTCCACAATGATTCTTGTGTATGCAATTAAATTGCTTTTTAAAGTCAATAAAGTTCAGGATTAATGGTTTCTGCTTTTCAATATGTTCTTTAAGTATTATTCTCAGAGTAAAGATCTGGTCGAGACAGCTTATACGTTTTCGAAATCCTGCCTGTTCTTCTCTCATTGCAGTATCCGCTACATCCTTAATTCTATTCAGATCACTTTACAAAACACCTTTGACACAACTGATAGTAAGGTTACACCCCTCTTGTTATTGAGGTCACTGAGGTTGCCTTTTTTGGGTATTTTAACAATGATTCATGTTATCCATTTAGAAGGGACCTTTTCTTCGTTCCAAATTTTATTAAACATTGTCTGTATTTTGCTCATCTTGTCATTGTTAATAGCCTTTAACATTTCGACTGTTATTTCATCTTCACCTGCAGCTTTGTTGTTAGAGATTAGATTCACTGCTGTTTCTATTTCGTTCAATGTAACTTCATCTAAGTTGACATTTAGTTGTTGAACTGGTAAATCAGTTTCAAGAACTAGTAGTTCATTTGGGTGTGGTCAATTAAGTATTTCTTGAAAGTGTTCGGACCCTATTTGCTTTTGGTCTTTACTTGATGTTAATGGGTTGCCTGTTTTGCTAAAGACTGGTCTTTCTCTGGAGATAATAGCACCTTTTAGTATCTTCTGTATGTTATATAGAGTTTTGCTGTCTCCTGTTTTTGCTGGATTTTCTGCTTCTTTTGCCATAGTGTCCAAATATTTTCTTTTGTCTCTTCTCGCTGAACTTTTTACTTTATTGTCTAGTTCTTTGTATGTTGCTTTTGCAAAAACTTTTCCAGGATGTCTTTATATTCAACATGGCTAATTTGGCTGCTCGTCTTTCATGTATGTATTTCAATGTGTTATCTGATACCCATGATTTTCTACTTAAACTAAACATTACCACTATAATAAAGACAGGTCTGCACAAAAATCATTGGAAGCAGCAGAAATGTGGTTTATTAGAAGAGTGTTGCGAATTCCCTGGACAGCAAAAATAACTAATGAAGAATGTATAAGAAGAGCTGGAGAGACAAAAAATCTTGTCAAAAAGATAAGAGAGAGAAAATGTACTTTCATAGGACATGCAATGAGAAGAGGGGGCATTGAAAGTATTATAACAACAGGAAAAATAGAAGGAAGAAGATCAAGAGGAAGACCAAGAGAAATGATACTGGACAGTCTGACGAGATGGTGTGAGAGGAGATCATCAACTTAGCTGATGGCCTGCATGAGAGATCGTGTACTCTGGAGAAGCATAATAGCCAACGCCAGACGGCACGGCACGTGATGATGACTATAATGAACGAATATTAAATTAAACATTATCACTATAACAAACTAATATTAAATTAAACATTATCATATAACAAACTAATATTAAATTAAACATTATAACTATAACAAACTAATATTAAATTAAACATTATAACTATAAAAACTAATATAAATTACACATTACTACTATGAAAACTAATATTAATATTACCACCATGAAAATAATAATAAATTAACATTACAATTATAAAAAAGTAATATAAACATTACCGCTATAAAGATAATGACAAACAAACATTAACACTTTACAACTAACATTAATATTACCACTGTGAAAACTAGTATTTAACATTACCACTATATAAAAAAAATAATAACAAGTAATAATATTAATAAATTATTAAAAGTAACAACACATGTGCAAAACATAGAACTGATCATAATCTCTTCTTATTTTATTTGGAAACGTCCGATTCAGTTTCATTTGTTTCAAATTTTTCAAGACAGTTGGAGATTGTTACTATCTGGTTTCCTCCCCCCCCCTCCCCCCAACTTATGTCTTTAATTCTTTCTAATCTCTAGAACCCGTATTGTGAAAATATGGCACCAGTATCCCTCTAAAAACAACTCTCCACAGGGGAATATTAACAATAGGCATTGAAAACATTACTTCAAAGCCAAGTGTCACCTGTTGTGCCGGACAGGTATACAGATAATGAATGGTTCTTATATTAAAAACCTACGTATTAAGTTAAGTCGCTCAGCGGTTTAATTTTTATAGCTCCATAAACGGCAGAATTCCTCCTTTTTTTCTTCTTCTTCTCATCTTTATTTGAAAGCAATTAGTTGCTTTAAAACAATTCCACCAGATTTTCAAAATAAGAGGTGTGTTTTTTTTTCTACTTTCTGCAAGATAAGGGATCAATAAATAATAATAGTAAATAATAATAATAATAATTTCCACAAAGTGCTGAAAGTATAAGTTAATGTCAGTTCTGGTCAAGTTATTTTTGTGAGCCCTGCATGTCGATGTTATTGTAAGGCAATAACTGAGCTGTACTGTGATTGTTCCTAGTCGATGTTATTGTAAGACAGTAACTGGGCTGTACTGTGATTGTTCCTAGTCGATGTTATTGTAAGGCAATAACTGGGCTGTACTGTGATTGTTTCTAGTCGATGTTATTGTAAGGCAATAACTGGGCTCTAGTGTGATTGTTGCTAGCCGATGTTATTGTAAGGCAGTAACTTGGCTGTAGTGTGATTGTTTCTAGTTGATGTTATTGTAAGACAAAAACTGGGCTGTACTGTGATTGTTGCTAGTCGATTTTATTGTAAGACAATAACTGCGCCGTACTGTGATTGTTGCTTGTAGATGTTATTATAAGACAAAAACTGGAATGTGCTGTGATTGTTTCTAGTTGATACTGCAGGGCAAGATCGGGCTGTACTGTAATTGTTGCTAATTGATACTGCAAGGCAAGATCGAGATATACTGTAATTGTTTCTAATTGATACTGTAAGATAAGATCGAGCTATATTGTAATTGTTGCTAATTGATACTGTAAGGCAAGATCGAGCTATACTGTAAGTGTTGCTAATTGATGCTGTAAGGCAAGATCAGGCTATGCTGTAATTGTTGCTAATTGATACTATAAGACAACATCGAGCCATACTGTAATTGTCAATGATCAGTACTGTTGCAAGTCGAAACCTCGTAGTTCATTAGACCGCTACAACAAAGTACCGCTGCTCTGAAAGTTATTATACCACTACCATACAGAAACATTCCTGCTTTATTACTTACGTTTGTATTTATTTATGCTGGAGATAACCTTTTCCACGTAACTTCACCCCATACAAATAGTTTCCTGAATTATTTTATGCAATTCAGATAATATACTTCGTGAGCATCTGTCAGTTTAAATATTTTATTTTTAAGAATACTTCCGTGTTACACTATTCACGTATATGATTAACAATTTTTATGGCATTCTCATATTATTTTATTATAAAATACCTATTACATTCGGTATTTTCCTTATATTAATTTCTTAAAGATAATTATCACATTCAGCGTCATCTTCGAATTATTTTTACTGTTAAATAGTTATTACATTGACTATCACTGTCACGCTGTCTTACTGTAAAACAATTAATTATTATATTCAATGTAATTCTTCCCTTGTTTTATTATAACTAGTTTATTAAATTCAGTATAATCTGTATATTGCTTTATTATAAAATAATCATCACATTCGATATCATCTTAATTTGTTTGTTTGTAAATATTCCATGCCTTCCTTTTGTGTCACCGCTGTGCCTCATGTTGCCCATGTCCTGTAAGGCATGTTCTCAATCCATAATTTTGTGACAAAGACCCTTTTTTAGATGAGCCTTTCTCAGCCTTCACACATCCCAGTCCCTTTACTACAGAGCTGCCATTCTTAACCAGGATCCTAGGAATCTGCAGGGGATCCAGGGAATAATGATTCGACTAACAAAATCTTAAAATCAACTGGGGTCTATTTATTGCTTTAGCTTTAATGAGGGGCCTGTAACTGCTCTCAGATTGGAAAGGAGGGTCCACAGCCGGTCTCAAATTGGAAAGGAGGGTCCACAGCTGCTCTCAGGCCGGAAGAGGGTGCACGTATGCCCTCAGACCGAAAAGGAGGGTCCACGGTTGAAAAAGAGTTAAGAACCAGCGCTACAGAGAAACCGTTATTTCCTGGATCCCAGAGATTCACCCCTTGATGAGAAACTCTCCTTTATATCCTCAGCGTGTTAATATTATTTCTGTTCTGTTTTCTAAACCTTTCAAATGTTGATTTGTCATTTTGTTATTTTTTTTCTGTCAGTTGTCACTCTTAATTTGGAATTCTGATGAAAAATATCGCATGACTGCAATAATTAGTCAGTCACGTTGATTCTGCGGCTAAATTTGTAGTTCTGTCTATAAATATTACTATGTCACAACCAAGATCAGATACATTCACAATATTATTCATAAAAGCGGGTCTCTTCTTTGAAAATGATACCTGATATACTGACATATGAGATTTCTTGATAGTTTATCTGTAAGAATAGAACGTATTTCGCTGCGTGACATTTTGCAGAATTGTGCATCTACGTGTACAGTGTACGTTTAACACTGCGTTGTTTTCTATTGCACTCTATAATCTGTGCAAACTTTTTTTTTCAAAGTTAGAAACTGCGTGTAACATGATGGAGAGCGCTGACGAACATACCTCTCCAGTTTGTAAGGTCCTGGATATTTGCGATCACTTCAAATGCTTTATTTTTTCCACCTCACTTGGTCAATACACCAAGGTATTTCTCTCATGGCCTTTATCCCTGATTTTTTTTTTAACCCTTGACCTTTTCAGCCACTGCTAACTCTTGTCTTCTCGTGAGATGTCCAGGAAATTTTGACTGTCTTTTGCGTATAATTTTAAATACTTTCCGTTGTCGTGAAAGTTATTTTTGAGGACGTCTTCGTTCGTTTTTTTTTTTTTTTTGGTCTGGCCAGGGTATTTGTTGCATCTTTATACGAAATAACACTTCTGCTGCTTTCAGTTTGTCATCTTTTTGTTAATTGTCCACGTTTCACGACGGTCTAGCAATTCTGGTTTTTATATAACATGGAAAAACTTTTTTTTTCATTGCTTATCATTCTTGTATATATATATATATAAGAACCAGCGCTACAGAGAAACCGTTATTTCCTGGATCCCAGAGATTCACCCCTTGATGAGAAACTCTCCTTTATATCCTCAGCGTGTTAATATTATTTCTGTTCTGTTTTCTAAACCTTTCAAATGTTGATTTGAAACAAATATATATATATATATATATATATATATATATATATATATATATATATATATATTCACTTATACAAATAAGCAGGCGCGGACCAACTGGCGGTAGACTCAGAGAGCGGGGTGGGGTAGTAGGTGGCTCTACTACTCCTATAAAATGCCTCAGGTGCTCAGTGAAGGGAATACCAGGCGGGTCAGAGGCGCCTTAAAACCTCTCGCTCCCACTGCTTTGCGGGTAGGACAGGGAGTCCAAAGGCTAGCGGAGAGTCCGTACACAAACCGACAGAAGGCAACGGGAAACCACTGTTGTAATTCCCAAGAATAATTATGCTTAAACAGAATAATCAATTCATCATGAACGACGTTAATAGATGTTCCTCTAGAACAGCCTCGTCCGGTAGGGCAGCTCACGAGCCACAGGTGAGGCCAGATCGTCATCAAGCTACTGGTGGCAAAACTAACAAGTTCAAAATAGCAACATGGAATGTTAGAACTTTATTCCAGGCTGGAAAATTAGAAAATGTAAAGATGGAAATGGAAAGGATGAAGATCAACATATTAGGAATGAGTGAAGTTAGATGGACAGGTGCAGGGAAGATAAACTCAGATAAATATACAATAATATATTCAGGAAGTGAGAAACATGAACGAGGAGTAGGAATTATATTTGATGAACAAACGGCAAGGACAATTGTAGGATATTTTAACATCTCGGACTGAGTCCTGCTAGCCCAACTGAAAGGACAACCAATAAACATAAATATTATACAAGTGTACGCTCCAACATCTGAAAGCTCTGAAGAAGATTTACAGCTATTTTATAATGACATAGAGACAGCACTAAAACACACAAAGTCACATGAAGTTACCATAGTCATGGGAGATTTTAATGCCAAAGTTGGTAAAGGAAGAACTTCAGACATCGTTGGTGACTATGGACTGGGGGAGAGGAATGACAGAGGTTATAAATTAATTGAATGGGCAAGAATACACAGCATGGTTGTAGGAAACACCTGGTTTAAACAACATCCTCGAGGACTGGCAACGTAGTGCAGTCCAGACAAAAAGACTTTTAACCAGATAGACTACATATTAATCAACAAACGATTCCGCAATGCATTACTGACAACAAAAACCATGCCAGGAGCTGACTGCAATAGGGACCATGATCCACTCTGTGGAAAAGTTAGAATAAAACTAAAGAAAGCAGGCAGAAAAGTGAGAAACATCAAACTGAATACAGAACTTCTTAAAAATGACCAAGAACTGCGAGAACAATACAAAGTTATTATAACAAATAGATACAATGCAATAGCAAAGATAAATAGTATAGATGAACAATGGGAAATGTTAAGAGATTCTATCCACCAAACTGTTAAGGAGATAATACCACCAAAAAAAGAAGCCCCTAAAAATAAATGGATGAGACGACATCTTAGGACTGATGGACAAGAGGAGGAGGAGTAAAAATAACGAGAAAAAATATAACAAGATAAATAAAGAAATAAGACGCAAATGCAGAGAAGCAAAAGAAGTGTGGTTAAATGAGCAGTGCAGACAGATAGAGGACTCTCATATTAAAGACAGCAAAAACATGCACAAACGAATTAATGAACTCACAGGCAGGAAAACAAAATATACCACAGGATGCCTGAAATCGAAAGAAGGTAAAATGTTAATGGGAAAAGAAGACATTGTGGACAGGTGGACAGAGTATATCGGTGAGCTATATGGAGGAGAAAAACCAGAATTAACACCAGATACTGAAAACTGTGAGGGACCACCAATACTTGAAGATGAAGTCATAGATGCCATCAAACACATGAAGAAAGGAAAAGCGACTGGGCCTGATAATATAACAATAGAAGAAATAGAGGCACTAGAGGAAACAGGAATAAAAATAATAACCAAGTTACTGAATAACATTTACAACAGTGGTTATATTCCCAGTGACCTGATTAAATCCACGTTTATAGCACTACCAAAGAAACCAGGTACAAAGGAATGTGACGACCACCGGACTATCAGCCTCTCATGTCACATAACGAAGCTACTTCTGAGAATAATTATGAGAAGAACAAGGAAAAAGATAAAAATGGAAATAGCAGATGAACAGTTTGGATTTGTTGAAGGAAAGGGAACACACAATGCCATTTATGCTTTACGAACACTAACAGAAAGAGCTTTAGAAGTACAGAAAGATCTCTACTTATGTTTCATTGATTACACCAAGGCATTTGACAAGGTGAAACATAATGAAATTATTAAAATGCTTGAAGACATCAATATAGACGGCAAAGACCTGAGGATTGTAAAACATCTATATTGGCAGCAAGAAGCAGCAGTTCGAGTTGAAAATAGAACTGGAAAATATCAACATATAAAACAAGGGGTGCGACAAGGATGTGTACTATCTCCAGACCTTTTTTCTCTGTATAGCGAGAATATTCTAAGAACAATCATCACAGAACCAGGCATAAAAATTGGAGGATACAATATTAACAACCTTCGGTATGCTGACGACACAGTACTGATAGCTGAGAACCAACAAGACTTGCAAAATCTCTTGGATAAAGTCGCCAAAGAAAGTGAACAGAAAGGCCTTACTTTGAACATCAAAAAGACAGAGACTATGGTTATATCTAAGAAACAGAATCCACCAGCATGCAGTATTAAATTAAACGGAACTATTCTAAAGCAGGTGCAGAAATTCAAATACCTTGGAGCAGTAATAATTTCAGATGGGAAATGCAGAACAGAAATTAGGAACAGAATAGGCCAAGCAAAGACTGCATTTCAGAGAATGAGAAACATATTGACCAACACATCTTTATCAATGAATGTTAGAAAACTAGTCCTAAAATGCTATATTGAACCTATCTTGTTATATGGAAGTGAATCATGGACAATAGGCAAGTCTGCACAAAAATCATTGGAAGCAGCAGAAATGTGGTTTATTAGAAGAATGTTGCGAATCCCCTGGACAGCAAAAATAACTAATGAAGAACGTATGAGAAGAGCTGGAGAGACAAAAAACCTTGTCAAAAAGATAAGAGAGACACAATTTACTTTCATAGGACATGCAATGAGAAGAGGGGGCATTGAAAATATTATAACAACAGGAAAAATAGAAGGAAGAAGATCAAGACGAAGACCAAGAGAAATGATACTGGACAGTCTGACGGGATGGTGTGAGAGGAGATCACCAACTGAGCTGATGGCCTGCATGAAGGATCGGGTACTCTGGAGAAGCATAATAGCCAACGCCAGTCGGCACGGCACATGATGATGATATATATATATATATATATATATATATATATATATATATATATATATATAACGTGGAACATAACAGACCGAAGAAAGAGAGGCAGACCACTTGAAACTCTAAAGAGGACATTGTTAGGAGAGGCCAAATTAATAGGCGTAAAATCCATTGATGAGGTTGAAAGACTCGCCGAAGACAGGAAAAAGTGGCGAACTACCTTGCGAGCCCTATGTGACGTTTAATGGCACTGGAGGGATATAATTATATATATATCAAACACATTTTGAAAGGTATAAGTGGGAAATGTTTCCCTAATATATGTTATAATATTTTAACACTGGCTAAAAATCTTCTCAAAGTGTGGTAAAAGAAAACTAACTAAAAATGTATTCATGGCCACATTTTTCGTAAAGAAAACACGTATACATATATATACACAAATATTTATCAACAATAAAACTCCATTTTGTCCGTTTTGTAACATGTTACGATATGCTATTTTAGCATATTAATATCTGCATTGTTTTACAACACTTGCACATATTTATATTAAATTCAGAATTATTGCAAATGTTTTCTATCGCTTACACCAAAACATTCTGTTTTTAAATAGATTATAATACTTTTTTAAAGTAAAAGTTTTATTTTGCTGTATTGACACATAAAGTGTTTATTTTGAAAGTTGCACCTTAAAACTGACCCAAGTCTTCAAAATGCAGCTAATTTATTAAATTATACAATATACATTTCTTTACCAAATATTCAAAATGAGCGAAATGTTTAAACTTTATAAAGCCTTTATATCGTTTCTTTAACACAATAGTCAACTCGTATTAATTAATTCATTAATTTGCATGTCTCTTGCGGAACTTTGCCTCCCTAACAGCACTCCTGTAGGCCTCTCGGTTGTGAGAAAGATGGCCTCTCCTGATGCATCCATCTGCAGATCCTCAACGATGTATTGCAGCCATCTTCGCCTTGGTCTTACTCTCTTTCTTTTTCCCATTATTTACCCTTCTAAGACTGACTTCTCTAGCTTATCATGACGTTTAATGTGTCCAAAATATTTTAGTTTTCTTTGTTTAATCCTCTTTACTAGCCAGCCTTCTTCAATATTAAGTTCTTGTAGTATGGATATATTTGTTATTTTCTATGTCCATAATATTAGAAGAACTCTTCTGTAGCATTTACATTCAAAGGCATGTATGTGTTTCTTAGCTGTTTTGTTAAGTGTCCGAGTCTCACAGGCATATGTTGCGATGGGAAAGATGCATGACCTTAAAAATCTTATTTTTGTAGTTCTGTCTGCTCCTCTCCACATATTCTTTATTTGTTTTACTTTCTGAAGAGCTATAGATGTACTCCTTTTAATTTCCCTCATTGTATCTCCATTATTAGTTAGTAATGATCCAAGATATTCAAAACTCTCCACTTCTTCCAGTTTTTCCTCATTGATACATATATCAGCTGCCTTTTTTGTTGTGTCAGTTATCATCAATTTAGTTTTCTTCGCATTAAGATAGAGGTTTTGCTCTTCGCTGTTCTTACGGACTGACATAATTAGTTTTTCCATTCCTTTTTGTTTTGTGGACGGTAATACCGTGTCATCAGCATATCTAATCTCTAGTATTTCATAACCTCCAATTGTTATGGCATCGTAATATTGTATACCAGCTCTAAAATCTCTCTCCAGCACTGGAAGACTCATGCCCTGAGGTACATTCTGTCTTCGTTCGTACAATGTGTTTATGTGCGTTCGTTTAACTCTAGTTGTTTACTTTGATTTTCTTACACATTGTTTCTCTGTCTCTGTCTTGATCTGCCTATTTTGCATCCATAACAGTGTTTCCTTGCATAAGCAGTTAAAACTGCAGACCGTTTTTAACATCCTATTCTTTTTATTTGCTTAAGTTTCTTTTGAACGATTGATATTTCATACTGTTTTATATCATAATAAGCTAATGCAGACACAATAAAGCTGTAAATATAATGACGGTGATTTATATTTCTTTATGATTAGGTAAGTCACACTTTCATTTGCACAAGATCGTGGAAATACGGCCTTAACACTTTATCCCAATATGCCTTAATTGCATAGACACGGGAATTTTACCTTTTACCTTATGAGTAGTAGCGTACATGTCTCTCACACATTCTGTTGCTGTACAACATACACGGCATCAACACTGTTACATCATCGTGGTGTTCCTTCATTTATTTTCGTTTCTTCAACCATCCTGGCCGACAGGAACGTAGACCATGTATCTCTACGAAGTCCTGTCCACATTGTTGCGTATTACTCTTCTTGTGGACATCCGCAATGGCAGATAGTAAGATTGTCCAATATTGCCCTCCATTTATTGATTCTCTGTTACTTTTTCCTCCATGTTTAGACAAACATTACTTGTATAAGTATGAAGAGTTGACTCTTCCACTCCCAAACAGCACTGGTAGGGTTGGTAGATCTTGCATACCTGTAGGAATTAATGCCCATAGCAAAATTTACCCAACGTCTCAGTAATTTTTTTTTAAAGTAACACATTTCTAACCCAACCCATATTTTCAAATTATAGAGTAACCTCCTTTTCTTTGTAACAAAAAATAACAAAATTTCTCCTCATAGGAAGAGGAGGAAGAAGAAGAAGAAGCACCCATATCTCTGTTGCCTCTAGTGATCTTTGCATCGATCATTGCCCATGACTCACATCCATTCAGTAGGATAAGCTTAATGCAGCGTTTTAGATTTTGTTTCCCCTGATGTTCAATGATAGAAGTGCATTACATAAGATGTGTCTCGATGAATGTATACAATGAAATATAAACATAATTTCTTCATTTCGTAGATTCTAGTGAGCTTCTGTGTGGCGGAGTGGTTATTGTACTAGATTCTGGCATTATTTTTTCATCTAATGTGACCTCTGTGAATGAGTATTTTTAGAGGGCGAAATTCTAGACTTTCAGCTAATCTGTGATGTTCCAGAAAATGATATTTTTAAGAAGTGATGTCTGTGATATTTCAGAAATATAGCGTGAGGGGGGGGGGGGGGGAGCATTGTTAAGTTTCTATCTGTTATTGTAAACTAGCATGGCTACAACGATTATGTGCCCTGCTGTAATATATATATATTTCTAACTATCTAGGGAGTGGGGAATATTTAGTATGTACTGTAATGGATAAGTATGGAGTATGATGTATTTCGATTGTAATTAACTTATAACTGCTTAGTTGTAATGAGCTGGAATTTCAGTTCAGTTTGTAATGATCTAGGTATTGTGATCTGCAGTGTTCTAGGGTTTGTTATTTATTTAGTTTGTAATAATTTAGATTTTTGTGCAGCATACTCATCCAAGGGGTGCACCGTATTTAGTTCCTATAGTCTGCCACGTCGGTCAGGTTTTCAGCTCCTTTTATTTCTAAATGAACTGAAAAATCTGCGCCAGTTTTCTAGATCTGAAACAAATTAGATGCTCTTATTGAGCTGCTTGTTTTCTAGTTTTGATAGTCAGCGTCTGCAATTTTTAATACGAAAATTAACTTTCAGTCTTAAGTAGTTTACCCGCTAGATCTGAGAACCAGTGTTCTGCATGCTGGTAGCAAGCAAGGCAAATGTCTTCAATACAGGAACAACAAAAGTACATGTGTCGCCTTTTGTGCTAATTTTGCCTCCGTGAAAGGCAACTTTCTATACATTTAATTAGTGAATTATACTTTTTGTTGGTAAATATCCTTGTTCTACCATGCCGTCTGACGTTGGATGTTGTAATTCTCTGTTTTCTGTTGCCTCTAGGAGTTGTTCTGCTGTCCTCTTTCCATGCCGTCTTCCCAATCAATCCAGGATTTTCTCTCTTGGTCTACTTCTGCCTCTTTTTCCTTCTAACTTTACTATTGTCACGATGTGTTCTAGTCTGCCTTTTCTCGTGGCATTATCCTATAAATTTAAAATGTCTTTTCTCAACTGTTGTAATTATTTGTCTTCTCGAATCGATATCTCTCAAAATTTCTTCAGCTGATTTTTTTTGCAGTCCATGGTGTCCTTAACATTCTTCTTAGAAAAAAAAAACCCCACACTTCCTTGACTTTCAGATATTGCTGTGTCCTTTTGGTCTCCTCGTACAGCGGACTATAATATAGCGTGTTTTTTTTGTGTCCTTTAAATGTTTGTAAATGTTACACTTTTTTACATTTCGTTTTGCTTGTTACGGTATCCCAGATTTGAGAATAATCAAATGAACAAGAGGCTGATGTTGTAACACTCTTTTGAGATAAGCTCCCTTGCGATACTCCAGCGAAGCGAACCAGGAACTGACAAAATAAAAATCTTGGATTTTGCTTGAATGCGAAAAACATCTTTTTTTTTTTAAAATTTTCTTATTTGCCCGCACTAGAATACAGCAGGCCACGGAGTTTAAAGAGCTTGTTAGTGTAATTATTGAAGGCGCGATCCAGATGGAAAGACTGAAATGTAAACACACTGAGTCAGTAATAAGCTAGCATTAATTGCAAGGTATTCAAAAATTCATAATACAGCGGGCAAGGGAAAGGAGAGAGAAAAGGTAAACACATTCATAGACAAACTGTTCATAATTACAGATACCAGCGTGTGTGTACAGGAGAGGCTTCAAAGTTAATATTTAATAATAATAGTAATAATAATAATAATAATGGGAAAAGACTTCATATAATAAGATATCTGTGAAGAAAAAAATGATACTAATACTACTACTAATAATAATACTAATACTACTACTGCTACTACTACTACTACTACTACTATTACTACTACTACTACTACTACTGTTATTATTACTACTACAACTACTACCACCACCATCACTGTTACTAATAATAATGATCATAATAATAATAATAATTTTATTTCTTAATCAGGTTCCTTCGTAAAGCAAAATAATAATAACATCATAAAACCCTCTTAATAATATGTGTGCGGAAAAGCAAAACAGTCTCAGTCGTTGTTAGTCAGTCGTTTGCATGTCTTTTGCAGAACTTTGCCTCCCTAACAGCTTTCCTTATAGGCCTCTCGATTGTAAGCAAGATGCCATGTTGCTGATGCATCCATTTGCAGAATACCAGCTATGTCTTGCAGAGTGGATGGATTAAGCTAGGCACACTAGAATTAATAAAACAAAGTATGGAAATGAAGACGAAAGGAAAAGTGACAAACAACAACAAAGAGGAATATAAATCTGTAACAAAAGAAGTAAGAAGAAACATAAGAAAAGACAAAAGAAAAAAAATACATACAAGATTGTTGTGAAAGAATAGAAGGACATCAAAAGTGTGGAAGAAATAGTGAAATGTTTAAAGAAATGAAGACATTGACGAGAAATGACACACCTAAGCTAAGTGTAATTTGTGACGAGATGGGGAATACCTTGACAGATACAGAGGAAATTCTAGAAAGATGGAAGGAATATTGCAGAGGAATGTATGAAACAACTGACCATGAAAGCAGAAATCAACAGTGTGAATTATTATTGGAGGAGAAAGAACCCGAACCGACAATTGAAGAAATTTTATGGGCAATAAAGAATCTGTAAAATGGTAAATCACCAGAATGTGATGAGATAACAGCTGAACTTAAAAAAAGAAGGAGGAAAGGAATGTGCAACAATCTATCATGCACTATGTAAAAAGATATGGCATTCAAGTATTTGGCCAAAAGAATGGAAAAGTACTGTATTCATACAACAAAACGGGTAACTTGAAATTATGCACAAACTACAGAACTGTTGCCCTGATTAGTCATGCCAGTAAAATTCTATTAAAAATCATAATGGGTAGATTTCGTAAGAAAATAGAAGAAGTCAATAAGGTCCAAACTGGTTTTAGGCAAGGAAGAGAATCAAGAGATCATATGTATTCAAGATAAGATTAATAATAGAGAAATGCAGAGAATTTAATGTGAATCTATATTTATCTTTTCTAAATTATTCAAAGGCATTTGATTGTGTACAACACCAGACACTTTGGGAAATAATTGAAAATGGGATTTCCAACAAATCTGATACATTTAACATCACTGCTGTATCTAGACCAACAGGCAGCAGTAAGAATAAATGGTGAAACAACAACTTAGTTTGACATAAAACAAGGGATCCGTCAGGGGTGCATATTTTCGCCATATTTATTTAACGTGTACACGAAAAATATAAAGAGGAATGTTAGAGAAGATGTGCACAAAGAATATTCTTATCTTATATCTTTCCAGTGCCGTTAAACAAGGTAGTTGGCCAGTTTTTCCTGTCTTCTGCAAGTCTTTCAACCTCATCAAGGGATTTATGCCTACTAATTTGGCCTCTCTTAACAATGTCCTCTTTCACGTGGTCTGCCTCTTTTTCTTTGGCCTGTTATGTTCCACTTGATAGCTTGTTTTTGGATTCTCTGACTGTTTCTTCTCATCACGTGACCAACATATGTCCATCTCCTTTTACTGATCACCCATGAGACTGGGTCATCTGTCTTATCTCTGCATTGTTCTTGAATAGTTCCAATTGAGGCATTTGTTTTCAAAAGAATATTACGATGTCATAAAAATTGTAGGTTATAAAATACCAGAGATTAGATATACTGATGACACAGTATTACTATCCACAAAACAAAAAAGAATGGAAAAACTAAGTATGTTATTCCATAAGAATACTGAATAACAAAACCTCTATCTTAATGCGAAGAAAACTAAACTGATAACTGACAAAACAAATAAAGCAACTGAAATATGTATCAGTGATGAAGAATTGGAAGAGGTGGAGACTTTTTAATATCTTGGATCATTACTAACTAATAATGGAGATGCAATGAGGGAAATTAAAAGTAGGACATCCATCGCTATTCAGAAAGTAAAATAACTAAAGAAGCAGTGGAACGCAACAGAGAACTACAAAAATAATATTTTTAAAGGCATGCATCTTTCCCATCGCAACATATGTCTGTTAGACCTGGACACTTAACAAAACATCTGAGAAACACATAAATTCCCTTGAATGTAAATGCTACCGAAGAGTTCTTCAAATATCATGGACACAGAAAATAACAAATATATCCATACTACAAGAACTTAATATTGAAGAAGGCTTGCCAGTAAAGAGGATTTAAAAAGAGAAACCTTAAATATTTTGGACACATTAAACGTCAGGATAATTTAGAGAAGACAGTCTTGGAAAGATACATATAGGAAAAAGAAAGAGAGGAAGACCAAAGCGAAGATGTCTGCAAGACATCGTTGATAATCTGGAAATGGATGCATCAGCAGCAGGGCATCTTGCTTACAACCGAAAAGCCTACAGGAGAGCTGTTAGGGAGACAAAGTTCCGCAAGGGACATGCAAATGACTGACTGACTAACTTGCAACTATACTGTATGCTAATTATGCATAAATCCTGAGCATTTAATCAATACACAATACATTGACATGCAGTACAATTCACCAAGACTGAAATTAAGAACACGACATTTTAATCTCCCTTTACGCCACAACAACACATACAGCTGACATTGACATCAACATGACATCAAGACAGGGTCATTATAATGGTAATTAAGCATGGTATAATATAATAATGACTTTTCATGTTGCATTATTGAAAATCTGATGGACCTGGGGTCCCGGTCTCTTGGCCCTACACGTAGCCTACACTAAGAATCTAATGTGCAATGGCATCTTTTGTGGGCCGGCTAGCGTAGTGGTTAGAGCACTCGTCTAGCAACCAAATGGTCGAGGGTTCGAATCCCCAGCTGAGCGGGATTTTTTTTCCGACCAATACGGCCCTGAGGTCGACCCAGCCTCGTAAAATGGGTACCAGAGAAAATCTGGGAAGTAAAGGCAGCGAGGAAAGGAACTGGTCACCCTACCTCACACGCTGATGACCCAGCATAATGAGGTCTCTAACGCTTCACCCCCTACGGCATTTGAAATGCTATGGGACTATCTTTACTTTTTTAATGGCATCTTTTCCACGCGGCTATGGCTGCTATGACACACCTCTGTATAACCGCGTTGCTGCAGCACATGATCAATGTACATGAAAGCATAATAACGAATCAAACATGTTGCCGTCCAATATACCTATAAATCACACCGAAAATCATGCCCATACCGATTCATAAATATAGAAGCCTACATCACAGCTTACTGCACAACTACATAATCTACACCATATGAGGTGGGCACGGGAAGAACATAACCAGTGATCACCATAATACACAGGAATTTAGACCACATCCATAGGCACAACTATCAAGACATTGCCCAGGCATTGCCTCTGTCTAACTGATCCAAGCCAATATATATATATATATATATATATATATATATATATATCTTTATATATATATATCCGAAATTCGACTACCAGTCACATGGACGATAAGGATTTGGTCAAGGTCATATACCCCTCGATTTAAGCGTGCCTCCTCCACGCATGACTCCCAGATGTCTTGTGAGTTACTTTTTTTCAGTCCCCGAATTGAACGGGTGATCTTCCAATTGGCCCTACACTTCAAAGTGTATCGTAGCGATTTAGCTAAGGAGGACCAGTACTGGTTGTGACAAACGAAAGTATTTAAGTTCTCAATGCTTGTCCCTTTTTGCCCAGTTGCTTACATAGGTCTATGCTGATGTTGCTACGAATACATAGGTCTATGCTGATGTTGCTACGAATCCTCTCGCTCCCACTTCTACAGCTATCACTTTGCCTTGACTCCTGACAAATATCATGGACACAGTTGCTAGAACTGATCATTGTACTTCTCACATAAGAAGAATAAATAACAACAATAAACGTTTTTAAAGAGGCGTTTTACCAAATCCACATAATAACAATAATAATAATAATATTTTTAATGAGATGTCGACCAAAATCCAAATAATAACAATAACAAAAATAATTTATGAAATGTTTATCGAAATCAAAAGAATAACACCAACATCCAAAAAAAAAAAAACATTTTAATGAGCGTCTTCGAGCAAGGAACTGGTAAGATCGAATAAAAAAAAACTGTGTATGAAATGAGGGATTTAAAACACTGCAGGAGCATCATTAAAGATGGAATATGTAGATCTGGGTTTCAGCTGGCTCAGAGCCATTATGAGGTAACAGTCGTGGAGTCTCCTGATTTCATTGCAGTATAATTCTAGTTGTTCTTCTTGCAATGAACAGTGATGTAATAAGGCAGATTAAGAAAGTGTATTTACAGAGAAAAAGAGTTTATGAGTCTTTCAAAAGAGCTGAAAGAATGAACTAAGAGATTAGAGATTACTTGCTTCCGCTGAGTAATACACTTCCCTTCTTTCCAAGCTGGAGAAGTATATCTACATTTAAGAGAAACTGCTTGCCTAGCAGTAAGAAGGTTAACCATGAGACAAGAACGATCGGGGTTCATGCCGTAAGATGGATGAGAAGAGTTGCTGATACTGCTGTACCTAATGGCGCCAGAAACAAAGATATGACCAAGTTTGTATAAAGAAGACTATGTACCAGATGCGGAAAGATTTTTCTTGGTTTATCTTTCTATAACAGTCTGGTGTGGACACCAAACGAACGGCCATCGAGAACATTACTAAAGAGGTCAAAGACGAAAATGGAAAGGGCAGGGGCACATATGGGAAAAAAACGCCTTGACTTGGGCACCTCAAGGAAAAAGAAAGAGGGGCGACCCATCGGGGACATGGAGACCCATAATACAGGAAGAAGTAAAGAAAACGAGAAAGACATGGTCTGAGGTATACTGACTTGCTAAAGACAGAACTGGTTGGGGAACCGTTGTTGATGCATTATGCTCAGCTGGGAGTACAGAGGACATGATGATGATGATGATGACGATGATGATGATGACTGAGTTACATCATACTAGCAAATCCAGTATCACTTATACCCTTCCTAAAACCCCATTAGATGTATAGTGAAGGTAGATAGTGGTGTGTGGTTCAGTTTTTAAAAAAAAAAGATAGTGAGGAAAGAAAATAGAATCTGTAAACAGAAATAGTAATACTAACACACGGAAATATTTTTAAAAAGCCAGTAACAATCCAATATTTCCGCAAAATACTTATGTGAATGACACATAAATTACAAAACAACAGATTAAAAAAATCAGGAAAAAAAGTATTTAGTAACAGTTGTCGCATATCATCCTAATCTGAAAGTCGGCCACAAACTGCAGTCTTTCTTTGAGAGCGCATAATCTAAAACAGTAAGAAGTTACTAAAAACAAAGCTCCAGGCATCTTTCAGTATCTGAACCATAAAGCTATGACGAAGATAGTGTTTATCTGGCGAGGATTGATGTTTCTGATACTTTGGTCATTCTAGCTTTCTGGTCGGAGTTGAGAGGTAGACTTCTTATAAGAGTCCACCGCCCTGGAAAAGTCGTCATCTCTACCCCTTCTGACCAGGATGTGCAACACAGCAAAAGCCTGTTGGCAGACTAACACTTGGTGGTATGACACGGTCTTGACCAGCTTTTGTTTCCATGACTTTGCTGACTTTAAACATTTCTCTTACACAATCATTCTCCTACAAAAAGTATTGACTACCTCACCAAACTCCCATCGTCAGAGGCCATCGATAGGTGAAATAAAAACTTAACTCTCGAGCACAAGTAGCCAATGAAACAAATGACTTGTACACATTCATCATCATCATCAGGTGCCGTGCCCACTGGCGTTGGCTATTATGCTTCTCCAGAGTACACGATCGTTCATGCAGGCCATCAGCTCAGTTGGTGATCTCCTCTCACACCATCCCGTCAGACTATCCAGTATCATTTCTCTTGGTCCTCCTTTTGATCTTCTTCCTTCTATTTTTCCTGTTGTTATAATAATTTCAATGCCCCCTCTTCTCATTGCATGTCCTATGAAAGTACATTGTCTCTCTCTTATCTTTTTGACAAGATTTTGTTTGTCTCTCCAGCTCTTCTCATACGTTCTTCATTAGTTATTTTTGCTGTCCATGGGATTCGCAACATTCCTCTTGTACACATTAACAAATACAAATGCAACGTTAACAAAAAGAAACACTCGGGAACTATTCTTTGTAAGAGATAATAATAAACATAGACACATTTCCTTCCATGCCTCGTATAGCACATGCAGTACACCGATAAACAGTGGTGTAAGTAACTGATATATGAGACTAATCTATATTAATATTTTATATATTAGACAGGCAGACAGATAGATAGTCAGACAGACAGACAGACAGATAGATTTAGCATCCGGCCGCAAACACAGTTCCAGCTGATTCAGCCATTCTGGAATTATTTTTTTAATCTCCATTTCCCAATATTAAATTTTGCTCTTCTGCATTTCGCAGCTTCCACAAAGCCTGCAGACCTGAGCCCATGTACTAAACAGCATGTTTATTTCATAGACAAATTTTCAAACATGCATTGCGTATAATATGTGGAACAGCTACGTGTCTGATAATGCATTTCCTGGAATACATTTCTCTCCCTAATCTTTACTCCTCTCAACATTTAAAACTATGAAACGACCCACTTCATGATTATTATGCTCATGAACAAACGCTGAATGACTGTGACTGAGTGAAAGCTGTATGATGAATGGCAGAATGTCAGACGGGCCTGCGTGCCCAATTCTTAACCTTTTGAAAATAAAGTATGTTCGTTCGTTCGTTCGTACATTCGTTCTCTCTCCTCTCTCTCTCCTCTTTCTCTTTCTCCTCTATCTCTCTTCTTTCCCCCTGTCTCTCCTCCCTCTCTCTTGCCCCCTCCACCCCCTTCTTCTTCTTCTTCTGCTTCTTATTATTATTATTCTACCGTGTACATTTAAAACCTGTGTATTTTTTCCATATTTATTTCTTTTGCAACTCGAAAATAAAAGTTCTTTCTGCTTCCAGTAACTATTTTTAGCGCTTATTCGCAGCGACCCTAAGCACTGTGTGTATAATGGGAAACTGCGAGCCCAAAATAGTAAAAATCGAAGGCTTGCCTGAAATTCTGGAGCTCGGCGCTGATCTATTTTCAGGAACCTCAAAAATAGATCGTTCACACAAGACGCCGAATATGGCACAACGTTTGCCCACATATGAGGAAACGAGTATTTAAATACTGTAAGCATTTTTCTTTAACAAACTCTACGCGTCTTAGCCATGCATGAAGCATACATCTTTTGTCTCATAGTCTAATTTCACCAGGTTTTCAGTTTGATATAATTCACCTTTATTACCTTATTTATGTCTCTGTGTTCCCGGTTCTCTTCTTCGCAAAACTGGGGAGGTTTCAAAAATATGTCTAGAAATATTTATTCCGATTACAGCAGTTCATTTGTTCTATCACTAACTACTGTTACTGTCTTATGAGAACATGGATAAAGGAAATCCATGCAGACGTCACTTTCTTGCTCGCTTCCCTCCATTGCCAAGTCCTGTGTGAAACAAGAACAAGTCAATAGCAGTCAAGAAGCGGGGAAATCTGCAAGGGTTTTACTCGGCATTGAGAACTTGATAATCAATATTAAGTCCGTGCCCTGTTTCCCTTCCATTCCACTCCATCCACGTGATCACAACTTATCAGTGTCCATCCTCTTCGTTTTTTTTAATAAGCAAATTTCATGTATTGTTGTTATATTTCACAAACATTACAACGCATTACATTTCAACATATTATAACTATTCTGTTAACTAATTTTTTTCTTTCCTAAATGTTCATATTTTCCTCCATTTTCTTAAATTAATCATATCTATCTATCTATCTATCTATATCTATCTATCTATCTATCTATCTATCTATCTATCTATCTATCTATCTATCTATCTATCTGTCTGTCTGTCTGTCTGTCTGTCTGTCTGTCTGTCTGTCTGTCTGTCTATCTGGCGACCAGTTTGATTATTTAAAGAGTTTAAAGGGGTATAAAAAGGGGTAGCACAACCCACCATTCTTTCTAAAGCTTTTGTATAGGAGTATAATCTTTACAATATAACAGTTTTAAGAAATGATATTAACCGGAAAATGGACGTCTTCCAAGGTTTTCAAACAAAAGACAAGATTTAATGTAAATATCTAAGCACAATATATCACCAATCGTCCTAGAAATAATAAATGCATCATCTTAAGAACATATGAAATAGTATCTACTGCTGTGTTTACTGTCCTGCTATTTTTTTTATTGAATAGAATGTTGGGGCACTAGTTGAAGCCGTGTTTGCTGAGTGTTTCTGGATTAGCTATTCTCTGTCTCCAGCCATCCTTCACTTCCAGGCTCTTTCATACGATACTCTGACCGCCGGAAGGTTTGCCCTGCCACATGGCGAGTCCATTCATACTTCCACAACTCCAGTAACAGATACAAACATCCATTTTCTTGACAGAGACATCACAGAAACCATCCTCTCGGGTACACATCCAAACGTAGACTGACCGCCCCCTCACAGTTTCTCCCACAATTCTCTGTCACGGGTTTCTCAACCCACGTGACGTTCTAGAAGGATCTCGACCGACCACGGAAAAGTTCAAAAAGAGAATCATAACAATTGCCCTTTCTGTTAAAAGTCTGCTATACATATCATCATTATTATTTGTCGTGTCGACTGGCGTTTGTTCTTATGTCTGTCCATAGTACCCGATGCTCTATCACTTCTCATACTGTCTCGTCAAACTATTCAGTGCTTGGCCGACTCTGGCTCTTCTTTCCCGTATATTTTCTGTTGTTAAAATATTTTTTTCAACACCCCTTCCTCTCATTCGGTGTCTCTTTGTTGTTGTTGTTGGTTATTGGTTGTTATTGTTGTTTTCTGTCCAGCTCTTCTCATCCATTATTCATTAGTAATTTATTAAACTCTATACTCAGATTCTGTTCAGAAAGAAAAAAAAACAAAGATAGAAAGACATTTTCTTAACACATTTTAGAAAAAAGTGCCTTATATTGTTTTTATATCCACATCTTTGGGGAACAGAGGAAACAATACCTAAAGTTAGTAAAATCACATGAATTCAGTTACGAAATTATGATGAAGAGATGAAAAACTGCCAAGGTATACAATGACGCATCTGTAAATTCTAGATGGAATTAGTGCCCATTAGACCAGAACCAAAAGATGAAAGGGTAAAGGGAGAATCCCAAATAAACTAGGAAACAACGATAGAACACGAATGATTAAAAACAGAAACTACGAGTTGTCATTTATAGATCATGGTAAGTCTCAATGAAAGAAGATCGTCTTATTGACAAGATATGCCCTAAGGACTGGCAAGGAATTCTGGGCAATAAAACAGCCAAGTTTGGATCTTATACGAACTGTATTAAGTTAATTAGGAGGCTGATAAACGTACAACACAGTAAACTTTGCTGTTCCACATTCCTTTAATTCATGAGGCACTTTCTTTCACTGCATTCCAAAGGATATATATTTCGATATGGAATATGGATAATTAAATTTTTTAAAGTTATATATATATATATATATATAGGGTGATCAGAAAAAGGAGATGGGCATATGTCGATCATATGACGAGAAGAAACAGTCAGAGAATCCCAAAACAAGATATCAAGTGGAACACAACAGGCCGTAGAAAAAGAGGTCGAGCACGAGAAGCTCTAAAGAGGACATTGTTAAGAGAGGCCAATTTAGTAGGCATAAAATCCCTTGATGAGATTGAAAAGCTCGCCGAAAACTGGAATACTTGGCGAACTACCATGCAAGCCCTGTGTGACATTTAACGGCACGGGAAGGATGTAAGATGTTAGACGTAAGATATCTTGCGTTATCTAACTTTACGTTATAATGCAGTTAACGATCATCTCGTTTTCAAAAGCAGTCTTTCAATGAGCGTAACAGTTAATGAGTATCTACCATTCGAAGCCTTTAATATTCAATGACATCATAAGGATGCCAGGCCATGCATATTATTCTCTGATTGTTACATGACAGTCCATATAGTATGTGGTAAAGTGAAGCAAATTAGAACATTTTTTTTCTTTCTTTTTTAAAAAGACATTTGTTAACTCTGAGACTAATTTTAACAGAAATATGGAGATTTAATAGCAGGTGATACGAAAGAAGTGTGAATGTAATTTTAATTCCCGTATTCAGTTCAACCTTTTGGATGTAAATCCCAATCGATGCACAGAAAGATGTAGGCTTACAACTGTACAGGAAATGCCAGAGATCGGATCAGCACACGAGCTGTAGGGTAATGGTAGAAAGTACGAAGAATGTCTATTACGACAACTTTTGATCCCGAATTTCGATCCCTTACACATGATTCTTACGAAAAATGAGGTTCAGTTAAGCATTAAACTGCTCGTTAAAGTGGAGTTCTACTTTTGTTATTGTCATTGTTTTTACGAATGCTGTGGAGCTGAGTTGTTTATTCTTACGCTTAATGATGACGTGAATGTTTTTGATGATCAACGATGAGGATGATATGTAAGATTTCTTTATTTTCCTGGGGTTTACTTTAGAAAATGGGTCGATGTCTTTCCAGCGTTCTAAAATCTAGGGATCTTTCTAAGCCCGGCAGAACGTCAGGAAATGTGGTAGGATATCGACTTCATCAGGTTATTAGTTCAGCCGCTATGACGCTTGCGTACCGATCAGGAGAATAACAAAATTGAAATACCGGAAGACGGAAGTTGTCAGTAATCCGTAAAAAAAAAAACAGCACTCAGTGTATGTAAACATCATGGTATGTGTAGGAGAAGGTAAAAACAGAGCTTAGAATGTGTAACAGAAGATAGAACTAGGCCATACAATGTATAAGAGACGACAGAAGCAAATCTGACGATATGTAAGAGAAAGTGGAAGCAAATCATACGATGCATAAGAAACAGTGAAAGCAAATCTTAGAATGTATAAGAGAAAGTAGACGCACATCATAGGATATATAAGAGAAAGTCTAAGCAAATCTTAGCATATATAAGAGAAAGTCGAAGCAAATCTTAAAATGTATAATAGAAAGTGGAAGCAATTCTTAGGATGTCTAAGAGAAGGTGAAAGCAAATTATAAGATGTCTAAGAGAAGGTGGAAGCAAGTCTTAAGATGTCTAAGAGAAGGTGGAAGCAAATCTTAATTGTTTAAGAGAAGGTGGAAGCTTCTTCTTCTTCTTCTTCGTTCACTTCTACCACCAAAAACCGCACTGTGAACCTACTGAATTCACGCCTGTGGTCCTCGTTAGGTTCCGTGGTCCCCTGTGTGGTCCAAAATAGACCACACGAGATCCACGAAAGGACCACAAGGGGTTCAGAGTATCACAGTGCTTTAGCCTGTATTCTTGGTGGGTCCCGGAAGCGGGATTGCGTGACACCGTGGTTTTCATTGTACCAGTTTAGTCTAGGGTTGGACTTTCTCACCGGAAGACCTCGACGCGTTTAGGATGTCGGTGCATCCCCGCTGGGTGAGAGGCGGTAGCCCACCCAGGCCAGAGTTAGACTTTCTCACCGGAAAACCTCGACGTGTTTTGAGATACCCGTGTATCACCGCCGGGTGAGAGGTGGTTGCCCATCCAGTCCAGGGTTGGACTTTCTCACCGGAAAACCTCAGCGTGATTAGGATACGCAAACATCCCCGCCGGGTGAGAGGTGGTTGCCTATCTAGACCTCCCTGGTCCAGTGTCTCCGACTTCAGCATTTTGCGGTCGTGGCCGCTACCCTTCCTAGTTGTGACCAGGATGGAGCTTTTGTCCAGGAGGACGAATCCTCGCCACTAGTGACTTCTACCCCTGGGTTGAGCCGGTTTAGGCATTTCCCAGTATGGGGGTGTTTGGGACGGGACCGACCTCTAGGGCAGAGGTACTGTGACATGCATAGCCTTCAAGATTCACCCCTGGTATGAGCCGGTTTAGGCAAAATTCACCAGTATGGGTGTTTATCAGGCGTTACCGACCTCTAGAGCGGAGGTGGCATGACATGTCTAGCCATCGAGTTCCACCCCTGGTGTGTGCCGGTTTAGGTATATTTCACCAGTGTAGGTGTATTTTGGACGTGGGCGGCCTCTAGAGCAGAGGTGCCGTGGTATAGCTCTCGTAGCGATACTACTGGACATACCGGTTAAACTTCACTTTCCACCACCTTTTCCCATCGGCGTCGCACAGCAACCTTTATTTCTTTTCCGCATTTACTTCCTTAACCGGGAGGAGCTTCACTCCACGCGCGGCATTTGAAGAGTCAAGCCAGCAGTATCTTAACCTCTGGGACAAGCCGGTTCATGCATTTCACCCGATATGACTGCACTCAGGACGTGGCCGACCTCCAGACCAGAGGTGCCGTGATTTGACTGTTTGCTTCGCTTTATCCTTTCTACCACCTTTTCCGCAGTGATGCTGCGCGGCAACCTCATTTGCAAATTTCTTCATTGGCCGGGAGGAGCACCGCTCCACGCACGGCAGCTGAAGATCTCGCCAACAGCGGCAGATGAGCTACCAAACGTGCCACTCATCTACACTAAGTAACTGGTTTTCAGGCGCCAGATATTCGCCCTCGTCCCTTCTCCTGTCAGTTTAAACAGTTCTGCCACGGGAAGGCCAGGAGCAGTCCTTAGAACCAAGGTGGAAGCAAATCTTAATTGTTTAAGAGAAGGTGGAAACAAATCTAATCTGAATTGTTTAAGAGAAGGTGGAAACAAATCAAATCTGAATTGTTTAAGAGAAGGTGGAAGCAAATTTTAATTGTTTAAGAGAAGGTGGAAACTTCTTCTTCTTCTTCTTCCTTCGCATTGTCTGTCTATATCTGCAGTCCTGTCTCTTGGATAAATTTCACTGTTTTTTGTAACTCATGTATGGAACCGTAGAGCTTATCTTCTTTAGTGGTTTCACTGGGCCAGTAATTATTTCTCAGTGTCTCGTAGTTGATGCAGTTCTGGAGGATATGTTCCACAGTTTGGGGCACCTGGGCACATGTACATAGATTAGTAGTACCAACCTTAAACTTTGTATACATATGACTTCGGAGTCGGTTGTGTCCTGTTCGGAGACGGAAGATGGTGACTTGTTCCTTTCTGTTTAGCATGTGATAGTCATCATGTGGTGGTGTTTGTGGCTTCCTGTAGGTTTTTATCATGCTTTTCTTCTGATTATAGGTGATTGGTATGTCTGGTTGCTCCATTTCAGTGCCCTCTTTGGCCAGATGGTCAGCTTTCTCATTGCCTGGTATCCCACAGTGGGAGGGAATCCATTGCAAAGTGACTCCATGTTGTAAGCCAATTTTTGACAAGGCATCCTTAAGGTCTGGTAGTTTGTTGCTCTGAAGAGCTTCCAGTACTGATCTTGCATCTGTGAGAATTACTACAAGAGATGTATCAATTCTGGAGTCTGATAGTTTTTCAACTGCAGCAATAATTGCCCTAACTTCTGTATCAACGTTGTTGCAGTATTTACCAGTGGGTATGGAAATCTTGTCAGTGGTGTTGTTGGGATATTCAATATATGCTCCTGCCCCTCCATTCTTTATGGCATTATGTGCAGATCCATCTGTATACACACGTATCCAGGTGTCACATGGATATTTGTCATCTAGAACACTAAGTGTGGCTGTTGATCTTACAAGACTGCTCTGCATCTCACCATTCTGCACACCTTTCACTTCAGTCTGAATAGTTATTTGTGTATAATCTGCTTCTTTCCATGGTGTATGCTCTGGTACAGATGATAATGGAGCGACTACAGTTGGAAGGTCAGGTATCAGCTTACGCATACGCTTGGCCTGATGAATGAAGCTGCTTCTTTTAAGCCGTCCTAATGCCAAGTTATTGAATCTCTCCTTCAGGGGATGGCTTACAGAGCTAAGGAATTTTTCTCCCATGGTCATGACCTTTGTGTCTCTACGTTCCTTTAGCGCTTGAACACCAACTATTTTCTGCATTTCTACTATTGGTGTGGACCTCATGGCACCTGTGATAATCCGTAGTGACTGATTTTGAACCTTGTCTAGATTATGCAGCGTAGTGTTTGATGCTGTGCACCAAGATGTTGAGCCATATTCTAAATGTGGTAGAATACTTTGCTGATATACATTCTTGAGGATTCTTTCACTAGCTCCCCATGTGGTTCCACTCAATTTTCTTAATATGGCTAGTTTTCTTCTGGCTTTTGCTTCTGCACTGTTGATGTGTTGCTTCCACGTCAGTTTTGAGTCAAGAGTCACTCCTAAGTAAGTGGGTTGGTTGTCCATCCTTAAGGGTCAAGATGTCTGCTGCTCTTTGGAGTCTCTGTGTAGCAACTGTCGCATATTCATCTGTACACCACATGACCAGATCATCTGCATACAGTGCCGCTTTGATTCCATAGGGAAGTTCCTTGACCAGGTCATTAATGAATACAAGGAATAGTGTAGGCGAAAGGACTCCTCCTTGTGGTACACCGTGTCGTAGAAGTACTTTCTGGCTTTTATGTCCATCCATTACTACTCTAGCTCTTCTATTGTGTAAATAGGACTTTATCCAGTTGTACAGTCTTCCATTCACATTGCAGTTTCTTAGTTTCCACAGCAGACCTTTTTTCCATACTTTATCAAAGGCTTTCTTCAGGTCTACCCACGCTGCTAGTACAAGGTTTTTCTCTTGGAATGCATCCTCAATCTCTTGAGAGAGATAGGTCACTTGATCTTCCGTACTGTAGTACTGCCTAAATCCTGCTTGTTGTGGAATGAGAAGGTTTTCACTTTCTATGTACCATTTTAGCCTCAGGTCAATGATGCGTTCCATCGTTTTGCATAGGCAGCTAGTGAGACTGATTGGCCTGTAGCTGGAGGCAGAATCACTGTTTTTCCCTGGTTTTAGCAGTGGTACCCTGCTTGCTTCCTTCCAGATTTGAGGTAACTTACCTGTGCTCCAGCACATATTGAAAATATCCAACAGCTTTCCCGTTGCAGCCATTCCCAGGTTCTTGCTCATTTCATTGGACACTCCATCTGGTCCTGGTGATTTCCTTGGTTTCAGTTTACTAACTGCTAGGTCTAACTCACTGCGTGTGATTGGTGCATCCATGACCTCCACTTTTCTGACGTGTTCCTCTTCTTTCTGTGGCTCGATGCGCACTGTACGCTCTTTCTCTGGATGGATATCAATGTTGCAGTCCTGTGCAAACATGCGAGCAAAGTGATCTGCTACCTGCTTACCTGTAAGAGTTTTCCTATCCTCTATTAGTGTAACCTTTGTACTTCTTCCAGTACTCTCATCATTTAACTGTTTGATTAGTTTCCACAGTTTCCTTCCATCCTTTTCAAAGTTTAGGGACTCTGTTTTCTCTCTCCAACTTTCCCGTCTGGCTTGCAGCTTTGCTCTCTGAAATTTGGCCTTAGAATGTTGGTAATTATTGTGGTGTTCTTGGCATGGTCTATTTTCTGCTTGCTTTCGAGCTGCTTCCACCTCATCATGGAGTTTTCCCAGCTCACTAGACCAGTATGGTTTATAGTCCCTGCGAGCTCCTCTGGGAATGGTTTCACGAGCGGCCTGAAGGATACAAGCATTGAACTCCTTCACTATGCTGTTAATATCCTTACCTTCTATGGACAGCTGTCCCACCAGGATACCTGTACGATGTCTGTACATTGTCCAGTTTGCTTTTTTATAGTTCCATCTGGGGAGAGGGCTACTGGTGTTAAGGAGTTCATTTTCTATTGTCAGGAAGACTGGTCGATGGTCGCTACCTCCAAGTTGTTTTCCAACTTCATGTGTATTGTTCCACTTCAGATCTGGAGAGTGGAATGCCAGATCTGGTGTTGATTTTGTATGCCAAGCCCTTGAGTAAAATGTTGGGGGATCCATTGGCTGGTTGATCATGAGAAGTCCATTATCATCCTGCCAGCTCTCAACTTCCTCTCCTCTCTTGTCTATGTGGTCATAGCCCCAGCTCTGGGAATGGCTGTTAAAATCACCACAGACCATCAGTCTCTCTTTGTGTGGGATTGTTTCTAAAGCAAGCAGGCGGTTATTAGGACAGTAATAGTTAAGGAGGTGGAAATCTGTATTACTACCTTTTAGATGGATCATCTGGTATTCGGCTCCTTCCATGTACACTCCCACCTGACATGCGCTGATGTTATTCTTAACAAGTGTGAGTACTCCTCCTTTTCTTCTGTCCTGTCGGTCTGATCTAAAACACTGGTAGCCTCTGATTTTAAAGGCGGCATCTTTGGTTAGGTGCGTCTCCTGTATGCAGCATATACTTACCTGCTCTGCAAAAAGTATGTTCTCTAGTTCAACCTTTTTGCTATAGCCATCTCTAACACTGCTGACACCCTCAGCATTCCACTGCATTATTTTAAGTTCTTGCTTTTTGGCTGTTTTCTTCTGTTGTATTTTTTGGCCAGTAGCTCTACTCTCATGTCTCCTAACTCCACAAGACGAACTGAGAGGACCTCCAGTAGCATTGGGTGGACCCTTTCGAGGCAGGGAGCCTGGCACTGCACCTGCCTGGTTAGTCTTCACAGGGCGTGTACCATGTTTGAAAACTGCAGATAGAGACATTTCATTAGCGATAATGCGTGTTACCCTGATTTTTGCGATGCGCCTTTTGGCTGGGTAACTCCGACTTCAGCACCTTTCCTTGCTAGGGCAGACTGTGGTCTTGCTCGGACTGCCATGAAGACAGTGTGGCTGGCCTGGCCAAAACTTTGTTTTCCAGCCTCTGGTGGCTGTACTTAAGCCCCTTCTCCATGTCAGATGGTTTTGAGACAGTTCCACAAAGACACTCTGACTTTGAGATGAGGAATCTGATGAGTGCTTCAACGATATCCATTCCCCGCCACCCATAGTCTACTGGCTCTGTTTTGTTTACATCATTCTGATAGCCATTGTTGTAAAGACCCATAGGCTTGTCACGTCCTGGATTCATTGGTTTCACACCAGACTTCCCTCATCCCAGCCAGAGATCTCCATGTCCCCATCCGTCCACCAACCTGACATTACATTTTACAAAAATAACAATTACAATTAGTGTTGATTGCTACAAGTTTCTGGGCTACAGAGGTAGGTCAGAGTTTTTAAGCAAACAGCTCTATATTCCCTGTCTCACAAACACTATGTTAAGATAAGTGTGCTCTTAACACAGTTGTTCCCAGGGGAACGGTGGAAACAAATCTTATTTGTCTAAGAGAAGGTGGAAGCAAATCTTAATTGTTTAAGAGAAGGTGGAAACAAATCTTAAGATGTCTAAGAGAAGGTTAAAGCAGATCTTAAGATGTCTAAGAGAAAGTTTCAACAAATCTTAAGATGTCTAAGAGAAGGTTCAACAAATCTTAAGATGTATAAAAAAACAATGGAAGCAAATCTTAAGATATGTAATTTATGTTAGACAAATGTGAGAAGTGAGGGGGGAGGGGGGGGGGGGGGGGGAGAGGACAAAGGCCCAGGATAATATAGCAAGTTTTAAGACTTCCTAAAACATTCAGAAATCTTAAGACTAATGAATTTGTAGAAAATCCACTATTACATGAAAGAGCAAACCCATTCACGCATCCATGACCTGTCAACGTAGGAAACCACAAGACATGATGACACCTTGTGATGTACTACAAGTCCACATTTCATTCTCTTCCCTACTCATCATCGCTGGCCAGTTGTTTTTTTAAACAAAAACTGAAAACAAAAACTATTAATAGCTTAATAAAGAACATTTTTGCAGAATTTCAAAATACACCGTGAGACACATACAAAATACATACGATACCGAAAATCAAGGGACGTAACCACTGAAAAAATTATATGAAAGGATTCGAGGGCGGGTTAAAAATGCTTCTACAGTGGTAGAGACGTCTCTAGCAATAGTAGTGTCACTCTATTTGATAGACGGGTTGTATATGTGTGTGTGTGTGTGTCGGGGGGGGGGGGGGAAAGAGGAAGAGGGAGGTGGAATCAACTCCAATGATTTTTATTTTTTTTATTTTAAAACTAAGAAACAGTTCAAATAGATAATCTTCTCTCTCCGCGTTTTTTTTAAAAACCAGCGTACATCTGTAATAAAAAACTAGCATCGCTTCTCGGTCTTTTGGCTAAGATCAAAGTGGTTGAGATCAAAGTGTCCTCTTGGCAGGTACCCTGATCAACAAGCCCTTTGGTTAAGACAAAAGCGCAGTTTTTTTTTTAATAACTAAGCGAGATGACCGAGGGCTGCCTTGCACGTGGAATTACCGCCTGGTCCATGGCCTGTTGTTTTCGTCGTTAAAAAAAAAACAACAAAAAACTGGCATCCCTGCACTTCGGGCATTCCCATACGTACTCCGCCTCCCGTTCCAACACCCGGTGGAAGTGTGCGCATGCTGATGGAGCCAGTCACGTGCTGGTTGTGGATAATGCGCGCTAAACCACTTCGTTTCAGAAAAAAAACGTCCACTTCCCCTCTCCCCCCCCCCCAATTCGATCATCCTATGTACTGGAAGATGTATTTGTAAGTAGGCACTGGAAGGGAAGGTAAGGCCCTGGGGGGGGGGAGGGGGTCAGTCACTGCCAGGCCCCTATTCATATTGTATAAAACGTGATGTTTTCCTAAAGTTCGTCTGTAATGGGAAAAGAGGAGGTGTGTGTGTGGGGGGGGGGGGGGGAACAGGGCCCTTCCTCGACAGTCCGGGCCCCAGGAGCACAACCTTGACCCACCCCCCGTCCCGTCTGACCTAGCTATAATGACGTCATGTTCTGCGTGCCTGCAGGGACTGAACTAGCAACAACTCAATGTTTGTCGTTAATCCATTTTGATAAACGCACACGCAGGACGTGAGAAATCGTTCTTCCAACGTTTTGTTCCAGGCTAAAAATCGCTCACAGTTTTAGGAGCATTCATAATAACATAATAACCTTATATCTATAGCGTTAATGTTGTATCTCACGGAGGTTCTGTCACTAATGAGAACGTGACAAGAAACATGGCAGAAATCAAAGATCTATACAGTTGATAGTACGGAAGCCTGCATTACCACATGATTCTAAGAGGGTTGCGGTTGGAAGTATGAGAAATAACAAATTCTGATATTCTGCGAGCTTGGGGAGACTAATAAAGCTTGCAATTCGAATCTTGAGTAGGGAATTGTTTTTGAATGCTGAACTGTTGTCAGCATTCCATTTCTTGTTATGTGATTTTCCCCCTTTTCTTCTTTCTTATGAAACTAAAAGCAATAAAGTCTGTTTCTGTAAGTTTTGTTTAGTTCATCACTTCCACAAGTTTTGTTTAGTTCATTACTTCCACAAGTTTTGTTTAGTTCATTACTTCCACAAGTTTTGTTTAGTTCTTCACTTCCACAAGTTTTGTTTAGTTCATCGCTTCTACGGGTTTTGTTTAGTTTATCACTTCCACAAGTTTTGTTTAGTTCATCACTTCCACAGGTTTTGTTTAGTTTATCACTGCCACAAGTCCAGTTCACCTATGGCTGAAAGCAAAGTTGAGAATGTTACAAGGGACAATAAGAAAGCAATTCTGGTGCAAGAAATCATTATCAAGAAATAAGATTGATAATATGCATGACACTTCCATATGTCAATGAATGAAATATGAAAGAAATTTAAATGTACCATTTTGCAAGAGTTTTGTTCGGCACTGTTCCCAATCCGAACAATTACTGATGGAATAATTAATCTTACAGGTGAAATCATTAATCTTACTGATTGCAAAATTAATCTTATTGATGAAATAGTTAATGTCATTGATGGAATAATTAATTTTACTAAAGAAATAATTAACCATACTAATTAAATAATTAATCCAATTAATGGAATAGCTCATATTACTGATGGAATAGCTCATCTTACTGATGGAATAGCTCATATTACTGATGGAATAGCTCATCTTAGTGATGGAATAATTAACTTCTGTAAGTCATTTTCCACGCTTAAACACTGAACGTGCCAGGTGCATCAGCTACAAAACTGGCAAGAAATATCTGAATAATTACTTGACATACTTCACATAACCCTCTTTACTGAGGATTAAACAGAGAAAACTTACATATTTTGGACACATTAAACATCATGATAATCTAAAGAAGACCGTCTTGAAGGGTACATAATGGGACAAAGAAAAAGAGGAAGTCCAAGGCGAAGATGGCTACAAGACATCGTTGATAATCTGCAAATGGATGCATCAGTAGCAGGGCATGTTGGTTACAACCGAGAGACCTACAGGAGAGCTGTTATAAAGGCAAAGTTCCGCAAGGGACATGCAAATGACTGATTGACTTCACATAAAAGAGTATGCTCGTGAGACTGGAAGCTGGAAATCAGAACATACATTCCTGGTGACCAGAGTCAAGCAGACAAAAACAATCAGACAGAGGAGCTGAAGGCATGAGACATCCATAGTCTCTACGAAAGAAAAGTAGTCCCATCATGCAATAGAGGAAGCTAGAGATATGATGTTAGTGGTCCTGTTTTCCTTGACCTTCGGCACCTAGAGGGTCGTAGGTCAGTGTCACACGTGGCCGACTTTGCTTCTCTAGTTCGAACAAAGGAAAGAAGTTAATGTTTAAAAGGCGAAGAATTAAGCACACGGTCATGTCTAACATTCTGACCCTCATCATCATTATCATCATCATCATCGCCGTCATTTTCAATCCTCTATACTCCCGATGGAGCATAAAGCATCAATAAATGTTCTCCTTGCAATCATGTCTTGACCAAGTCGGGATACTTTAAATCATATTTTTCCTGCTTCTTTTAGTTCTTCCTGTATTGTGCTCCTGGATGTCCCCAATACCCTACCCCTGTTCAAAGCGTAGTAGTAGTAGTAGTAGTAGTAGTAGTAGTAGTAGTAGTAGTAGTATGTTTATGTGCCGTGCCAAATATCGTTGGTGGTCTTTGGTTTTTCCGATTAATTCAGATGCTTTTCTTTTTCCACGTCATTTGGTCGGTCCACTAAGATGTTTTTTTTTCTTTTGGTCTTCCCTTTTCCCTTGAATTTTCCCTTGAATTGTCCATTAGTTACTAGGTTCTCCAACTGCTGTCTTCCCTTGACATGACCAAGAAATTTTCACTCTTTTCTTCTCTTATCATTTTAAGTAATTTGGTCTGAAACATCTTGGAGGACCTCTTCGACTGTCTGTCTGTCTGTCTGTCTGTCTGTCTGTCTGTCTGTCTAGGGTATTTGTTGACTCTTTCTCCAAAACCCATATCTCCATTGATTCCAGTTTCTCTGTCATCTTTTTTGTGTGTGTGTGAATTGTTCAGGTTTCATAACAGTTTTTAAAATACAAGAGAAGAGAGAATCTACGTATGTTAGAGACAAGATGACAAAAGAAGGGGATCTACGTGTGTTAGACACAAGATGACAAAAGAAGGGAATCTACGTGACGGGGTATGACTGGCCATTCCTAATCCATCATTATCTTATATCTTATATCTTATATCCTTCCCGTGCCGTTAAACGTCACATAGGGCTCGTAAAGTAGTTCGCCAATTTTTCCTGTCTTCGGCGAGTCTTTCAACCTCATCAAAGGATTTTATGCCTGTTAACTTGGCCTCTCTTAATAATGTCTTCTTTAGAGTTTCACGCGTTCTGCCCCTTTTTCTTCGGCCTGTTGTGTTCCACTTGATAGCTTGTTTTGAGATTCTCTGATCATTTCTTCTCATCAAGTGACCAACATATGTCCATCTCCTTTTCCTGATCACCCAATCCATCATTATAGTTGATCCAATTTTATGTAGAACAATGCCTAAAATATGGGAGGATACTCAAGGCAGAAATCAAAAGCATGAACAGGAGAATGAATAAGGAATATTTGCATGTGCTAATCTTTCGATACTTGTCCACGTGATTCAAAGACTGTGCAGTTTCTCATACTGATTTTACCGCTGTGATCATGTGTCATATTTCCATACAATTGTCTCTTGCAAACTGGTTTTTTTTTCTGCGTGATTCCAAATGTAAAGGATTGCAAACTGGTTTTTTTTTCCTGCGTGATTCCAAATGTAAAGGATTGCAAACTGGTTTTTTTTTCCTGCGTGATTCCAAATGTAAAGGATTTTGATGAGAAGGGTAGGATTAGAAACATAATAAAGTTTTTGGGTATTTCTTTTTTTTTTTTAATAATGGGTGGTCAAGGGATTGGACAGAGAATGGTAAAGATAAAAGACAAAGGAGAGACTGAGACAAAAAATATTAAAATAAGCAAATAAAATTGTAGAAACTATCAATATTTGAGCGAACACTTGACTGCAGACCCAATTCTGAGAAGGTTATGTATGTATGTGTGTATGTATGTATGTATGTATGTATGTATATATGTATGTATGTATGTATGTATGTATGTATGTATGTATGTATGTATGTATAGAGAGAAAGACACACACAGACAGACAGACAGACAGACAGACAGACAGACAGACAGATATAGATAGATAGATAGATAGATAGATAGATAGATAGATAGATAGATAGATAGATAGATAGCAAACACACACATTCTCTCTCTCTCTTTATGTAAAATATTTCCTAAATTTTGATGTTTTATATCTACTTTAACCAAAGGTACGTGGATCTAGTTCCGCGGATCGTAGGTAACCCTATTTATTTCCTTCCTATTTTCAAAAGGCCTCAATGACGTCAAAACCTCCAAGTAATGACGTCTCCCTGTGATTGCTTATTGGACTTTGGCCTCCTATACAGAAATTGTTCAAAGGACCGTATGTGTTTGATTTCTGCCCGCAGATCGCAAGTTTGTGCTGTACTTAACGTAATGGGCTATATGCTCTAAATAAATGTTTAGGATCCGGGGTTGTTTTTTTTTTTTATATTAAGAAATGGAATTTCCTTCGTATCTGAAAATCTCGTGCATGTTAATGTTCACTTTCAAGATAATGAAGAACAGCAGATATTTGACGCTAGCACACCACCATCTTTCCCCTTCCCTACCCTCCCCCGTGCTCCACATCGCTGAAGCCGGGGGTACTCAACATGACGCAAACGCAAAGCCACGATTGGCTGAAAACCCCGTTGTCAGTGATACCCCGCGAAACTGCCTCCAACGACCATCTCAAACGGGAGAGGAGAATGACGTAGGTGAGCTATTGATCAGTGATATTGTAGACTGAATATTTCACAAGATTTTCACACTTTTCTGGTCCATGAAAACTGATTTATTTCCTACCCGCGTCTCACACCGTAACCAGAACACGTGAACCAGAAGGGAACCTCATTTGGCGAAGGAGAGTCTCTCAGTCCAGGGGAGAGAGAGAGGGCAACGCTGAGGAGAAGAAGACGAAGAAGAAGAAGAAAAGGAGGGAGGTGGAATTTTTTTTTTTTAACTTCTCCTCAAACTGTTTGAGGAATTTCTTGCACAATCTCGCCCTGTCACCTTTTTTTTCCCCCGTTCCTAAAGCCGGTCCAGTATTTTAATATATTTTAATCTCGGCGCCCCCCACCCCCCAGAATTTGTATACCCGTCAGGCCAGAGTACATGATTCCGGTTAGACTGTTCCTTATATTTTCCCCCCTGTCTCTTTCCCTTATCTTAAAGACTGATCTACTTTTTTTAACATTTCATATTGTATCACTTGTCCGTTTTCCGCAGCTTTACGGTTGTTCCTCAAGGGGATTTTTTTTCCCTCCCTCTTGGCCGGTCTTTGGCCTTTCATGCGTTTACAGAAGATGACGTCAGTGGAGGTAAGATGGCTGCCTGGGGCGTGGCTTGGGAAGAGGGGCCTAGGGGACGAAGAACGCTTGGGCGAACGAGAACGTGCCATGCTGGTACAGCAGGTCGCTACTGAAATAGCTGTTCTCAGGCGTTTTATGCAGCACAGTACGTTTTGTGAACGTGGAGAAATTTGTCTTATTATTATTTCGCCCTTTTGGAATTTAAATAGGAAATTATTATTTAATTTGTGACGGTAACGTTTCTAGACGATTTAAAAAAAAAAAAAACAGTTCTGAACATTTTTTAAAAGTTCTGTTGATGGTCAAAAGTCCTGTTCACTCTTCATTTCTGAAAATGTTTGTTTCATTCTCTGTCTGCCTCCTCTAATAAGTGTCCATTCATTCATTCATTCATTCAACTTTCCGAGCCATTGCAACTCGTTGCTGCAGACACGACCTGTCTCCATGCCTCTCTGTTCTCAGTCTTCTCCTGCCAGTTGTCTCCCTTCCTCTCTGTTCTCAGTCTTCTCCTGCCAGTTGTCTCCCTTCTTCTCTGTTCTCAGTCTTCTCCTGCCAGTTGTCTCCCTTCCTCTCTGTTCTTAGTCTTCTGCTGCCAGTTGTCTCCCTTCCTCTCTGTTCTCGGTCTTCTCCTGCCAGTTGTCTCCCTTCCTCCCTGTTCTCGGTCTTCTCCTGCCAGTTGTCTCCCTTCCTCTCTGTTCTCAGTCTTCTCCTGCCAGTTGTCTCCCATCCTCTCCAAGTGTCCGAGTCATCTCAATTTGTTGCAAATGTTACTATGTATTTTTTTTTAAAAACGGGAAATGTGGTTTAACTTATTGTCAGATAACCATGTCATTTATTGTTCTGTCTGAGAGCGGAAAATGGCTGCTAGAGTAACAGAACAGTTTTCAGGATCGGTAAAAGTCTGAGCTAAGACTTTATCCACCCTCATCAAGACATTCCCGATGACAAGCTCATCTATTATACTTCACCGGAGAGAGGCATGGTATGCGTCCTCCTTGTATGAGTTTTTCGAGAAACTTACTGCTAGGACACTCTCTGAGAGCTCAATAAAACTAATCTAACCCACTCCTCATCCGACAACATGTCCTGGTTTCAAGTTCTTCACCTTGACGCTGATAGCATGGCGGTCAGGTTCTTAAAGTATGAAATACTTCTGTATTCTTTAATGTACATACTATCAACTTGGACCAAAATCGAACTCGCCATCCTGTTCGTTTCATGCAAATTGTTTGTCCACGTTTTTGTCCATTAAAATATGTACCTAAAACTGTCATCCCACGGAGATACTCAGGGAATATGTTGTTAGTTCTTGTATTTTTCTAAACCTGTTGGCACAAGAAAGGGTGATTTAATACTCATCATGCCTGACTTTTTCTCAATCTATCTATCTATCTATCTATCTATCTATCTATCTATCTATCTATCTATCTATCTATCTATCTATCTGTCTGTCTGTCTGTCTGTCTGTCTGTCTGTCTGTCTGTCTGTCTGTCTGTCTGTCTATAGTTTAGTCCTGCATCTCTGAGCCACGCATATATGATGTCCCTACTACACAATCAACATGCAACACCCACATACAGACACCGGATAGTTTGAAATTTCTGCACATTTTAACTTCACTAGACACACCTAACTGAACCAAAACAAACAAAACACCACAGAACTTCTTACAGCTGAACACGAGTTTCGTAGTGCTAGCCTACAGCTAATATTGTCATCCAGCCTTTTACAATTTACACTTATATGAGGTTCATTGCGTTGTTGATTTTTGTACTTTTTTCCTTATTTATTCGTCAGTATATTATAAATTTATTTAGATTCATTATCTCTACTAGCTTAAACCTATAATTATATGACTGAAGTCTGACTGTTGCACGAGTAAGTTTGTCTGACCAGTTATTTTATTTTTACTGAAATATAATATTTGTTACATTGTCATATAATGACACTTAAAGCGGAGGAGTGGCTGCGATACGATGGCCTACGTGTTGGCCACTTAAATGTTTATCACTTGTTAGGAAAGCTCTCTAAGATTTCACATATACTTCGACTTTTCCATATTTCTTGCTTCTCTGAAAGCATAATATATAAAAACATCACTGAAAATGATATACGAATCTTATATATCTTATATCTTATATCCTTCCCGTGCCGTTAAACGTCACATAGAAGGTAGTTCGCCAATTTTTCCTGTCTTCAGCGAGTCTTTCAACCTCATCGAGGGATTTTATGCCTGTTAATTTGGCCTCTATTAACAATGTCCCCCGTGTGGTACCCGGGATCTGCAAAGAATAGGACCACTGTACCCTACCATGCATGATCGTAAAAGGCGACTAAGGAGGGTTCAGCATAGGGCCAGCAACCCTATCTGGTAAAAAACTATCAGACTGCTACAGAAACAGAAGCAAGGGAAAAAGCAAATGCAGGTGGAAGGAGAAATGCGTATCAGGAAACTGAGCCCATGAAGGTTGTGGATGAAAGCCAGCCACTGGAAGTCCCCAGCCCGACTGCAGACCTCCTGGAACCTAAACAAAAGATGCAAATAGGCAGCTGGAATGTAAGAACACTAAACCAGACTGGAAAACTAGCACAAACCATCAAGGAAATGCACAGATACAAACTAGACATACTAGGAATACAAGAAGCAAGATGGACAGGACAAGGCAGAAGGAAATTAACAACACAGCACACAGAAGATACAATAATATGGTCAGGTAAAGAAGATCTTCATGAAGGAGGAGTAGCATTGATTATAACAAAAGAAGCATCAAGAGCATTGCTGAAATGGACCCCAATAAATGAGAGATTATTATATGCACGGTTCAACTCAAGATTCACGAAGCTGTCTATTATAGTTTGTTATGCACCAACAGAAGCAGCTGAAGAGGAATTAAAAGAAGATTTTTATAACAGCCTCCAAGCCACAGTAGAAACAATACCCAAGCATGATATGCTACTCATCTTGGGCGACTTCAATGCAAAAGTAGGTGAAGGAAATGAAGATAGAAGAAGAATCATGGGAAGAGAAGGAATCGGAGAAATAAATGAAAATGGAGAAAGACTGTGCAGTTTCTGCGAAGAAAACATGATGACCATCGGAGGGACAATTTTCCAACACAAAACCATCCATAAGGTGACTTGGAGGTCACCAGATAAAACCACAGAAAACCAAATCGATCACATACTAATAAACAACAAGTGGAAACGGTCACTACAAGATGTGCGAGCAAGGAAAGGAGCAGATATAGGAAGTGATCACAACCTTCTGGTAGCAAAAATAAAACTAAAATTAAGGAAAGCCAAAATCGGAGATCACAGAAAGATACATTTTGATACAAGAAAACTGATAGACCAGCAAACAAGAAATGAATTCTCAATAATTCTTAAGAACCGCTTCAGTGTCCTACAAGACGAAGCAGAAATGTCCATATTAGAGTTCAATAAAACACTACAGGAAACAGCAAAAGAGGTGCTGGGATATCGGAAAAGGAGAAAAGAGGAATGGATAAGTGAGACCACATGGGAAAAGATAGAGCAAAGAAAAGAAATCAAGAAAAAATTACTGAACACCAAATCACAACGGCTTAAAGAACGAGTTTTAAGTAATTATGCACAAAAAGACAAAGAAGTAAAGGAATCATGCCGTCAAGATAAACGTCAATATTATGACAACTTAGCAGAAACAGCAGAGAAAGCAGCATATACAAATGACATGAAAACCATATATAAAATCACAAAGCAGATGACAGGTAACTTCAATACAAGATGTGAAAGTGCAGTAAGAACACAAAATGGACAACTGGTCAGTGGAGAAAGAGAAAAAATTGAAAGATGGAGGGAACACTTTAACACCCTACTAAACAGAACACAAGCAGCACAAGCAATAGATATACCTGAAGCAAAAGCGGAACTAAACATCAATACAGGACCAATAACAATAAATGAAGTAAAAGAGGCGATAAAGATGCTAAAATCAGACAGGGCACCAGGTGAAGATGAAGTGACTGCTGAGATGTTGAAAGCAGAAGAAACAGAAACACCAAAACAACTTTGCCGGATATTACAACAAATTTGGGATTTAGAAAAAGCCCCAGAGGAGTGGAAAACTGGTCTTATAGTAAAACTACCAAAGAAGGGTGACCTCAGAGATTGCGGGAACTGGAGAGGCATTACCTTACTGCCACTCACTAGTAAAGTATTTTGCAGAATAATCATCAACAGAATTGTACCAACACTTGAGGAAAAACTTCGGAAAGAGCAGGCAGGATTTAGGAAAGGAAGATCATGCATAGACCATATATTTGTACTTAGACAAATATTAGAACAGGCAAATGAGTGGCATAGCACAACATATGCATTATTCATAGATTTTGAGAAAGCCTTTGACAGTGTCAACAGAGATGCACTGTGGAAAATCCTAAGATGGCATGGCCTCCCCCATAAAATAGTTAATGTAATCAAAGCCCTATACGAGGGTTTTCAGTGCAAAGTTATCTGTGGAGAACATACCTCCAGCAGCTTTAGGGTACAAACAGGAGTGAAACAGGGATGTGTACTATCACCAACATTATTTATCTTGGCAGTAGACTGGTTAATGAAGGAGGCAACATCAGACAAACGCAGAGGATTACAATGGACCCTTGACACAGTGCTGGAGGACCTTGACTTTGCGGACGACATTTGTCTATTATCAAGCAGTCACAAAGATATGCAAGATAAAATAAACAAGTTAACCCAGAATGCAAACAACATAGGACTAAAGATCAACGTAGGAAAGACAAAGTTAATGAAGCAAAATGTGAACAACAGAAATGTACTCAGAGTAGATAACAAGTTAGTGGAGGAGGTCAACGAATTTGTATACCTTGGCAGCAGAGTAGTAGAAAATGGAGACAGCACAGAGGACATCAACAGCAGACTTACTAGAGCAAACCAGGCTTTTGCAATGCTACAGAATATATGGAAATCAAATAAACTAAGCATAAATATGAAAATCAGGATATTTAAGAGTAATGTTCTAAGTGTACTACTCTATGGAAGTGAATGCTGGAAAATCACCAAAGCCATAGAAAACAAGTTGAATTCTTTCCAGACTAAATGTTTACGTAGAATTAAAAAAATATTTTGGCCAAACACCATAAGAAATAACATCTTATTGGCAGAAATGCAGATGAAATCACTGACAACAATTATTGAGGAAAGACGCTGGCGATGGTGGGGACATGTGCTCCGAATGACTGACAACTAAGATGGACACCACAGGGGAGCAGAAGTAAGGGTAGACCAAAAGAGACATGGAGAAGAACAACAGAAAGGATGTTGAGCAATAGAGGGCTCACCTGGGCAAGAGCAGAAAAAAAGGCGAAAGACAGGCATTTGTGGAAAACCCTTGCGGAAGCCCCATGTGCCCTGGGCACTTAAGGTTCAGAGAGAGATTAACAATGTCCTCTTCAGAGTTTCACGCGGTCTTCCTCTTTTTCTTTGGCCTGTTGTGTTCCACTTGATAGCTTGTTTTGGGATTCTTTGATCGTTTCTTCTTATCACGTGACCAACATAATGTCCATTTCCTTTTTCTGATCACCCATGAGACTGGTTGTTGTTCAGTCATCTGTCTTATCTCTGCATTGTTCTTGAATTCGTTACACTTGATGCTGAGTATTTTCCTTAGGCATTTGTTTTCAAAAGAATCTACTTTCTTGTCTGTTTCTTTAGTTGTTTTCCAGCTCTCCCATGCATAAATGAGGGTGGATATTACATTTGAATTGAACAGTCTTAACTTGGTTTTTGTGCTTATAACTTTTGAATTCCAAAGATTCATGAAGATCTATGCTACTTTTGCAATTCTAATTCTAACTTCCTTTCTGGCGTCACCATCCTGGTCTATGTAGCTGCCAAAGTATGCAATTTGATTGACTTCTTCAATATCTGTCCCTTCTACGTGTATTTTTCCATTTTGATTAATGGGAATTTTCATTATTTTTGTTTTGTCCTTGTTAATTTCAAGTCCTATTTTGCTAGCCAGTGAAGACAGGCTATCTGTTTTTTCTTACGTGGAATTCACATTGTTACTGATAAGAGTTATGTCATCAGTTATGTCATCAGCAAAATCAACATCTTCTAGTTGGGTCCCATGTACCCAGTCAATATCTGTGTTACCTGTGTAGCATTTTTTCATCATGAAGTCTATTGTAATTCCAAAAAGCAAAGTACATCCTTGTTTCACACCTGTTTCAATCTGGAACCATTCACTCATCCCTTCCTCTGTCTTGACTGCACAAACATATCCATTGTAGAAGTCCTTAACGATGTTGACAATTTTAGATGGTATTCCATATAGACTTAACATTCTCCATAATGAATCCCTGTGTATGCTATCAAATGCCTTTTTAAATTAAGATATACGAATATATGGTTTTAATATGATCAGGCGCGGCCCAGCTAGGAAGCTAGAGACAGGTTTAATCGTTTACATTTCTAACACAGTTAAATTTTGTAGAAGAGAAGACCTGGAAACATCAGAGGTTGAATGTATCGTTAGAAATTAAAATATCAGATCTTAGTCCAATTCTAATTAGATTTATATACCGAAGTCCAAATGCTTCAGCGAGTGGTATGATCAATTTACGACCATGATGGATGATGTTCTAACCTATAAATTCAAGGACATAATCATTCTAGGCGACTTCAGTATAGATCATCTCAATCAGCCCAATCCTAAATGGAAGAACATTTTAACATCCTACAACTTCTCCCAAATTGTTAACAAGCCTACTAGGGTAACTGAATCATCATCAACACTAATAAATCATATTTATGTAGCTCATCTAGGAAACATTACTGAATATACTGTCTCTCATGTGTCGATGAGTGATCACTACCCGATCTCTGTACGTGGTCACATAAGGGGTATAAAATGCCTAAACACAAACATACCAGCATCAAATATAGGAACTTTAAAAACTTTTACTTGGAATTATTTTTAACTGATCTATAGCTTCGCCTCTTACGTACGTTTACCACATAACCAATCCAGATGAGGCTATCGAATGCTGGATCGAGATATTTCGAAATATTTTTGACAAACATGCTCCCATCAAAGAAACGAGAGGAAAATACGTAACAAAATCCCCGTGGATAATTCCTGATATTTTGCAACTAATGAGAAAACGGGATGAAGCTCGTAAAAGCAGAAATTTCAGCAGCTCTCGTTCACTTAGGAATAAGGTGCAGTATTTAATTAGGCAGGAAAAGAAAAATTACTTCAGAAATTTAGTGAAAGACAAAACTAATAGTAAATCAATTTGGAAAGCGATTAATACTCTTGTAAATCAAAGGAAGCAATATGATCCACAAACACTTAATGGTGAACATACTTGCACTAACTTCGGTGAACATTTTAGGGAAGAAATTAGTATTCTAAAATCTTCATTACCGACCCCTATTTGCGACCTGAGCGTGTTAAAAACTTAAGAGACAGTAAATTTGTAAAGCTAAAACAACTAAATATTCCTTTCCTCACAGTCGGTGAGGTTTATAACTACATCTGGTCTTTAAAGAACACTAACTCAGCAGGATGTGATGAAATTAGTAACAAGATACCACGCTATGCTGCACCAGTTATCACAGACATGCTAACATACTTATACAATTTGTGCATCGACAAACATTATTCCCTGACGCTTTTAAACTCGCCAAAGTCTTTCTTCTTTTTAAATCTGGACAGATTAGTGACCTCTCAAACTATAGACCCATATCCATTCTGTCATCATTATCTAAACTTCTTGAAAAACATATACAAAAGTTAACACTGCTCCACATGCAAGAAAACAATCTACTAATAGGCAGTCAGTCAGGTTTTAGACCAAATCATTCCTGCCACACAGCGTTAACTAAAATGACAGAAAGCTGGCTGTCTAATATAAATGATGACAAATTGTGTGGTGCTGTCTTTGTTGATTTCAAAAAAGCCTTCGATATGATTGATCTTGAAATTCTTGCAAAAAGAAAAAAGCTGGAAGGTTATAGATTACACCCTGAAATAACAAAATATCTTTTCTCTCAGGTAGAAAACAAGTAGTTTGGTTTAGAAACATAATATATGACTCTTCTGTGGTTGATACTGGTATTCCTCAAGGCTCAATTCTTGGTCCTCTTCTCTTTGATATCTATATTAACGACTTACCATTACATTTAAAGCACTCTTCGTATGATTCTTTTGCTGATGACTGTACTGTTTACAATAGTGACATCAATAACCTACAGACAATGCTCCAAAATGATATAAACAGTTTGATTAAATGGAGTAACGAAAATGGTATGTTGATAAACACCAACAAAACAAAATCCATGCTCATCACTACAAGACAGAAACTGCAGAATGCAATAAAAACTTCACTACAGCTTTGTTCTGGGACTAAGGCAATAGAAAATGTTCATGAACATAAAACTCTAGGACTCATCATTGATTAGCATTTAACTTGGAATTCTCACGTACATAACCTAACAAACTTCAATGCACAGAAAGTTTACCAACTAGCCAAAATTAAACACTTTATCGACAAAGACACAAGAAGGATATACTATACATCACACGTGCAAACACACTTAGATTACTGTTCCACAATCTTGGATGGATGCTCAGTCTCAAACACAAAAAGGCTCCACTCACTTCACAAACGAGCATTAAATCTGATTTGTGACAAACACCCAGTACAGAATGTAGATTATCACAAACAACTCAAAATTCTACCCCTCAAATATAGAGTAATTTTTAACAAAGTAAGTTTGTTCACATAATTGTGTCGCACAATGCTCCGCCTTACTTGTGGTCACTGCTTACGTATAACACTAAACATGGCTAGCATTAAAAAAACTGTCTTCTTCCTAAACCCAGGATCTATCTGTACAAGAAAAGCCTTGCATACTCTACAGCACAGCTCTGGAACACACTCGCCTACCATTTAAAATCCATTAGTAATACTTCATCCTTTAACTCAAACCTGTTTCATTATTTACTTGCTTGTAAATTATATGGCTCCATATAATAACCAGCAATCTCTCAACCATGACTCGCCAGCCATCAAGCACTAAAATGACATAGTTTGAAAAGTAACTTGTTAGATAATGTTAGAAATTATTTTAATGTTTGTTAAAAAAAACATATGTTAGAAGATTTGTACTGACAATGTATTTTTGTTTATGTATATTACTGTGTGTGCGTATATGCGTGTGAGAGCTATTTTATTAGGTTAATTACTTCTTCTCTTTTACTTTGAATGTAATAGTTTAATCTTACATTCTTTTGATATGTTTTTTTTTCCTAATTTAATGTGTATACTTGTATTAAATCGAGTGTGTGGGAAGAATGAAAGATGAAGTGATGAAGAGCAAAATGTAAGACGGGCCTGCGTGCAAAATTCTTTACCCTTTAAAAATAAAGATCATTCATTCATTCATTCATTCATTCATTCTCTCTCCTTCTTCGCTTTCATAAACAGCCAGGAGCCCATTCACACAGTTTGCGTGAATGATGAATTCGAAAGAGAATTTGAACAACAATCTTCACTGTGAAAGACAAATGCACTGAATATTTTACTGCTCAGACACACTTTGTCCACATTACTGTTGTTATATGACCACGCCGCTGACTAGTTATAGCAGTATAGGCTAGGGGTTATAACCAGGATTGGTATTTAGGAAATAATTAATAGAGTGAGTACCCTTGTTTGAGAGGTAGGTTGGTTGAGAAAATTGAGCGGGGGTCTTGGGAAAGGCGTGCAGCATGGAGAAAACTGAGTGGATAGGGATAGTATAAAAACCACTCACGATTTAGTAAAAGGGAGAGCCTTACTTGTTTTGTTGTAGCAGGAGCCTTACTTGTTTGTGTTGTAGGAAGAACCTTAGTAGTTTTGATGTAGATTGAATCTCGTTTAGGAAGAGTGTCTAGCAGTGGCAATTTGTTGGTAGTTAGTTGGAGGATTGAGTTTTTTTTGTGATGGCTGAGGTTTTGGGTGGAACGTTGTAAGTATGGTTTTATGTGTATAGGATATTGTAAGGTTTTCTGCCCATATGGCGTAGAGTTCTCTCACGCCGGGCATTTGTTACTGTGAATTTTGTTCAGCCTGATGGCTACATTCCCATCATCATGATTTCACCCCTCATTTTGTCCATTAATAAATGTGTGTTGTATGATGATAAACTACACCAATTGGCTTTATTGGAATTTTCGTTGTTGACCAGTTTGTTTTGGTTGGAAGACTGCCAAGTTATGTTAAGTTGTTGTATTTGTATTATTCTGTGGAGTTGGAAGCCTGGGTATCTTGTTGTATTTTCTCAGTGTATAATATAGAAAATTAGGTGGTTTTAGAACACCAACAACAAGAAGAAATTTATAAGTTGAAACTGTACTCCACAAGAAGATTTAATCAGGCCAATAGAAAACAATTTCAGATGTAGCCAAGAAAACCATTTTTGTTGGCGCCAATACTATTATAGTGGCTGCTATAAATGATAAATAGTCATACCATTTCAGTGGTCCTCTTTGAACAGAGAATTAGTAAATTCTGTTATAGTGGTGCCGTGACCAGCCCTTTCTTTCACGGTCGGCAACAATTTGTTTCAGCTGTTGCTCGTGGGCTGCTGGTTTCATGCACGGTTTATACTTTTAATGGTGAAGTCTTGGCAAGTCTCCAGTTGTAGTAATTTTTTTGTCTGCAGTGGTGTAGTACACACAAAGTTTTGTCTATTGTTACTATGCCCTAGATTACGATTATCGATCGATGACCTGTTTACTTAGCCTCGTTTTTGTCTCTCATGACATGCGCAGACTAGTGTTTTGGTCATTAAGGAATGCGTTGGTAGAGTAAGGACAGCTAGCTTAAGTTTTGGAAGTTGCCTGCGGATAGATCAGGAGTGGATAGGTTTGTAGTTAGTTAGGGAGTCAAGATTGGAGTTCGGTTAGCTAGCTAGCGTTCGAATTTCGGTTGGTAGTTCTGTCAGCATTGGCTTCCCGACATCTTCTGCCGGAGAAGAAAAGGAGTTTAGATTAGGAAAAGAGTTGAGTTACATTGGCGTCCTTTTCTTCCTTCGAATTGGCGTCAGGCGTGTGTTGACGAGTCTTTGAGGCGTCTACTCAAGGCGGCGACGATGTCCAGCTTGCTCAGAATCTTGAGGGCACCTCTAGCTCCTGGGCCCTAGGCAGCATAGTGGATGAAGCCGTACCAGTAGCTTGTGTCCAGTCCAGTGAAGCTGATCCTGAACCAGTATCCTGCCAGGAACCAATGCAGTTCGTTACGGTACATTTCGCTGGTACTACGTAGGAAGGGACAGGTAACACTTTGTATCTTAACTGTGACCTCTGAAATTTCAGCAAGAAGTCAAGCCAGGTCGTGCAGACTGAACATTATTAACTATAGCTCAAATAGTGAATGTTGGATTTATTTACCGTCATTCTCTTTGGAAGTTTGCTGGACAATTGAATAGTTCTGATTCATCCAGTCGCCAGACATTCATACGGAGGGATATAGTAACTTTTTGTATTACCTTCAACTGTGAAAAAAATTTGTTTTTGGAAATGAACATTCTGTTGATTTGAAGTTGCCAGATATGCTTCTTCTGGATAGATTATCTAGAAATTTCATGAAAATTATTGTGTTTATACATTAGGGACAATTATTTTGTTCTGCTGTGGAATTTTTCTGGATTGCCATTAATTAGCATTTAGTTTACCATTTTGTTGTGATTTTGCATTAGCAAGGATGATATTGATATTTGATATTAGTGTATGTGTCACTAATTTGAGTTTCTTTACTCTGATAGGTGCTAGAAAACTGAGGATTCTTAGCTAAATTTTTTTGAAGATTGCCATTTGCTGTTGTTACGTATTTAATTAAAAAATACAGCAATCATTCTGGTTAGTATTACATGAAAGTATGGTTGGATTATTTTGGGTAGATTGTATAATTCTAATATTGCTTTTTTTTTGTTTTGTTATAGATATTGGTTACATGTCTGAGTTTTTCCAGAAACAGTCTTTGCACTATGGAAGAGGTTAGGCTTTGTCACGCAGTGCATTGGAAATGTACCAGAAGCCCTGGAAGTATTATTGCTACATATGGGATGTCCCTGTGAGATTAAGCTGCAGTTGGAGATTTTATTAAGCATATTTTTAGATTATATAGTTCTTGTGCAGCAATTAGTGAATGTTTTTTTCTTCTCTTTCAGTTAATGGTTGTATTAGTAGTTAGTTAGGATGGATGATAAATCATGTAGCCTTGAATTAGGTGACATTACTGATGATGACTTATCAATAGCCAATTGTTCTGGCATATACCATGTTCAAATTGGTTATTTATCTTTGATGTGACATTATTGCCTCGGATATGACATTATTACCTCGGATGTGATGTTATGAGGAGATTACACAAACAGGTGTAGTTCTCTGATTGGGTACCTAGCCCGGAACATGGAGATTCCATGTGACCGAGCTCAGGGTACAAATTACCAGAGGGGGTCTTTTTTTTAAGGACCTAGATATTACATTGTTTTGTTGCGCGTACATATGGTACGTGGCACAATCCCTTTGGGGATAAATGAAGGCGGATTAGCCAAATACTCAAGTTCTGCCCATTCTGCACATGTGTAGCGTATAGACTCGTATGTTAAGAATGGATGATTATATATGATACCCAAAGTTTTGCCTATTCTGCATATGTTTAATGGATATTTACATATGTTTAAGAATGGATGATTAATATGTGTAACCCAGAAGAACCTATTCTGCGTATGTACAGCATATAGCTGCATTTGTCAGTAATAGCAGATTATATATGGTACCAGAGTTTACCTATTCTATGTATGTGTATTGAGGAGTCACACATAATAGAAATAGATGATTGTAAATGAAGTGGACATGGCTAGGTATAGCTAAGTGTCACAGGAACAGTTTATGGGTACACTCAGAGTATGAAGATCTATGTTGAGAGTGGATTATTATCTTTGAATTAGCCTGGAGTTATAATTTAGATAAGTAGATTGGTTTTTTTAGAGTTTTGACAGGCAAAACTCTACTTTTTGGGAGGGGGGAATATTATAGCAGTATAGGCTAGGGGTTATAACCGGGATTGGTATTTAGGAAATAATTAATAGAGTGAGTACCCTTGTTTGAGAGGTAGGTTGGTTGAGACCATTGAGCGGGGCTCTTGGGAAAAGCGTGCAGCATGGAGAAAACTGAGTGGATAGGGATAGTATAAAAACCACTCACGATTTAGTGAAAGGGAGAGCCTTACTTGTTTTGTTGTAGCAGGAGCCTTACTTGTTTGTGTTGTAGGAAGAACCTTAGTAGTTTTGATGTAGATGGAATCTCGTTTAGGAAGAGTGTCTAGCAGTGGCAATTTGTTGGTAGTTAGTTGGAGGATTGAGTTTTTCTTGTGATGGCTGAGGTTTTGGGTGGAACGTTGTAAGTATGGTTTTATGTGTATAGGATATTGTAAGGTTTTCTGCCCATATGGCGTAGAGTTCTCTCACGCCGGGCATTTGTTACTGTGAATTTTGTTCAGCCTGATGGCTACATTCCCATCATCATGATTTCACCCCTCATTTTGTCCATTAATAAATGTGCGTTGTATGATGATAAACTACACCAATTGGCTTTATTGGAATTTTCGTTGTTGACCAGTTTGTTTTGGTTGGAAGACTGCCAAGTTATGTTAAGTTGTTGTATTTGTATTATTCTGTGGAGTTGGAAGCCTGGGTATCTTGTTGTATTTTCTCAGTGTATAATATAGAAAATTAGGTGGTTTTAGAACACCAACAACAAGAAGAAATTTATAAGTTGAAACTGTACTCCACAAGAAGATTTAATCAGGCCAATAGAAAACAATTTCAGATGTAGCCAAGAAAACCATTTTTGTTGGCGCCAATACTATTATAGTGGCTGCTATAAATGATAAATAGTCATACCATTTCAGTGGTCCTCTTTGAACAGAGAATTAGTAAATTCTGTTACATAGTAGACTCACAATATCACACTAATACTCGTATATCCAGACTACTGCCCATTGAGTAAATTTTGAGCCACGAAAAACAGTGCCCATTATCTCCGTGTATGTTTGTAATAGTTAAAAAAAATGCAGTTTTGGGTTTTTTTTAGGGTTCACAATTTAAAATAAAAATTTTTTAAAACTGGAATAAATAGGAACAGCTGGACTGTCTTTCTTGTTCTGGGTCACTTAAATGGCTTTGTATATAATAAGAAAATAACAACAATTAACACATAAATAACTTCATCCATGTGGTTTGAATCTCGCTTTTGGAAGCTAAAATACGGGGGTGATTGATAAGTTCTCTGCATAAGGTACAAATACTTGAAACGCACAGTTGATATTAGGTGCTTTTGTAGATCAGGTTAATGTAAGATCAAACACCAGGTTTCAAGAAATTAACTGCAATCATTTTTTTACAGGCTACTGAAGTGGTAAGGGGTGGCAGAAATTGAGAAATTGGATAAAGTTTATCATCTAGCAGTCTTTCGCTACCTCTGCATCAAGGGCTTATCATCGAAGGAGATCCATGATGATATGGTAAAGACTCTAGAGAATAATGGCCCTTCTTACAGCACAGTGAAGAAATGGGCAGCTCAATTCAAAAATGGTAGGGAGAGTCTGGAAGATGATCCCCGTCCAGGAAGACCAAGAACGGTAACCACCGATGAAGCCACCGGCAGAATCCATGTCATGATAATGAAGGATCGACAACTAACTGAGCGGTACATTGCAACTGAGTTGGGCATCTCCTATGAACGTGCTCATGTCATTATTCACAATGATCTTCAAATGACAAAGGTCTCTTCTCGATAGGTCCCATAACTTCTTGGAGTTGATAACAAACGACAGCGTCTCAGCATGTCAAGAGACAGTCTTGGCCATTTTTCTACAGATCCTGAAAAGTTTCTTCAGCAATTTGTGACTATAGATGAGACTTGGGTTTATTATCTTCAACCAGAAACCAAAGAACAAGCAAGGGTAGTTTTGTCTGCAGGCAAAGTGATGGCTTCCATCTTTTGGGATTCAGAAGGTGTGCTATTGATAGACTATCTTCAAAAGGGCAGAACGGTCACAGGGGCCTATTACGCTAATCTTGTGAAGCAACTGTGGGTCAAAATGAAGGAAAAGCGTCGAGGGAAATTGACGAGAGGAGTCATCTTTCATCAAGACAATGCTCCAGTTCACAAGTCGGCGATGGCAATAGCTGGCATTCATGAATGCAGCCTCCAGGTTCTTGAACATCCTCCTTATTCCCAAGATTTGGCCCCTTCAGACTATTACCTGTTTAACGAAGTAAAAAAAAGAGCTCAGCGGTCGCAAATTTGCTTCAGATGATAACGTCATTCATGCTGTAAACCACTTTCTACAGGCACAAGATGCTGACTTTTACAAAGAAGGGATTCGTATGCTCCAGGATATCTGGACTAAGTGCATAAACTTGCAAGGAGACTATGTTGAGAAATAGCCCAAAAAAGTTGTTCACAAATAATCCGTTGTACCTTATGCCGAGAACTTATTAATCACCTCTCGTACGTATAAACTAACTATTGATATCTTTTCATTTCCTCGATAAATAGCATTTATTATAAGATTACTTGTGTGGTCTTTCAATAACTTGTTCGATGGGAAAGGTTTTCATAGTGTAAGAAAAAGCGAGATTAACGTAACTAGCCAAATTGGTTATAAAGAGTGACACAAATTTGCAGAGCTGTGGTTCTAAAACATTTATTTCAAATTGTGGCACATTTGGCAGTTCAAGTTTCTGTTCAGGAACACCTGTTTGACTCTCATGTCCCTTTATTTATCGTATTTTACAGTATACACTAAATTGATTATTTCAAAAGTCTATTATTGTGTATATTTTTATAGTAAATCAGAACAAAACGAAAAACTGGAAACAGATGTTAAAGTGCCTTGTTCTCAATGTAAAATGTGAATCTATTCGAGGGACAGATGTCTTTATTGATGGAGAAATATTGGACAAACAAATTTACATTATAGAACTTCAGGTTGGCGAAAGTAAATAAAACTATGTATGTATGTATGTATGTATGTATGTATGTATGTATGTATGTATGTATGTATGTATGTATGTATGTATGTATATATGTATGTATGTATGCATGCATGTATGTATGCATGCATGTATCTATGTATGTAATATGTATGTTTGTATGTATATATGTGTGTATGTATGTATTATGTATGTATTGTATGTACTTTTTATACGTACAGTTTCATTTGCATAAAAACTTTCACCAGCCTAATGTTTATGTAACATGAATTACATATGTATGTATAAAAAATAAATGATATCATCAGAACAAAGGTTGGAGTAACATCAGTATTACACTACATCCAGAAATAACAAGTCATATGGTTTGGCCAGGTAACGCGACTGCCGCCAGACAGTATACCAAAAAAATTCACATGAAGACTCTGGACAACAGAGGAAAGGGACGCTCAAGCAACAGATGAAGGAAGTAAATCGCTTGAACTTGAATTTGAACTTCAAGAACGGCCATGCTCTGCTGCTGGTCTAGAGATGGGCTTCCATGCACTCAGAACACTCCCATATGTGCTCAGCCTTTAACCTCAGTGTTGTTCGTAGTGTATGATGGGTCACAGTGCCAATGGCACATTGAGTGAAAGAGCAACGTTCTAAATGCTGCCACTGCTCTTCGTTATTCCCCTTTCGCACAGTCTTTGGTGACAGGCGCTGCATTCAATCTTTTGTTTGCTCATCTCCATGTACTTTGGCTGTTATAATCAGGGCTGTAGCTTTGTTTGCCGGTTGATCTGACATTTCATTACCTTTGATACCGACTTATATCGGGCTATAAATCCATATTATGGAGGAGATCTGCGACACTTTTAGTTTAGCCAACCATTCACGACGCATCGCCTGGTTTTCGATTTTTTTTCTTATTTTAGCATGCATTGTGAGTCTGATAATATTATGGCTTGTGGTGGTTGCTGGTTTGCTAGCCAGTTTATGGTTCGAGTGGATGCTTTAGTCTCCATCCTCATGTGGATGTGCTTGTGGCGAGGGCTCCGAACTCGCCGACGATGGGGCGTCCATTATGATAGACCACGAATCCCTATCCGCTCCGTTGTCCACGCGTGACCGATCCTTCTGTATATATTTTAGGGTCATCTGGGTTGGAGTGCTTAATAATTCGCTCTTTGATTTCTGGTTCTGCTCTTCCTGTCGCCCAATATCAGCACTCTCGACTGAGCCATATATGAACTTTAGTAAGGCGTGGATGTTTTCGGGCATCAACCCAGTCGCCACGCATGGAGATGTCTTCAGGGTTGCATTTCTGCCCTATGGTCTTTTCAGCCTCCGTTATCCATGACTGACCTCGTTTTATCCGTGTACCTTTTTGTATTTGAATCTCCTTTTTGTCGATAGATGGTCTTCCATGCTCTTGATTCCAATGTACTCTTTTACATGGGCGCATTTATGTTGAGTTTTCAAGGTTTCAAGCTCAGTATGTTCAGTAGGTGTCGCATGGCATCTACCAGAGTGTTCCTGGGGCATCCGAGCACCGTCCTCGTTGCTTCATTCTGAACTCTCTCCAGCAGCCGGGTTGTGTGAGTTGTTGATAAAGCGAGCATTCCGATGCCATTTTCCAGACTTGACAGTGCTTTCATTGTTGAGAATAGATTTGTGTGTGTTTGTTTTTTTTTTTTGGGGGGGGGGGGGGGGATTTTTTGTGATATTTGGTATTATTTAATGCTGCTAGACTTTTCTTTGGTTTCAATACCGTCTCGTCCACGTGTTGCCTGAAGGATGGGCACTTGTCGAAGGTAATCGAAGGAAATTACAGGAATCTTAAATATCCCATGATACGAAGCGCGCCGCCTAGCCCTGTAAGACGTCTGTTTGTCCCCTCGACACCGAGAGGTATTTGAGGAAGGAGACAAGACAAGACACGTATAAAAAAAAAAAGTGAGCTGTAATTTTAAAAAAAATGTTATCGTCTAAATATGGTCCTCACACCTCCGACTCCCTTCTGTGATGGCACAACCTCTGGGAAACAAGGTTACTGAACGCAGACTAAAACTAAAGCTCAGGAATAACAAAACGAAGATGACAGGAATAACTTATAGCAGCTCTGAAGATGGCAGGCATTAAAGACAACTTAACGAATGAGCAGGGGAAAAAATATTTCTCAGTGAGGAATTTTGTAGTGAAATATTGAGTACAAGAGGAAACAAGGCGTACCAAAATTCTTAAGTGAAAATCCTGAAAGAGGGAATCATCGAGAGAGGACTGGAATGTACAAACTAGGAAAAAAGTAGGAACAGCTTTATTACTTAACGATGACATATGTGTACTCGTTAAGTAATAAACTGTTCCTACTTTTTTTCTAGTTTATACATTTTGGTATCACAGCTTTACTGCAGTGGCTTCGTGTATATACTTATACGCTAATTTTTGTGTGTTACTAAGAGAAGATTGGATCCTGGAATCTTTTCTGAAAGTAGATCAAAGAAATAAAAGGATTGAAAGAAAACATGCAGAATGATACACAAACAGAGAATAATAATACACAGGGGAGATTAATCTGCAGAAAAGAATCAACACAAATAGAGAGGAATACGCGGAGAGGGATCATACACAGAGAGAAAACATACACAAACTTGGTATGGCCCCGAGGAGGAAACAAGGAAGAGAAACACTGGGGTTCCTATGAAGACCTCCTGCTGACAACAGGATTTATGGAGGCAACCTGACTCCCTGTTTAGAGAGCTGCCTCAAACCTTAATCAGAATTGGTGAACAAACAACTTCAAGAATGACTAAACTACCAGTAGAAATTTTTATGCATTATATTAATTAATCATTAATTACACTTTGTGTGAATATAAATTATTAACCTAAATCTTATATTTCAAATTTGAAAATAAAACATCAGCTCTGAAGATTTTAAAGATCTTTTTGGTAGAATGAATCAAGAGTGAGATTGTTATACTGGAAAAACTAAGAGTATTATGATATCAAGAATGTCATACTGAAAAAGGTAAAAGAATTATGACATCAAGAATGTTATATTTAAAAAGTAGAGGAATTATGGTATGGAAGAATGTCATATTGAAAAAGTAGAATTATGATATTAAGAATGCTATATTTAAAAAATATAAGAATTATGATATCAATAATGTCAAACTTTAAAAAGTAAAAGAATTATGATATCAAGAATGTTATATTTAAAAAGTAGAAGAATTATGGTATTAAGAATGTCATATTGGGTACATAGGACCCAACTAGAAGATCTTGATTTTGCTGATGACATAACTCTTATCAGTAATAATGTGAATTCCATGCAAGAAAAAACAGATAGCCTGTCTTCACTGGCTAGCAAAATAGGACTTGAAATTAACAAGGACAAAACAAAAATAATGAAAATTCCCATCAATCAAAATGGAAAAATACACATAGAAGGGACAGATATTGAAGAAGTCAATCAATTTGCATACCTTGGCAGCTACATAGACCAGGATGGTGACACTAGAAAGGAAGTTAGAATCAGAACTGCAAAAGCAGCATCAATCTTCAAGAATCTTGAGAACATATGGAATTCAAAAGTTATAAGCACAAAAACCAAGTTAAGACTATTCAATTCAAATGTAATATCCACCCTCATTTATGCATGCGAAAGCTGGAAAACAACTAAAGAAATAGAAAAGAAATTAGACTCTTTTGAAAACAAATGCCTAAGGAAAATACTCGGCATCAAGTGGAATGAATTCAAGAACAATGCAGAGATAAGACAGACGACTGAACAACAACCAGTCTCATGGGTGATGAGGAAAAGGAGATGGACATATGTTGGTCACTTGATGAGAAGAAATGATCAGAGAATCCCAAAACAAGCTATCAAGTGGAACACAACAGGCCAAAGAAAAAGGGGCAGACCACGTGAAACTCTGAAGAGGACATTATTAAGAGAGGCCAAGTTAACAGGCATAAAATCCTTTGATGAGGTTGAAAGACTCGCCGAAGACAGGAAAAATTGGCAAACTACTTTGCGAGCCCTATGTGACGTTTAACGGCATGGGAAGGATATAAGATATATAAGATATATAAGAATGTCATATTGAAAAAGTAAAATAATTATAGTATCTTTATCTTTTTTTTCAAAAGAACATCAAATAAATAACATTAAAAATGTTAGGTGTTGGATGGGGTCATTATCATTTTACTGTGGACAAATGATGTGATCTCCTCCACAGTGTATACTTCAGTGTAGGGCAACTGATGAGATCTGTTCTATGTTATGGGAAAATGTTTCCCTTGCCCTTAACATGATGTAGGACCACATTTTTTACTGCCATTTACTTTCTAAGTAGAGATGTTAGGCTACCATGAGTGCTTCTGCTCTACTGGCCTTCATGGGAATGTTATAACAATGCATGTGAGATCCACATAAGGTACTATTTAATACAAATTGTTAATAAAATGTTGGTTGAAAGCTTTTTAAATATAATTAAATTAGAACATTTATAAAAATTCATTAAAAACATCTTTCAAGAGCAGGTCAAGAATACAGAACTGAAACAGAGGAAACATGAAGTGTTTTCTGAAAAGACAGATTATAAATATAATATCAGAAAATTATATAAATATAATATTCATTCATTCATTCATTTGCATGTCCCTTGCAGAACTTTGCCTCCCAAACAGCACTCCTGTAGGCCTCTCGGTTGTGAGCAAGATGGCCTGCCACTGATGCATCCATTTGCAGATCGTCAACAATGTCTTGCAGCCATCTTCTTTTTGGTCTTCCTCAATTTCTTTTTCCCATTATGTACCCTTCCAAGACTGTCTTCTCTAAATTATCATGACATTTAATATGTCCAAAATATTTCAGTTTTCTCTCTTTAATCATCTTTCCTAGCCAGCCTTCTTCAATATTAAGCTCTTGTAGTATAGATATATTTGTTCTTTTTTGTGTCCACGATATTTGGAGAACTCTTCTGTAGCATTTACATTCAAAGGCATTTATGTGTTTCGCAGCTGTTTTGTTAAGTGTCCAAGTCTCACAGACATATGTTGCTATGGGAAAGATGCACGCCCTTAAAAATCTTATTTTTGTGGTTCTGTCTGCTCCTCTCCACAGATTCTTTATTTGTTTTATTTTCTGAAGAGCGATAGATGTCCTCCTTTTAATTTCCCTCCTTGTATCTCCATTATTAGTTAGTAGTAATATAATATAATAGAATATTAGAACATTATATAAATGTAATATTAGAACATTATATAAATATAACATTAAGACAACACTTTTCATTTCATTTTTAATGTAACCTAATGTGTTAAGAGTCTACCTTGAATGAAAGTAGACCCCTGAATGACTTGAAGTAAATGACAGTAAGTTTCAGATTTTAATAAGGGTCCTTTGTAAACCAACATACTAAGAATCACTCATGCAGGTTCCAGTTTATTGTAAATAAAGTGGTGACATTTTAGCTTTTATTTTACTCACATTAAAGTTGTTTTTTTTTAATCAGATGTTGTATGCTCTAAGGTGACTTACATGGCTAGAACAGCAATGATGGTGTTCACATAAATCATAAAGTGATGCTTGTAGTTCTGAAATATGATAAGTGCTTCACAAAACATCAGACATCAACCTAATCAACCATTTACCCTAGACTTTCAGTGGCTGACAAAAATGTTATATGACGAAAAGATTCCCATGGTGAAGGTGGAATGATAAATTCAAATACTTCTTTATCAAGAAAGAAAAGCACACTATTGTCTTTGGTATTGCAGTAAAATCTCATTATAAGAGACTTCAAGAGGTTTTGCAAACCAGTCCGTTATATCCAAAGTCCGCTATATCAGAATAATATATATACAGGAGTGTGGCCTGCAGACCATTATTACTGAAACTCCATTAAAAATGGAGTCCATTATAATGGGATTTTATTGTAGAAGCTTTTTTGCTTATTTCATCTTACCTTCTCTTGTCTCCTTCCTTGTATACCTTTCAGTGTGGAGGGGACAAATAAATGTCTTGTCAGGGCTCAGTGATTTGCTTTATATAATTGGAATATTTTAGATTTCTGGAATTTCCTCCCTCCACCTCTTTCATGGGCAACATCTCCTTCTGTTTCCTACCATTCTTGGCACAAAATGTTTTCTGTGGTTTACAATCTGGTGGTAGTCGTGTGTATGGCTGAACCATTTGACTTGTTATTTGTGAATATAGTGCAATTCTAGTGTTACTTCAGCTCTTGTACTGATGATGTCATTTCTGATTTTGTTTCATGTCACATTTAGTATTCTCTTTAAAAATCTCATTTCTGTTGTGACGATTTTCGTTTTATTTTTAGCTATTAGTGGTCCATGTTTTGACTTGGTAGCATTGAAATGGGAGAAAAGTGTGTTGTACAGTGCTCTTTTATTTCATTTGCAATGTTTGCTTTTCAGTAATGGTATTATATGCCCTATGACCTGATTTGCTTGATTGCATCTGTTCTCATTTCAGCGTCAATTTTCTCAGGTGATGATACTGTACTCATCAGTGAATTACTTCACTTTTTTCAAAGGCTGATTGTCCAAAATATCTTGGATCACTACTAACTAATAATGAAGATACACTGAGGGAAATTAAAAGGAGGACATATATCGCTATTCAGAATGTAAAATAACTAAAGAAGCAGTGGAAAGGAACAGACAGAACCACAAAAATAAGATTTTTAAGGGCATACATCTTTCCCATAGCAACATATGTCTGTGAGACCTGGACACTTAACAAAACAGCTGAGAAACACATAAATGCCTTTGAATGTAAATGCTACAGAAGAGTTCTTCAGATATCATGGACACAAAAAAGAACAAATATATCCATACTACAAGAACTTAATATTGAAGAAGGTTGGGTAGTAAAGAGGATTAAACAAAGAAAACTTAAATATTTTGGACATATTAAATGTCATGATAATCTAGAGAAGACCGTCTTGGAAGGTTACATAATGGGTAAAGAAAGAGAAGAAGACCAAGGCGAAGATGACTGCAAGACATCGTTGATGATCTGCAAATGGATGCATCAGCAGCAAGCCATCTTGCTCACAACTGAGAGGCCTACAGGAGTGCTGTTAGGGAGGCAAAGTTCGCAAGGGACATGCAAATGAATGAATGAATAATTGTCCAAAATCTTAGTTGGGATTTCTTGTCTGGCAATAGTCATGATTTCAGTTTTTTTCAGCACTGATTTTCATGTTGTGGATTTTACAAGCCTGCTAAATTATCCACATTCTGCTGTAGATCTTTCTCTGTTGTGATTAAATATACTTGGTGCTTTGTTCACGTACAATATCTGAGAGGAAATGTAATCTTCTGATGATCTGTGTGGTTGCTTTTCATCTATGACACAAAAGTGTGCAGTATATAGATGACTTAAATTATATCTATAGCAATGTTTGCAAATTAAAAGTTAACAAAGCAGGAAAAATGAATCAAGAAAGTGAAAAAAATAAACACTGTTTCAAAAACAGATTGGAATTTGTGGTCTACTTCATGTGATACAAGGCCTGAACTGTCAGTGACTTTGCTGAAAATAGAAATATTCAAATTCTGAATTTATAACTAATAAATTACAGCATGGTTTCTAAGATGAAACATACCTAGTCTGAAGTTCCATCTCCTCTTCATCTTTTTCTCCTGTATGTCTACTCATATTTTTTTCTTCGCAAGCTGGCACCAAAGTTCAAAATGTTCTAAATCAGACTCTGACGTCTTTGTATTCAGGACAGTCCCATATGCTCTGCCGCATGACACAGCATCCATCCAAGAGTATATTTGCTAATAGGTCTCATCAAGTGTTGGTATTTTCTGCCACACAATTCAGATTTCATATGATATATATCGTGTATGATTATAACACATTACAGTTTAACTCATATGTCTTATGTCATGCTATCACTGCAGAAGGTCATGTTTTGTAGTTCATTGTTTTTGTAATCTGACCAAAGGCAGTTTCATTTATATTCAACAGAATTAGTATATTTAATACTTTAAAACCATAGCCCAAAGACTCCATATTTCTTTTTCTTGATTTCTTTTTCTTGATGTTTAGCCAATGACATCCTTTATTAACAAAATTACAACTCTTTTTCATCATCATCATATGTCATCTCAGTACTGAAAACTGGCTGACTGATCTGCAATCCGCTATATTCAATCTCCAGTGTATACTTGAACAAACTCTGTCTTGACTATATCTTGATTTTGTTAAATCATCAGTACCACGGTCATTTCCTATCCTCTTACAATAGAATTTTCATAAAAAAAACTTTTTTGGAAGTGTTTTGTTATTGAATTCAGAAACTATTAACTAATTCAGTTGGTTATCATTATTTTGTCCTTTAAAGTTTATCCATGTTTTTTCATTCATCTACTTCTCTTGAACTTGAACTTGAAAAATGTCCATGCTCTGCTGCTGGCCTAGAGATGGGCCTCCTTGCAGTCAGGACACTCCCATATGTGCTCAGCCTTTAACATCAATGTTGTTCGTAGTGTGTGTTGGGTGATAGTGCCAATGGCACATTGACTGAAAACAGCTTAATCATTTCCACAAAGTTCTGAATGTCTGCCACTGCCTTTCATTATTCCCCTTTCTCATATAAAATCTTTGGAGATAGGCACTGCATTAAAAATTTTTTAAAAAAATCTCCCTGTAATTTTGATAGGTTGTCTGTTATAATGCCTGCTTTGTCCATTATTAGGTTACCCAAGGTTGTTGCTTTCCTTGCCAGTTGATCTTCCATTTAATTACCTCTGGTACCAGCGTGTCCTGGATGGAGATTGAGGCAGCCATAAACTGGCAAGCAAACCGGCAAGCATCACAAAACCATAATTTTCATCTGCTTCACTGTTTCATGAAAAATGTTGGCTTCTGTATTTATATTTCCAGGCCATTTTTTTTTTAAGACAACGAAAACAAAAGGCCGTGACCCGGTGGTACTGCAAACCGGGTCCACCCGTAACAAGATGTGGACCCTACCCCAGGGATTCAGTGCGCAGAACAAGCCTCGGGCATCTCGTTCAGTTAAAAAAATCTACGCTTTTCTCTTAACCAAAGGGCTTTTCGATCAGGGTACCTGTCAGGTGGACACTTTGGTCTCATCCCTTTCCAGGCCATTAAAATCCTGTTGTAATAGCTGCATTGCTCACTCGTTATTTCACTATGCTAAAAAATATGTTTCATTTCCAATTTTTCATATCATGTGTGCAAAAACCAACAAGCAGCAGTAAGAATAAATGGTGAAACAACAACTTGGTTTGACATAAAACAAGGGGTCCGACAGGGATGTATATTGTCACCCTACTTATTTAACTTGTATACTGAAAATATAATGAGGAATGTTAGAGAAGATGTAGACAAAGAATATTACGATGCCATAACAGTTGGAGGTTATGAAATACCAGAGATTAGATATGCTGATGACACAGTATTGCTGTCCACAACACAAAAAGGAATGGAAAAACTAATTATGTCAGTCCGCAAGAACAGCGAAGAGCAGAACCTCTATCTTAACGCAAAGAAAACTAAATTGATGACAACTGACAAAACAAACAAGGCAACTGAAATATGTATCAATGAGGAAAAACTGGAAGAAGTGGAGAGTTTTGAATATCTTGGATCACTACTAACTAATAATGGAGATACAATGAGGGAAATTAAAAGGAGGACATCTATCGCTCTTCAGAAAGTAAAACAAATAAAGAGTCTGTGGAGAGGAGCAGACAGAACCACAAAAATAAGATTTTTAAGGGCATGTATCTTTACTATAGCAACATATGCCTGTGAGACCTGGACACTTAACAAAACAGCTGAGAAACACATAAATGCCTTTGAATGTAAATGCTACAGAAGAGTTCTCCAAATACCGTGGACACAAAAAAGAACAAATATATCTATACTACAAGAGCTTAATATTGAAGAAGGCTGGCTAGTGAAGAGGATTAAAGAGAGAAAACTGAAATATTTTGGACACATTAAACGTCATGATAATCTAGAGAAGACCGTATTGGAAGGGTACATAATGGGAAAAAGAAAAAGAGGAAGACCAAGACGAAGATGGCTGCAAGGCATCGTTGACGATCTGGAAATGGATGCAACAGCAGCAGGCCATCTTGCTCACAACCAAGAGGCCTACAGGAGTGCTGTTTGGGAGGCAAAGTTCCGCAAGGGACATGCAAATGAATGAATGAATGAATGTGTGCAAAAATATGTGAAATATTTTATTTATTGTGTAATATTTCATTTTTTAAAAATGTTTCAGATGATCTTTGCCCTGCATTGTTAATTACAGTATCTACCTTGGATATAGAACAGGATGGAAAGTGTTGCCATAACAACACTGACTAGTGGGACTATCCCTTTAAAGAGGATTAGCTCCCCTGAATTGACTATTTCACTACAAACACTGACGGTGTTGGTATATCTTGCACACCTGTAAAAATCAGTGTTCAGACACAGCTGTGCAAATCAATGTTCAGACACACCTGTGCAAATCAATGTCCAGACACACCTATGCAAATCCATGTCTAGACACACCTGTGCAAATCAATGTTCAGACACACCTGTGCAAATCAATGTTCAGACACACCTATGCAAATCCATGTCTAGACACACCTGTGCAAATCAATGTCCAGACACACCTGTGCAAATCAATGTCCAGACACACCTATGCAAATCCATGTCTAGATACACCTGTGCAAATCAATGTTCAGACACACCTGTGCAAATTAATGTTCAAATCGATACTTAAGCAGAGTCTAAATAAATAATAAAAAGTAGCACATCTGTAACCAAGTCTATATTTTTTTTTATTACAGATTTAAGTAACTCATCAAATTTTACCCTGGCAGAACACAGAAATTAATTCAAGAGGCCATAGTCTTTAGGCCACGATGGGCCTAGCAAGCCAGCAGTAGATCTTACTAAAGCAAATTAAAATGTAGATTGACTCATTTATGTAGAAAGTGACTTGGTGACTTGGAGAGGAAGAGGCTGTCAATGAAGGAGATGGACAGAGTAACACAATTCTTAAATATCCTCTTACAGAAAGCAAACTGTCAAACTTCGATAAGAAGTCTATGTGCCCTTGACAGTGCAAGCTACTGGATGAAAGTGATAATTGTCTAAAGCTTCAACACTTCGCCAAGAATTAAAATAAATGGTGAGCATCAAAACAATATACACAACAAGCAAGATTCACTGTAATCAAATGCTCAAAGGTCAGATTATTAAAAGTTGTTTTAGTGGCACTGTTATATTTCATCATTTATTCCAGTAGCATCAGAAATTGGTATTTGTTTACTACATATAAACAGCTCTCCAAACAAACCCTATAAATAATCTTACCATACTCATTACATATAAACATTCAGGATATTCATTCATTCATTCAGCTTTCCAAGCCATTGTAGCTATTTGCTGCAGACGAGACTTATCGCCATTCCTCTCTGTTCTTAGTCTCCTCAAACATTGAGTATATACATTTATAAAATATCCTTACAGTAAGGATTTTAAAATCTGATTCAAACGCAACTGTTAAGACATTTTAGATTGCCTGATAGTACACCAGTATAATTTTGCTTACTGCTTTTTAAAATCATTTTTCACACAAAAAAAGAGTTTGAAATGTTCCCATTAATTTCCTAATGTTTGTATTTTATTAATTTTCTCTAATTTTCTCTTTTTAATGTTAAAATTATGTGTTGAGTTTTTTAAAAAGTGAAAATTTCATTGTAGCTTATGGTGACAGGAAAATAATCTGAATCCTCAGTTACGAAAAAAAAAAAAAAAGAAGATGAGACTTGTAGTGTACTTTTGAGTAGCACTAAATATATCACAAGTTAAAATAGGCTTGTCATTCCAGACTGGGCCATAGGATTTGATGATGAAGCAACAAAAATATGAAGGCAGCAACTGAAGATTGAATATTAAAACTGATTTAATCATTGCAAAATGTTTGTGTCATAATTTCTAAACCAATTTAAAAATGCTCATGAACAACTTACTGTCTATTCATGCTGTAGCAGTGGTAGTCATATAAATTTGTGAAAGAGCTGAATGGCTTTGAAGGACCTTCTAAAAAAAGTTTGAGTGGAATAAAAAAAAAATGCTTAATACTGACAAACTACATGATCATTATGATTATTTAGTGTGAAGTCTCACTGAAGATTAACTCCAACAAATTCTCTGCCATAGACCTCTTTTAGATGCCTGTTTTGATAACCTGCCATAGGTATAAAGAAAAAAAATCAGGCAATGAAATATGCCATAGAGGTTTCTTTTCTTCAGTCATTTAGAAAAAGATTTGCTCAGTGATAAAGCACCAAAGAATATAGCAAAGCTGACGTTCAAGAAAGATGTATGTCAAGCTGAGATTTAGAAAAGGATGATAAAGCACTTATTGTTTACCATTCTAAGGAGAGATCATTGAATATTTTTAAATGTGAATTAGAACTGTTCTCTTTACTACTTTTGTGCAGCCAGTGCCAAGATGAAGATTGTGCATGTATTCCTCAGCTGGTGAATGAAGCCACACCGTATTGTGACTGAGAATTGGGCAGTGGTCAAGAAATGTGAATACCACATGCCAGGTTATTTTGCAATGGTGAGTGAAATGTAACTAATGGAAGGAATCCTGTTACTTGACATATTTGAAGAGTTTGAAGCACTTTATTTTTACTGGAAGACTATTTTGAAACATACTATGTTGCCTGATAGTACACTAGTATAATTTTGTTGACTGCTTTTTAAGATGATCATATTCTACATAATAAGGTTTAAAATGCTTCCATTTACTTCCTATTATTATTTTTATAGAATATTAATTTTGAAATCTTTATGTTAAATCATGTGTTTATCAGAATTTAGTTTGGTAACTTGTTATTTTCACTTTTTTTTCATTGCTTTTTTGGTCTGTACATTCTGGAATCCTTTCACAGAGTAAAATAAATATTGTGCTTGTTTGCAGATTTCATCAGACTGGGCAAATTCTGTGTTGTTAATCCTCCAGTTCTTGCAAATCTGATTTTTGTTATGGTGAAGATTTTAAAATATAAAATGCTTGTTAGCCTTGGTTCAAAACCCACCTTGTATTTTTCAAAGTGAGCCACTTATCACTTTATCTGAAATTGGTAGGTGAGGCCAATTATTTGCATGATTCACTATTTTTTGCTGTATTTTTGTGTGGCCACTGTATACAGGGTAGCCTGAAATTATGCACAAACTACAGAACTGTTGCCCTGATTAGTCATGCCAGTAAAATTCTGTTAAAAAATCATAATGGGCAGACTTCGAAAGAAAATAGAAAAAGAAGTCAATATGGTCCAAGCTGGTTTCAGGCAAAGAAGAGGATCAAGATATATATTCAATATAAGATTAATAATAGAGAAATGCAGAGAGTTTAATGTGAATTTATATTTATCCTTTATAGACTACTCAAAGGCATTTGATTGTGTACAACACCAGCAACTTTGGGAAACAATGAAAAAAATGGGATTTCCAACACATTTGATACAATTAACATCACTGCTGTATTTAGACTAACAAGCAGCAGTAAGAATAAATGATGAAACAACAACTTGGTTTGACATAAAACAAGGGGTCCATCAGGGGTGCAGATTGTCACCTTACTTATTTAACTTGTATACTGAAAATATAATGAGGAATGTTAGAGAAGATGTACACAAAGAATATTACGATGCATTAACAATTGGAGGTTATGAAATACCAGAGATTAAATATGCTGATGACACAGTATTACTGTCTACAACACAAAAAGGAGTGGAAAAACTAATTATGTCAGTCCGTAAGAACAGCAAAGAGCAAAACCTCTATCTTAATGCGAAGAAAACTAAATTGATGACAACTGACAAAACAAACAAGGCAGCTGAAATATGTATCAATGAGAAAAAACTGGAAGAAGTGGAAAGTTTTGAATATCTTTGATCACTACTAACTAATAATGAAGATACAATGAGGGAAAATAAAAAGAGGACATCTGTCGCTCTTCAGAAAGTAAAACAACTAAAGAATCTATGGAGAGGAGCAGACAGAACCACAAAAATAAGATTTTTAAGGGCATGCATCTTTCCCATAGCAACATATGCCTGTGAGACCTGAACACTTAACAAAACAGCTGAGAAACACATAAATGCCTTTGAATGTAAATGCTACAGAAGAGTTCTTCAAATATCGTGGACACAAAAAAGAACAAATATATCTATACTACAAGAGCTTAATATTGAAGAAGGCTGGCTAGTAAAGAGGATTACAGAGAGAAAACTTAAATATTTTGGACATATTAAACGTCATGATAATCTAGAGAAGACCGTCTTGGAAGGGTACATAATGGGAAAAAGAAAGAGAAGAAGACCAAGGCAAAGATGACTGCAAGAAATCGTTGATGATCTGCAAATGGATGCATCAGCGGCAGGCCATCTTGCTCACAACCGAGAGGCCTACAGGAGTGCTGTTAGGGAGGCAAAGTTCCGCAAGGGACATGCAAATGAATGAATGAACTATATACAGACCTAAATCATTTATGCATTAATGCTCCAATCATATACAGACTCTACAAGTACTTGTATTTGTGTTTGGCAGGAAAAAAAGATAACTGTTATTGTTGTGTTTTTTAAATCCTGATGATCCATATTAAATTTGAACAGTTATTGCTTGTAATATTTAGTCATTTTGAAGAGTAGATATTTCACTACAAGAGCTGCTAAATATTTAAAATGTATTAGGACTTAGCCTTAGAAAATTTGACAATAGAAATGCCATCTTTCTTAATTTTAAGGTTTTCTTTCAGATTTCACTGTTGCACACCCATAACATTATTCACCAGAACCACGACTGAGAGATACTGATTTTTTAAAAATTGATACCTTTCAACGGAACTGGATATTGATTTAAACTGTACCAAAACAAAATATATTATTGCAGAAGTAGTTAGTGGAATAGCGATTGAACTTAATTAGATGTTTTTGTTTACATCTTTTAAGTTCCAGTTCTATGAAATTCAAATTCTGAAGCCCTCTCTCAAAGATGAGATCTGAAGTTCTATACAAGCCAGGGACATACGTCTACGGAATATGAATATATGTATGCTAGATCCATGTCTTCAAGTCAGGTTTGGCTGTGTAGCTCTTAACTAGAATGTGCACTCATGGAGCATATATTCTGAAATTTAGAATCCATACTAGCAAAGCTGCTAGTGTCAGATATATCTTTTCTCAATTAAAAATCATTCCCTATTGGTAGCGTTGGCATTTGTCCTCATTTAAGTGGACATATCTTCTTTCTTTCTGGGGGCTAGATTGCTGTCCACACACATTTTTATGAATTCTCTGGTTTGCCCACATTTTCTCTGACTGGACAATCACTCTAATGGTACATGACAAAAAAAACTGCAGATTTTCTCTATTGATAACTGCGTAGCAAGAAATATGGAATTCAGAAGTTGGCTACCTAATCAATTACATTGTCTTTTGATGCACTGCCGACCTTGCTTCTCCATAGATCTCAAAACTTGCTGTTTTCCATCAGCTCAGCTGGTGACTTTTTATAATGCTATAATGTTTAACCATCCATGATTTTTCTTTCTTGGTCTTGGTCTTGACACGTGTCTCTTCCCATTTATCTTTCCTGCTATGACAAATTTTCAAGCTTTTCCCTTCACTTTGTGTCCAGCGAGTGATAACTGTCATTTTTTTTCTCTTATGGATTTAATTAGGTTACTTTCTTCATTTGCTTTTGTTACACATTCCCAGTTTGTCATCTTAGCTGTTCATGGTACCTTTAACATTCTTCTAAGAAACCACATCTCTGTTGTCTGATCTTTTCATTGTTAGTGACTTATTTCCATAGAGTAGGATAGACTTAATGTAGTATTTTGGAAGTCTTTTTTCTAATGCTCAGTAACAGTGATGCAATATATATGATGATTCTTGTTTATTTGAAAATGATTCTTATTTCTTTGAGAACTATTTTGGCTTGGCACATCAGAGGTGCGTTTCCCATCTTGTCTTAGTAAAAGGCTGTTCCATTTACTGTAACATTTCATTTAGGTTGGTTCTTCTTCATGATATAACCATTGTCTCTGTTTTCTTGCTATTTTAAGAGAGTCCTTTCTTCTCACTATCCTTCATCATTTTATCTAGTAGTTTATATAGGTTCTTTTCATTGTTAACTATCAGTACTGTACCATCTGTATAGTTTAGATTGTTTAAGTTCAGCTCAAATTTCTGTAGTTAGAACCTCTTTTTTTTCAGAACCTGATGCTTAACTCAAGGAACAGAGCTGGTTAAAGGTGGAGGAGGGGGGGGTGTTGGTGGTGGGAGCAGAGAGTCCATACTTTGGGGTTTAACAGAAAAGGGGGGGTCCTCATTTAACATTATGTTAACCCTACCTGTACCTAGTGTTAGTATAAGTGTTTAATGGGTGAAGTGTGTGTATTAGTTTTAGTGTGAGAACAAGGTTATTTGTCAAACAAAACATGAGAACCAGGATATTTGTACAACAAAACATGAGAACCAGGATATTTGTACAACAAAAGCATGAGGTCCAATATATTTGTCCAATAAAAGTATGCAATCCAAGATATTTGTACAACACAAGCATGAGGTCCAATATATTTGTCCAATAAAAGTATGCGGTCCAGGATATTTGTACAACACAAGCATGAGGTCCAGTATATTTGTCCAATAAAAGTATGCGGTCCAGGATGTTTGTACAACAAAAGCATGAGGTCCAGTATATTTGTCCAATAAAAGTATGCGGTCCAGGATGTTTGTACAACAAAAGCATGAGGTCCAGTATATTTGTCCAATAAAAGTATGCGGTCCAGGATGTTTGTACAACACAAGCATGAGGTCCAATATATTTGTCCAATAAAAGTATGCGGTCCAGGATGTTTGTACAACAAAAGCATGAGGTCCAGTATATTTGTCCAATAAAAGTATGCGGTCCAGGATATTTGTACAACACAAGCATGAGGTCCAATATATTTGTCCAATAAAAGTATGCAATCCAAGATATTTGTACAACACAAGCATGAGGTCCAGTATATTTGTCCAATAAAAGTATGCAGTCCAGGATATTTGTACAACAAAAGCATGAGGTCCAATATATTTGTCCAATAAAAGTATGCAGTCCAGGATATTTGTACAACAAAAGCATGAGGTCCAATATATTTGTCCAATAAAAGTATGCAGTCCAGATATTTGTACAACAAAAGCATAAGAACCAGGATATTTGTCCAACAAAAGTATAAGAACCAGTATATGTGTACAACAAAAGCATAAGAACCAGGATATTTGTACAACAAAAGTATAAGAACCAGGACATTTGTACAACAAAAGCATAAGAACCTTGATATTTGTACAACAAAAGCATAAGAACCAGGATATTTGTACAACAAAAGCATAAGAACCAGGATATGTGTACAACAAAAGCATAAGAACCAGGATTTTTGTCCAACAAAAGTATGAGGTCCAGGATATTTGTCCAACAAAAGTATAAGGACCGAGATATTCGTCCGACAAAAGTATGTGGTCCAGGATATTTGTCCAGCAAAAGTATAAGGGCCAAGATATTTGTACAACAAACGTATAAGAACCATGATATTTGTACAACAAAATCATAGAGACCAAAATATTTGTCCAATAAAAGTAATGGTAAATCCATAGTTAGTAGGACTAGAAACCAGACAAAAGCAAAAGCTGTTATAAAGGTAATCCTGTCATGCCTTAGAGGCACATAGGGATGTGGTGTTGGTGCCCGTATTTGTCTTGACCTGTCAGCACACTAGAGGGTGATATGGTCAGTATCACGCCTGGCCGCCTTTCCTTCCCCAACCTCAGAAGAAGTCGGGTACCCATTTCTACAGCTGGGTGACTGGCAGATATAGAAACTATTATTTTAAGAGTTGTGTTTAAGGAAAGAGTCAAGACACGATCATCTTCAATGAAAAATATGTAAAAACTGAATCACGTACAATCAAGAATCATTTAACACATTTGTTTTATCTCCAGTAGAGCTGACGTTGTTAATAGAAGGTACAAAAACTTTATAATGACCGTGTATATTCTTATTAATCATTCAGAGTCCTTCTTTGACATTTTGTGGAACAGCAGGCTCTTGTTTCAGCAGGAAAGGTGACAAACCATCCACAGCAAAGTATTAATCTGAGGATGGGGGCACATACTCGGAGCGGACAAGCTGTCATTGGTTCTGAAAAAAGAAATGTAAGTGACGTTTCATCGTCATCATCATCAGGTGCCGTGCCGACTGGCGTTGGCTATTATGCTTCTCCAGAGTACACGATACTTCATGCTGGCCATCAGCTCAGTTGGTGATCTCCTCTCACACCATCCAGTCAGACTGTCCAGTATCATTTCTCTTGGTCTTCCTCTTTATCTTTTTCCTTCTATTTTTCCTGTTGTTGTAATATTTTCAATGCCCCCTCTTCTCATTGCATGTCCTATGAAAGTGCATTGTCTCTCTTTTATCTTTTTGACAAGGTCTTTTGTCTCTCCAGTTCTCCTCATACATTCTTCATTAGTTATTTTTGCTCTCCGGGGGATTCGCAACATTCTTCTAATAAACCACATTTCTGCTGCTTCCAATGATGTATGTGCAGATTTGCACAAAAAGTGACGTTTACAAAGACCAAAAATATGCCCAGACATGTAAACTCGAGTGGATACAACCGACTTGGACTTGACTTGACAATACAGAACAGCGACTCAGATTCGACTTTGCGACTTTATTTTTCAGTAAAGCCGACTGGACAATTTTACTGCAGCTATTTTATTAGTATGACAACCCGTTCTTTGATGGCGTCATTCCACTGTGTACTGTTGGACATTTCTAATTTGAATCTACGATCTCTTTAGTTTTACCTGGTGAATAAACTGGACACTGTGTAATAATTCGCTTCCTCTATACTGACTAATGACGCTTAGCGTGTCATCAGATAATATAAATCAATCGAGCTTTAAAAGTCAAGGATTTATATCACTAACCTTTGGGTCCAAGACCTGCCCGATTTAGCAGTCAGCGACCCACGGCTGGCATGCTATCATCAGGGTTGGCGACCCACTGCTGTCATGCTAACATCCGGGTTGGCGACCCACAGCCGTCATGCTAACATCATGGTTGGCGATCCACAGCTGTCATGCTAACATCATGGTTGGCGATCCACAGCTGTCATGCTAACATCAGGGTTGGCGATCCACAGCTATCATGCTAACATCAGGGTTGGCGAATCGCAGCCGACCAAACCCCGGTCCCACCTCTACATTTGGAACTGCTACTAACAGGTCTGTCTGGCTGACTGAGACAAAGATCGCCATTTTCCCCGGGGTGGTGGAGCCTGCTAAAGAAGTACGGCGCACCTTCTACTTGTTTGCTCCACCCAGGTACTGAAAAATGGTCGCTGCAACCCCGCTCACTGTCAGACACTTGGTTGTTGTGCCCTAACGTCTTCACCGCGTAGGCTGCAAAGAACATGGAGCTCGTAGTTCCAAGAAGAAGAAGAAGAAGAAGAATTATCCCACGTGTCTTTTAGAGAGAGAGAGAGAGAGAGAGAGAGATGTAATGTTAAAGAGAGATAATTCAGATGCTGGTCTGTACAATATTTTTGTAATGTAGGAGGGATATGTACAGTCTTCCATCCGTCAGTACCGTATTGAACAGTACCTTGGTGTGGGGGCCCACTGTCTGGAAGATGCCTATCGCAAGACCTTTCTGTTTTTCATACTGAAATATGCTGTATGTAGGATACTTGGTAATCTTTGATTTTTATTGTCTGTTACGTGTTTTATTCCAACACGCATTATCCTTATTTGTAATCAAAGAGATTTTTCGATCAGGTGTTTACCTCTTGTAAAGTTAACATCGTTCATTTTCCGTATGTTTATTGCTTGTTGCTTGAAGTGAAATCATTTTTTTTTAAATTTTGCACGCTTTAGTTGTTTATAATGTTAGCTGTATATTACGTTAATCATTTCTATTTACAGTGGACTATCAGCTGGCGCACATTTCAGTGGGAGTCGGAACGGAAGCCGAAGCACGTATGAGAATATCCGGAATGCAGAGATCCCAGTCTCTGGTTAGAGTTACCGTTACTTACAGTGGACTACTTTCTTTTCCTCCACTGTTTGTCATCTTAGCTCAAAACTATAACAAGCCATTTCTAGTTTTATAAATCATTCTGTGATATGAAAAGCTACTATCAGCCTTTGTTATCTACACGTTAGTATTGGAGGTTTTAATGCTGTGTAAAATTAAAATGAATATATGAATGTTGGATACTTGATGAAGTGATGTATAAAGTACATATCGTCTTTTACTTAGATTTATTTTATATTATTTATTTTACTTTACCTGCTTAACTTTCACAATTTATAAGAATGTGTGGACATAAATAAATCACTTTTAATAATGCTGACCTCGTGCACAAAACTAAGAGTGCTATCTTTTTAACAATTTGATTTGTAGACTTGAGACTTGACTTGAGACTTAAAGGAAGTGATCTGACACTTGAGTTGGTAGTAAGGTAAGGTAAAGGTAACCCTGACATGCCTTAGAGGCACATAAGGATATGGTGTTAGTGCCTATATTTTCCTTGACCTGTCAACACACTAGAGGGTGATGTGGTCAGCATCACGCCTGGCTGCCTTTCCTTCCCAAGCACCAGAAGAATCCTGGTTGCCCATTTCTACACTTGGGTGAATGTGGCGATTCAGGCCGGATTCGAACCCCCGACCTTCGCCATGAGAGATCAGTGCAACTAACTACGTCGCCACTCTGAAGTCCAGATTTGAGACTTGACTTGGGCCAAGGACTTGAATGCATCTCTGCCAGTGACTATGAATGAGAATGGCGAAGCTTCAAAAGACAGCGCTGAGGCTTCTTTGAAGACATTGAAGCAGGGAGACTTTAGCTCTTTGTAAATCGGTATCAAGACTTAGCAGGAACTAGCAGTAACAGAAATAATGTGCTGGTTTCAGCTTTGAAACATACCGCAGATGTAAAACTGTGGTATCTCTTCTTCCAGCAACCTCAGAATTTTGTCCATGTTCTTGCTCACAATAGAATTTTATACGTTTAATAACACATAAGTCATTTTCCATGCTTTTTTTTCCAAGAATATTTTCTATAGATTGTGAAACAAGAACACATGATTCATTATCCATGTTCTTTCTAGACTTTCTTTTTAGACTTTTATATACTTAATAACACATGATTCAGTTTTCCGTTAGCAAAAAAAAAAAAAAAAACGGCCGTACTGTGATGCGGGCGTGGCTATCAAGATCAAAGAACTCATACTAGCCAAAACTATAAATCCACTGGTTCCCAACATGGGGCCCTCAGAGGATTATGACTGGTGTCCGTACAGAGAGAGAGAGAGGGAGAGAGAGGAGAGGAGAGAGAGAGAAAAGCAGAGAGAGAGAGAGAGAGGAGAGAGAGAGAGAGAACGGCAGAGAGAGAGAGAGATGAATTAATTACTGTTGGTTTCAAGTGACTACAGTCCAAAAAGATTAGAAACTACTGCTTCAATCCTGCGGTGCCTTCAGAAACAAACTGTTGAGTTATATAAAAAATTTTTTTCTTCTAGTGTTAAATAGATTTTTAGCTTTCTGACAGTGTTGAGAATTCGCCCAATGAGCTGTATTTCGTGATCATCTTTGGCTTGTAAATCGATGTATGTACGGCCATTGACGTAAATGTTGCTTCAGATAGGAGTTGACGAACAAGGGCAGATAACGCACACGTGTGGCCGTACACACGGACTACATCCACAGTTCAGTCTGTTTAATGATAACAGCAAACGCATGGTTGTTTTGAGAACTGTTAGACAGTGATTTAGTGTTTTCTAAAGCTCGAAAATCCAAATATGTTTATTTCACCACGGGATGATCCCCTCAACTGTTGGCAGCGGCCTCACAATCGCCCTATATAAGGTTTCAAAATGAGATCAATACCTAAAGTATGCCGATATAGGAATATATAGAATAAATAGGATAAATATGATATAGGATAAATATAGGAACTTATTACGGTTCATCACTACTGTCTTTGCTATGTAGAATGCTAGGAATTTCTGTGACATGTCACACAGCAAAGTTAGATATATTTTTCTTAATTACTCTTTGTCCTTTGTATCAATAATTTTCACACTAAATTTATTTCTTCTACTCATTTTATCACTTTCATGTGCATTTTTATTTTTGTTTGCTTTATCTCATCCAGCTATTTCTTTTCCTTTTTTGTTTCTCCTCCTAATTTGACCTTACTCAAAATACAGAAATAATTTGTTAATGAATTGGTTTCCAGTCCGAATAAATTTGGATTTAATTCAGCGTAATTAATATTTTTTTTAGATGTTTTAAACTTGTCAAACTACATTCACCGTCAACATGCAAGCTATTAACTTTTTGTAGATGATGTTCTACCATATACACATGGCAAAAATAGACAAACTATCAAAAATAAAATCAAAGAGCAAGCAAGGAACATCACCACGTGGCGCACTGACCACGAAGCAGTTATACACCCAGTGATAGCGAAAGCCCTTTGGTGCTCACTACAGGATAGAACCGTCCCAGAAACTATGCCCGAGATTTCTTATGGAAATATCCCCGCTGAAAGATGCCATAACCTGAAATACCTGGATTAACTTGGACAGAACCTTATCATTCACCAAACATATAGAAGAAACGCCTTTTAAATCAATGGCCGGCACTGGTTGCCCTCAAAGCCATAGCATATCTACAACTCCCCTCCCCTCTCCACTCCTACAAAGCACCCTGTTCACACTAATGAGATCCTTGGTCACATCCTTTTACATTTATACGGACGGATCAGTGAGCAGGTGAACAAGAAACGGTTGGGGTTTTGCACAGGACGGAGGTGGTAAAACACTGAAACTCATGGCCGGGGCTTACACCTGCTCAAGTACGTTCATGAGAGGCCACCAAGCAAGCATTGAAACAGGTAGTGACACAGATACCACAACACATCACCCTTATTACTCACTCCCAAAATCTATTAAGGAAAGTGGAACAAAAGGCCATTAGAAGTGAATGGCAAGAAATAATTAATAAATCTCACATCAAAAACATCACAGTGGTGTCCAGGCCATGCCGGAGTCGATGGAAACAACCCAGCCGACCAGCTAGCAGCAAGGGACAAACCAGAGGGCCTCTTCAAAATGAACAAATCGGCGGACCTGTACAAATCCACCCAGAGCTATATTACGAGCCTGTGTCAGTTTTATGGCGTACAGAAAATATAAGTCTGTCAGTTTTATGGCGTACAGAAATTATACGTCTGTCAGTTTTATGGCGTACAGAAATTATAAGTCTGTCAGTTTTATGGCGTACAGAAAATATAAGTCTGTCAGTTTTATGGCGTACAGAAATTATACGTCTGTCAGTTTTATGGCGTACAGAAATTATAAGTCTGTCAGTTTTATGGCGTACAGAAATTATACGTCTGTCAGTTTTATGGCGTACAGAAATTATAAGTCTGTCAGTTTTATGGCGTACAGAAATTATAAGCCTGTCAGTTTTATGGCGTACATAAATTATAATTCTAATCACGTGGAACAGCTTTCATTCCTAAATTTATAATAGAAAAACTTTATTTATTTGCAGTATCGCCGCGACCTACTCTGTATTTTGTTGAAAGTGATACAGAGTTGTGGACATGTTCAACTCGACTTAGTATTTAACATTAACTGAGTATCATGTGCTTTAGCTGTTTCAAAAGTAACATAATTTAAAGAGACACTTCAGCTTGTGCCTGCACTGATTATCGCCGTTCATACAGGATGACCCCGTCTTAGCATGTGTTGATCTATCTAGGTCAGCGTTTCTCAGACTTGTTCGGGCTGCTGGCCCCTTTTCTTCCGGGCCACATCCTCAACGACGTCCTTCTTCTTTATGTACTACTCGTACAATGATCTATTAAACTAGGATTTGCATTACGCAAGTGAAATCAGCTAGCAAACCAGTTTGTTTAACAATATGGAGGAATGCATTTATACCTCACCTACTGCATTATTTTCTCAACTTCTAATGTAATGTCTAAAGCAGGTGCAGAAATTCAAATATCTTGGAGCAGTAATAACTTCAGATGGGAAATGCACAACAGAAATTAGGGACAGAATAGGCCAAGCAAAGACTGCATTTCAGAGAATGAGAAACATATTATCCAACACATCTGTATCAATGAATGTTAGAAAACGAGTCCTAAAATGCTATATTGAACCTATCTTGTTATATGGAAGTGAATCATGGACAATAGGCAAGTCTGGACAAACATCATTGGAAGCAGCAGAAATGTGGTTTATTAGAAGAATGTTGCGAATCCCCTGGACAGAACAATAACTAATGAAGAATGTATGAGAAGAGCTGGAGAGACAAAAGACCTTGTCAAAAAGATAAGAGAGAGACAATGTACTTTCATAGGACATGCAATGAGAAGAGGGGGCATTGAAAATATTATAACAACAGGAAAATTAGAAGGAAGAAGATCAAGAGGAAGACCAAGAGAAATGATACTGGACAGTCTGATGGGATGGTGTGAGAGGAGATCACCAACTGAGCTGATGTGTACTCTGGAGAAGCATAATAGCCAACGCCAGTCGGCACTGCACCTGATGATGATGATGCTAATGTAATGGATGAGTTTCATGTAGGGACACAAGTATTTGAATATCTGGTCAGAAAGCGCTAAGAAAGAAGGGATTACTGTTTCCGTCTGCTGCTTGGTTTTCAACATTTCCCTATAGCCTCTCTCACTGCCCTTCTACTGACCCTTTCTCTTTCACTACCCCCTTTTCTCGTTCTAACGCGGGGTGGAGGGTGGGAGGCATTATGGCCAAATTAAGAAAAAAACGCTGATCTAGACAAAGAGAAAAGTAGCTTCTGACCTCTTATGCATCTCATCATGGCTTCACAGCTTTCCTTCAATGCTGCTTTCCTGGAACTCATGGTCCCCCATCTACAGGAGGAGAACCATCGCTACATAACGTAACACAGACGGTGTACATTTCACAAATTTGATAAATATAAGAGCGTCCTTTTAGCCCTACACGTTACCGCCAGTCTGTGTGCCAAAACACTAACAGGTTAAACTTTTAGCCCTACACGTTACCCCCAGTCTGTGTGCCAAAACACTAACAGGCTAAACTTTTAGCCCTACACGTTACCGCCAGTCTGTGTGCCAAAACACTAACAGGTTAAACTTTTAGCCCTACACGTTACCGCCAGTCTGTGTGCCAAAACACTAACAGGTTAAACTTTTAGCCCTACACGTTACCCCCAGTCTGTGTGCCAAAACACTAACAGGTTAAACTTTTAGCCCTACACGTTACCGCCAGTCTGTGTGCCAAAACACTAACAGGCTAAACTTTTAGCCCTACACGTTACTGCCAGTCTGTGTGCCAAAACACTAAACTTTTATCCCTACACGCTGCCGTCAGTCTGTGTGCCAAAACACTAACAGGCTAAACTTTTAGCCCTACACATTACCGCCAGTTTGTATGCCAAAACACTAACAGGCTAAACTTTTAGCCCTACACGCTGCCGCTAGTCTGTATGCCAAAATACTAAACTTTTAGCCCTACACGCTGCCGTCAGTCTGTGTGCTAAAACACTAACAGGCTAAACTAAGTCGCGTCCAAACAAGGTAGATATGTGCACACGCGCATAAACACAGAAAAAAACATTGAAAAAATAAACAAACCGTGTGTTGCGAGATTATTAGTATGCTTTGTGTTAGTATTTTTAAGATACTGATTCGTAATTACAGGAAACAAATACGGATTTTTGTAATTATATGCCCGGATGTACTGTATGTATAATTCATACATTATGATAAAACATATATCATGCACAGCTCACACAATTAAAAGCTTATGTATTCATATAATTACAGATAAAAAAACTTCGGATTGTTAATATAAATATGAAATTCAGCTGCTTTCTCTTCATCGTCACATATTCTCAGAATTTTTTTTTAACCGCACAAAGGTGTGCCTTCTTTCTTTTGTTTAGAATTTTGTCTGACAAAAAGAGTGACGACAATGCGGGTGCTCTGCTAGAGCCAACACACGGGAAGGGAACTTATTGTCAGAGAATGCGTCTTACTTTCAGCAATACTTCATACTTGTCAGAGACTGTGTCTTACTTTCAGCAACATTTCATACTTGTCAGAGAATGTGTCTTACTTTCAGCAACATTTCATACTTGTCAGAGAATGTGTCTTACTTTCAGCAACATTTCATACTTGTCAGAGAATGTGTCTTACTTTCAGCAACATTTCATACTTGTCAGAGACTGTGTCTTACTTTCAGCAACATTTCATACTTGTCAGACACTGTGTTTTACATTCAACAACATTCCATACTTATTTGAGAATGTGTCTTCCTTTAAGTAACACTTCCTGCTTGTCACAGAATGCGTCTTACTTACAGCAACACTCCCTAAAGACTGTCTTACTTTTAGCAACACTCCCTACTTCTTAGAGATTGTCTTACTTTCAGTAACACTCCCTACTTATTAGAGACTGTGTCTTACCTTAAGCAACACTCCATACTTGATAGACAATGTGTCTTACTTTCAGCAACACTTTCTACTTGTCACAGACTGCGTCTTACTTTCAGCAAAATTCCATACTGTTATACACTGTGTTTTACCTTCAGCAATACTTCCTGCTTGTCACAGACTGCGTCTTACTTTCAGTAACATTCCTTATTATTAGAGACTGTGTCTTACTTTCAGCAACACTCCCTACTTATTTGAGAATGTATCTTCCTTTAATCAATACTTCCTGCTTGTCACAGACTGCGACTTACTTTCAGCAACATTCAGTACTCGTTAGAGACTGTGTCTTACTTTCAGCAACACTCTCTACTTGTTAGAAACTCTGTCTTACTTGCAGCAACACTCCCTTTTAATTAGAGACTGTCTTACTTTCACCAATACTTCCTACTTATTAGAGACTGTCTTACTTTCAGTAACACTCCCTACTTGCCAGACACTGTGTCTTACTTTCAGTAACACTCCCTACTTGCCAGACACTGTGTCTTACTTTCGGAACACTTCCTGCTTGTCACAGACTGTGTCTTACATTCAGCAATATTCCATACTTGTCAAATTCTGTGCATTATTTTTAGTAAACAATCCCTGCTTGTATCAGAATGAGTCTTACTTTCAGCAACAGTCCCTACTTATTACAGACTCTGTCTTACTTTCAGTAACACTCCCTGTTTGTCAGGGAATCTGTCTTACTTTCAGCAACTGCTTCATGATAATCTCTTTATTCTCATAATCATTCTTACCGTTATCGCATAAAGCACTTGTTAGTTGTGTGTGCCCTTGAACCATGCTGTAGCGTGTGTTGTACCGAAGCTAATACTGTTAGTTGTAATGATAACCCGTCGTTAGTTCAAACACAAATCTATCGTGTAGGTCTTGGCTGAAAATTATTGCCCTAAATTAATCAGGCCCCTTGTGATCGACTCCCCCCACCCCAGACCAGTGTCGCATGTAATCACAGGTACATACACTGAATCTTGATAATGTAGACTCTTTAACCAAAATTAAGACCACTCATTTAGATCTAGCTCGTGTCAGACAAGTAGCCGATCACTTGCAGAGATAAATATCCTGAATGTGGGTTGATCTTATTAAGACGAGACTTAACAAACTTCGCGTTCACTTTTGCAGCCATTAGGAAACAATTAACATTAGAAACAAGCTCAAATCAAGAGCAGTGACACTGTGACAGTTTTTTTTTAACGCCGAAGTTCATTAACGGGTTCACTAAAATTATTCGCGGATTCGGATTCTTTGGGAGCTGGATCTGTATTTTTTTTTTTTTTTGGAAGATGGATTAGTGATTTGGTGATCTATAGATCAAGTTTACAATATCCTTATTCTTGAACATGGACACGATCTTGTGTAAACAGTTCAATGGCTCGCTTTCATTGGGGATGCCTATTTTGGATTTTACGAAAAGGGCACCACGGACCGTTACTCATGTGCATGTTCGTCTTAAGTAAGCATATAATAAAATTTCTTTGTGGTAAATATGATTGATTTCGTGAAGTTTGATGTGGTAAATCAGATCATGTCTAGGTAATTTCTTACATAATTCAACGTAGTTTTATAAGAAAAGTTAATCAACAATACATCGATGGCACAGAACTGAAACAAGTTGATAGATTCAAGTACTTAGGAACAATTATAACAGCTGATGGGAAATGTCACAAAGAAATAAAAAGCAGACGTGCTCAGGCCAAGTCAGCATTCCAGAAAATGAGAAACATCTTGTGCAACAGATTCATATCAATGGAAACAAGATTCCGAATACTTAAATGTTACATCGAGTCAATTTTGTTTTATGGATGTGAAGCATGGTCTATGAATAAGAGAGTACACAGAAAAATGGAGGTCATGGAAATGTGGTTCATAAGAAGGATGTTGAAGGTACCAAGGGCAGCTAAGAAAACCAACGAAGAAGTCTTAAGAGAGGCTGGAGTTAAAAGGCAAATTACAGCAAAGATCAGAGGCAAACAAGCGAGATTTGTATGAGATTTTCTTAGAAGAGGAACATTGGAACACATTTTGGCAACTGGAAAAATTGAGGGAAGAAGAGATAGAGGAAGACAGAGAGAGAAGTTACTGGATGGGCTGTCAGTATGGCTAGGAAAAACGTCATCAACGGATCTCATAATCAAGTGTAAAGACAGGGAATTGTGGAGAGAATTGGTCGCCTACGCACTGCACTGATTGATTGAATCAACAATAGACAGTGCTTACAATCAATAGCTGAAATACAACTCAGGAAAGCAAATTTCAACAGAACATCTTCATTGAAAACTGTCTTCAGCGGCAACTTTAAAAATATAGTTGACACTTTGTGTTGAAATCTTCACCGTGTAAAGAATCAGTTTGTATTAAACTTCGTTTTTCGATCATATTAAAAAATTTTTAGATGTAATTTAAGCAAAACTAAAGAGAAACTATTTCTTTTTCCTTTTCCGATTTATTTCAAACTTATTTTTCTGTAATTGTATGGCATGTTCTGAACTTTATTAATTTCTATACCTTAAAACTTTTGTAATTATTGGACATGAGTAATATTAAACACTTATTATTTGACAGCCGTCACAGAGCTAGTTTTCCATGCAGAAGGAAGGCTATTCTTCTAGCAGTTTTACTGTTGACTGCACAATCATTTGGAGCTATGATAATGTCTTTCTTTCCCAGCATAAAACTACATTTTACCTGGCATAAAATGATTACTCGACACTTTTTTAGGGGAGCAAACGCTGTGGGGTGGTAGTGAGCATGATTCAGTTATAGAAGCAATTGTTTTTTTTTAACTGAAGAATGCAACGTGTCGTTTCCCTTTAACATTACAGGTCAGATGCTGCCTAACTGAATGCGTCAGTGAAGTAACGGTGAAAATGTATGCAAACAGCTCATTTGAAATAAGTGAAAATAGTTATATCGTTTTTATCTATCACATAATCATAAACTATCATTTCTGTCCCATTCTGGTGAGTTTTAAAACTAGCAACCTTTCCAAGAAGAAACCCAAATTGGAATAAATACTTCTATTATCCACCTGTTTTCTCTTGTTCACATATAGCAGTATTATTCATGTCTAAATGTATTACCTGATCGATGCCTTTATATTTTCAAAGCACTTATTCATTTCAAGCACTTATTTATTCACGCACTTATTCATTCGAGAGTCCCTTTTGTTCTTCATTTATAAACAGGTTGTTATTCATTCAAATTTTTGTTACCTTCATGCCCAGATGTTAATATATCAAGACTGAAGATCTGGCCAAGGTATCTTGGTGTTTACTCAGTAAAAGCTCGTTTCTGTATCTTCATTTTATTTTCTCACAAAATATCCAGAAAGTCCAAAACTTCATCACAAAAGATGCATTCACGGTATAGATATTCTCAACTTAAGATAATCTTACAGTCTTACATGACCTTTACATTTCTTTCACCTTTAATTCAGTTTTATGCACACATACATACATACATACATACATTATTATTAGACAACCGCCACAGAGCTAGTTTTCCATTTATATATATATGTAAATATATATATATATATATATATATATATATACGTGAACGTTTACAGCTAGCAATCTCACAATCAAGAGTATGGCGAATTCTCTGTGGGCTTCACTGGTAAGCTTCTCTAACATGATCACAGTTTCTTCACTTGGTCCTGGACGTCCCTGCCAAGGAGCTGTGCACAGACAGCCTTCATCCCAGAATTGTGCGTACCACTTCTGGATACTGTTGAAAACAGGCGTTACCTTCTGGAACTCCGCTCGAAATCATCGCTGCACAGTCATAACGGAAGAGTTTCTTGCGTATTCCAAAACACAAAATGACTGCTCACGTTTACTGAACGACATATTTGCTACTGCTGCCCCCTAGCGGGCAAACCGCGGAGCTTTGCGCACGGGCTTTATTTTTTTTTTAACTTGAAGAGTCTCTCTCTCTCTCTCTCTCTCTCTATCTCTCTATCTATCTATCTATCTCAATCTCTCTCTCTATCTCTATCTCTCTCTCTCTCTCTCTCTCTCGGCGTAAGAATTATCACTATATATTACGTAGTTTCTTTATTGCGAATTTTTAAAATGTTTCATGGACTTATGAATAATCCTGTATATAAGTTAAGGATAACATTAAATATAGATTTAAGTTCACGCAAACTCTGTTAAATGTTTTTTTTTCCTGTCCGAAGAGCAGGGAACTATAACCACAGTGTAGTCTTGGTTCTGTTTCTGAGCTTAACAGTTCCAGAGTGTATTACTATTTAAAACAATCAAAAAGAAACAACAATGTGGATTTTTTCCTAAATGATACTGTAACTATGAGAATAACGTAACTATGAGAATAATATAACTATGAGTATGTATATATATACATATATATATATAATTCTTGTAGTTTTACGGATAATTATTATTTTCTGTTTATATGTTTCTTACCTAGGCACTGCAGTCGCTTCTCATTCAGAATCAAACATTGTGGCAAGGGTGACCTTACGCCAGACCTCCACTAGCACGTGGTCGCAGTCAGCCATGCTGAGCTCAACCTCCATCTTCGACTCGGAGACCAAAACATTTCAAGAAAGCCTCGTGGCCCATACTGACTTAGACGTGGCGCCGTCATCTACATTCTCAGAGCTAGTACCGCAGTCAGTGTCCTCAAGAACAGACGGCAAGATACAAATGCTTCAGGCATTTCAAAAAGAAATCTTGAATAATTCTTCATCGAGCCATTGGAAATCGACTGGTGTCTTTGAGACAGGCGTGTTTAACTTCACGGTTGGTCTCTTAAATGGAATGACCGAAATGAGCTTAAATAATAAAAGCATTTTCTCCAAGACAGAACCATGCGACGTAGCCGGCAGTACATTTATTAACGCGTTGCAAGATTCCTGTTACACTGAAACCAAGATTACTTCATTCTCTATATTAGCAGACTCTATGACAAATATTCTGTCTAGAGATCACTCATCCAGTTTTCTTTCTAAAGACAATATTCTTAGAATGGAAGCGGGAAATGGTATTTCCGTGTCTCATCTTGTAACAGAAACAGCTAGTGTTCCTGTACTGCCTACTTCTCTGTTACAACACGTGTGGTATCCGTCTACGCGCATATCAGTGCTACAGTCAATACCATCCAACACAGAATACTCAACCAAAACGCCAGAATTTCCAGCCGAAAACGTGATCCCATCACAGTCATGGTCAGATACCATATTCGCGTCCTTCTCCTTACCATCTACACTATTATCAACATCAAAAACAAATCCAAACATGTCAAGTTCAGATTCAAAAGATCAAGCATCTTTTCCCGTGAAAGTATATTCTTATGCAGCTGAATCAAATGCAGAAAATGTTATGCTTTCAGTATCTTTTACAGTTATACCTGCTGACATTGGAACTATGGGAGCATTTTCTGATTTTAAAACACCAGTTACTAAATATACTCAAGCACAAAGTGGAGTTGATGCAATAAAATGCACTGAAAACTGCATTACATTTAATAAACGTTCTATGCAATCCACTGGAGTGTTGAATGAAGTGTCAGGACTTCATACACGTTTCAGTTCGGATAAATTTGTTTCAGATTCCGATTTGAATGATGTGCAATTTTCTGTCTCATCTACATTTACAAAACCTTCGGATTTGAAAGCAAGTTTTTCCTCTGTGATTCAAACTCTCTCTAGCTCTGTGCTTAATTCAAATGGAGACAACTCAGGAAAAACAGTCAGTTTACCAATAGGTTATTTCCCTTCAGTTTCTAGTTTTTTAGGGATTTTAGAAACAGAATTCTCCCAAGTGAACTTCACCTTACTCGAGTCCGGTATCTTCGACATACATCACATCAGTGCCACTCCTGTGACTGAAGCATCGCAACCTGAGACTGCTGTAAGTGCGTCAGATGTATCGGATTCACCTTGGAATGATGTTAAACCCGTCTATCGTCACACAACAGAGGTGTCACTTGATGCTCATGGTTCCAAAGGTAACCATAAAGAAGGAGGCGTTTTTTTTTCAGAATTTGATGTATGCTTTTATTTATTGTGATAATTAACCAGTAAACCATACAGAAGAAATACTCGTGCTAAGAGTGGTATGAAACCGAGGAGAGGGGGAAGGGGAGGGGAGAGGTCGTTCACGCAAGATACAGAGAAAGGAAATTACACAAACATTAAATATCCCGTTACACGAAGCAAATCATCAAGAGCTATCTAGATGCCTGTTTGTCCCATCACACAACAAGACAGGACAAGACAAGACAAGATAAGAAAGACTAAACAAAACAAGACTTAGTGTTCTCGCAATATCTTGAGCCATCAGCAAACAACGCAGGCTCACTCATTTCGTTGCATCGTTTACCTTGTGTATTTTCCACTACAAGTTTCCAAAAGCCCATTGATCTTCACTTATATTTTATTCCGCATTTGAACTGTTGTCTTCCTCTGCGCTTCTTAACTCAAATATCTTTTGTACAAAGCTAATTTTGTAGCCTGTCCTCTCTTCCCTTTAAGATTATTCAATTTCAAGGATCAGGAAGCACTGTCTTCATTACTTCAGCGATTTTCATACTTCAGCTATTTGCATACTTCAGCTATTTGCATACTTCAGCTATTTTCATACTTCTGCTATTCTCTAATTAAAAAAAAAACTCTGATCTGTCAAATATTATTCATAACCATTCTAGCAGTAACTGATAGCACAAACAGCGCCTCTTCAGTACACTGATAGCACAAACAGCGCCTCTTCAGTACATTTATTATACAAACAGCGCTTCTTCAGTACACATTAAGCATCGTCTTGTTAACTGATCCAAACCTCAAACAAACACACACACACAAAATATGTAAGAACATGACGTTTATGTACTGGAAAAGCGCAGTGTATGAAGAAGACTAGCATTTGTGACCTTAAACATCAATGAGTTTAAGCTGACATTTTTCTAGACTAAATGTTCACGAAGAATTAGAAGAATATTTTGGCCAAACACCATAAGAAATAACATCTTGCTCGCAGAAATACTGATGAAGCCAATGACAACAGTTATTGAGGAAAGACGCTGGTGATGGCTGGGATTATGTGCTCCGAATGACTGACGATTCACTACCAAAAATAGCACTAAGATGGACACCACAGGGGAACAGAAGTAAAGGGTAGACCAAAGGATACATAGAGAAGAAAAACAGAGTGGATACTGAGCAACAGATGGCTCACCTGGGCAAGAGCGGAAAAAAAGGCAAATGATGCATTTGTGGAAAACCCTTGCGGAAGCCCCATATACCTCTCTCAGAGAGAGAGAGAGAGAGAGAAGAGAGAGAGAGAGTGAGTAAGAGAGAGAGAGAGAGTGAGAGAGAGAGTAAGGGAGAGAAAGAGTTTATTTATTTTATGTGCTCTTTCTTCAGGTGAATAACTTAATTAAATGTACCGTAGTAACAGGTTAAATGCGTGTAGGTGGGTTTATGAACATAATATGACCTACTCAAGGTGATATTAGAAAGGCTCAGCTTTCAGATATCACTAAGGTCTCGAAGTCATTCTTTTAAACCTAATTTAACATTGTTTTTAAAGTAGATGTTTAAAGCAGATATGCCGACACCACTTTTGATGTTAAGGTTAAAAAAAACTCATTTTCCATGCCGTTAAGCCATATTGGTCACGCTGTGTTGGGCCCGTTATTTCCACGACGTACGGCACATGAAAGTGTGATGTGGTCAGTGTCACGCTTGGCCGCTTTTATCTTCCCAGATTTCTCTGGTACCCATTTTTAGAGGCTGAGTGGACCCAGGGGCCTTTTTGGTGTGTACCAGAAAAAAAAGTCCCGCTGCTGCGACTTGACTTGTGAAGAATTAAAAACATGTCAAGCAGCAAAGATCAGTCAGTCATTTGCATGTCCTTTGCGGAACTTTGCCTCCCTGACAGCTCTCCTGTAGGCCTTTCAGTTGTAAACAAGATCCCCTGTTCCTGATGCAACCGTTTGCAGATTATCAACGATGTCTTGCAGCCAACTTCGCAGCAAGGATAAGGATGGAAATTTTAAACACACTCTATGGCTGGAATCGCTGTGGCATCAAGTATGGGTGAAGTCCGTGGTACCAAGTACGGGTGGAAGCCTGTAGTACCAAGTATAGGTGGAAGTTTGAGGAACCAAGTATAGGTGGAAGTCTGTGGTACCAAGTATAGGTGGAAGTCTGTGGTACCAAATATAGATGGATGTCTGTGGTACCAAATATAGGTGAAGTCTGTGGTACCAAGTACGGGTGGAAGCCTGTAGTATAGGTGGATGTCTGTGGTACTAAGTATAGGTGGAAGTCTGTGGTACCAAATATAGATGGATGTCTGTGGTACCAAATATAGGTGAAGTCTGTGGGACCAAGCACAGGTGAAGTCTGTGGTACCAAATACAGGTGAAGTCTGCGGTACCAAGTATAAGCGAAGTCTCCCCAGACGCCTATTGTTTTAATTAATATTTAATAGCAGCTAGAGGTAGACCGTCACTGGTTTCAAAGTCCGAAGCCTGGAAAAGCTTGAGAACCACTGCTGTAGAGCATGTCATTTATTATTGATAGTGTTACACCCTATGTAGCATGTGAACGATACATTGTTATGATTTTATTCTTCCAAGCCATACTTTTTTTTTTGGTATTATTCCAGATTGGCCTGTACCGGTCACGATCTGCTTGTCTGTGCTTCTGTTTCTGACTTGGATCATTTTGCTGCGGCAGTGTCGAAAATCAAGGTCTATATATTTTAGATGTCCACACATTATACAACTCTAGCTATAGTCTGTAAAAACAAAAATGGCGGGGGAAAAAATAACTAATATCTCGATCCCTCTTATTCAAGAAAACTAATCACTTCCCACGTGTTCTGGAATTAAACAAGACACTTTTCTGAGTGCAGTTTCCTCGAAACTCCCCACAACATTTTTCAGACAGCGCTCCAAGGAAGGGATCTTAGGCCCTGACTGGCTTTGGTTCACGAATACTAAAGAATATTAGAGTTACAACAATACTAGGGTTACAACAATACTAGAGTTACAACAATACCAGAGTTACAATAATACTAGTGTTACAACAATACTAGGGTTACAACAATACCAGAGTTACAACAATACTAGGGTTACAACAGTACTAGAGTTACAACAATACTAGGGTTACAACAGTACTAGGGTTACAAGAGCAAGCATTTGATTTGAAAAGAAACGCCTAATTACAGCAAGAGAAAGACAAGATATTTGATACATCAGCTCACTAAATAGCTGCATGCGAATGGTGAAACTGGAATAGTCTGCGAAACAGTGGCAACGTGTGCTTGTGTGTGATGCCCACTGGAGCATTATCTATTAGGGACCAGAAGTCCCAGTGAACTTTCACAGGCAACACGTTGAACCTGGATGGCGTAGATTCTTTCTGATTCGGACAATCACCAGTGTTGCGATCACCCAGAATGTCGATCAAATGACCCCCCCCCCACCCCCAACCAAAGGAATTTCTGTGTCTATAACTTTATTTGAGTACAACGACTGGGAACGACACTCGTACCTTGACAGCCTTCCAGGCTCTTGACAGCGCAGTCCCCACTCTCGTGGTCTCTCGATATCCTGACTCTCATTTATACAGAAACAAGTTAGGCACCTGCCCCTCCTTACGCTACACCCTAAGACTTTTCCTTATCCCATTTAATCTCCACCTGCCGGCTGTTTACATCGATCTATCTCACTACTTCTTGAACAGGCTGTATAAACGCGTTCATAGTCTCTACCCCCCGTTTATGGATAAGTCGCAACATCACACCCCCACCTCCGGCAAGTCTCTGTCATTCCTGGCCGAGCTCAGCTACTGTATGTGACTTGTTGTTTTCAGACTCAGTACATTAAGATATTCGTTATTTTCGCAAAACGATGCCCTTTTATGATGTCAGTCCCTTACTCGAAGTTCTCTAAACTATTAATTATCCCCCTTGCACAAATGTGTTTCCACTTACTTCTTCTGGGAAACAGCTGATTTCTCAACCACTTCAGATCTCTCCGCTCTCTGCTTCTTATCCTTCCTGATCTTATTCGTATTCGGCCTGCGAGTAACCTGCCCCATATCGTGGTATCATTTCTGTTATTGTCTTCTTTTAGTCCAGGAGAATCTATGTAGGGTTTCATTTATATCTTGGTTTGTTTGTTTGTTTGTTTGTTTGTTATCAAATGGAATAACTTTAACGGGGAGAAAGAAGCAAGGAATTTAAAACTAACTGAGAAATACGCAATGAAGTTATGAAAACGATTGACTCAGCTTTCAACTTCGCTTCTTTATTATTGTAGTAAGCAGCACTTTTTTTGTAGCATTATTTGTATCTCGTTTATATCAAAGAGTTTCATATTGTACAATCTGTCCTCAGGTCAGCACATGACCATGAGGTTGGCGAGAGCTCGTACACTCCTACAGAAGGCCAGCGCTTACGTCCCGGAAATACAACACACATGTCTAGCCCTGGTCTTCTCCACAGCCAAGAACAACAACTCACACACAAATCTATGGATAGGAGCAGATCTTATGTGGACGACATCGTTGATTCCAGAGATGGTGATGCCTGTTTGAGAAACCCGCACCCCATGTACACGTCTGTTTCTGAAATAAACGGGAAAAGGAAAGCCCTATATTTGGACAACATGTCACAAACTGCCAAAGGACACAGTCAGGACTTCAGAGTCGCGAAGGACACCCGCACTTACAATAATCGCAGCTTTCTACCCAGTAGCGATTCTCTGGATTCGCTCAACAGCCGGCCCCATTCTGTTCTTGGGACATCACAGTCAAATGGAAGAATATCGAGTCCTGGAAAACCTGACAGACCTGCGCAACGTCTTTCTCCTATACCCAACAGCAGTACTTTCGCCCATGATCTGAAAAGCGACATGACCACAGTTCATGACGTTTATTCAAGAATCAACAGAAACTCCAGCCCTCGTGTGAGCCCCAGCCATGATGATAACAAGGAAAGATTGTCCGAGACCGCACTGCTCCCCACAGGATACGTTAATAAAGGTTATAACCACGACTTTGTTGACAACGGAAAACACAGGAATATGGAGACGCGATACATTATCAGAGAAGACGAGGAAGATGAAAATGCAATTAGGATAATTAACGATGATGGCAGAATAAGAACTGCAGAAGAATACTTTATAGAACCTGGAAGCGGTACATGGACAGTAGGGCCTGTAATTCCTAGGATTCGTCCAGGGATGTCAAAATGTGTGAGCTTTGATGAGTCCCAGCTTCAAATGGCTCGAGATAAAATATTTTTACATAAAAATAAATCGCCGACAAGAAGAATTAGCACAATTTCGGATTCAGCGGCGGCACACCTTCCAGGGGAAGGTTTCTTGAACATGTCCGGAGCTTACGAAACTATAGAAAACCTCGCAGAAATTGGGAAATCCCCCATTGGTTCCAGATTTTTCATTGGGTCTTACCCAGAAGATATGAATCTGCTAGGACGGAGTTCCAGAAAGTCCAGTGAACGCTTAGACGTTAGTGCAGTGATCAGAAAGGAAGATGAATTTGAATCTACAGGATCAAGAACTTTAACCAGTACGAGTATGGAAAAAAGAACCCCAATTAAAAGTCTTAATCATCAGTTTTCCGATGCCCGCAGTTCAAACCCTTCAGATGACTACATATTTCCTATTGTGAGGAATGCTAAAACGAGAATTTTAGCAGAGAGGCAACAGAGAAAGCAACTGGACAAACGCAACAGTGACTGCGCCGAAGGTAATGATGAAGCTGGATCCTTCGCACCTGCACAAACATGGCAAAACACTAGCAGAAAATCTGAAGCTGAATTTGCGATGAAGGACCAGAAGTGGTCGCCAAATAAATCAAATTCTCCTTCATCGCCAGCCGCAGAGACAGCCTCGACAGCATCATCAAATCCACGTTCGCCCACGTCAAAAATCCCCAGAATTATTTTAACCCATGATGAGGGCGAGTCAGAAGATGTAGATAGGAGTAAAGATGTGGCATCAACAATAGAACTCCCTCGTGTGCGACGAATTGCAAGAGTTAACAATCCTTTCTTAATTGAGGTGGACGCTTCCGTCAGTGGCACGTCAGAAAAACTCCGCCGTTCAAGTGCGCCTGCTATGGCACACTCTAAACATCCGCTGAGTGGTACTGGCGTTAAGGATCGGATGAGCAGATCAGCTTCTGGTGATCGCTTGTGCATAGGTTCACCTTACGCACATTTAGATCACATTGATCCGAACACAACCAGATCGTGGTCGTCAGAATTTTTAAACTTAATGAGGAATTCGAAACCTGACAATCCTTCTGATGACGAACGCTTTAAGAAGATGGTCGATGACAGGTACAACGCTCTGTTTCGTAACAAGTACCCTGACCTAAGAGTCAGTGGTGGACCTGACAAACAAAATTTTCCTCTGAATCAGTCAGCAGGAATGTTCAAATTTATGACCGCTTTACAAGAAAAAAGAGCCAATAGAGAAGTTCGTGACAGCGCGGATGATGCTAGAGCCAGTCATTTCGGCGACTCCGGCGTTTTTACGACCTATCAACCTCATGCCGAAGTTCAACATTCACCTTACCCTTCTGCTGACTACATGAAGTCTGACAGTGAGCGACGACGAATTCCCTCGTCAGATTGTTCTAGTTCTGAGACCGAGAACGTTACGAGAGTTGCCTCTTTCAGGAACACTAGTGCAAGATCAGCTGACAGTATAAACGTGTCGTCATCACGTGATGGCAAAAGCCCGCGGCCAAGTCTTACCCATGGAACAGATGGTCTCGACAATGATACTGAACCTCAAAGGACAAACTCTGAGAAAAGTTGGGTAGGGAATGTCGATCGCGTCTATAGCAAGGATCGTCCGTTCACAGCTCATGTAAACAGTGGAAATGGCATGGAAGTGCGAAGGGTACCAGTGACAAAACTTCAGTGGGAGTCCTTTGACAATGACTTCGAAACAGGACATCTGTGCAGTAGCACCCCTATTTCAGAGAAAGCTTTCACTCCAGAACGAGATTGGGGTCAGAGATCTCCAATAAGGAAGATGTCAGAACGCGCATCCCCTGATACACTATGGAGAAGCCCTTTATTGTTCAAGGGAAATAATTCAGATTTCATTGAACAAGGACAAACCATTGGTGTTCCTGTCCATGAGCTACAGTATAAGGATGGTATAGACAAGATCAATAGAGGCAAGCAGATCATTCCCTCGGATAGAGCCGTGAGGTCGCCATTTGTTCCCATCGAAACTCCTTCTACCGACTCAGAAACGGAACCCATCTCACCCTCTAGTTCAAAGAACGTTCTTTACCCTCTGACCTCTTGTATAAATCTAGGACATTTTGACGACAATTTTGATATGAACATGTATCACAACCCTGAAAAAACAAAGTCAGTAAATCAGAACCAGTCTGTGCAGAAACTGGGAAATCCGCTGCCACAGAATCAGGAATATAAGAAAGAATTAAAACTGGAAAAAGACGACAAGGAACGATTAAGGACAACTGAATCGACACCCCCTGTCAAGCAGCCTCGTAGGCATAGAAAGAATCGACCAGAAAATGAGAGGTTCAGACGTTCGCCGTATGTGCCCAGTGAGAAGGATGGTTCAGACATTTCTGTCGTTCCTACGAAAGACAACAATAGCCTGGCACACGCTGCAAATGAACAGATTAGTGGTTCGAGGCAGGCACATCAAGGCTCTGCAGAGAGTCACGTACAGTTAGCTTCGCGGTCGCTGAGCTGTGTGGAAACAAGTTCATATAAAATCCCCAGCATAAAATTTCGAGCTGTAAGTCTGGACACGGGTAAGCTCGAGTCTAACTACCTAGACCCCAGTGACTGGGCTAAACGTTTCCGCGAGGATAGCTCCATGTTTGTAAGCTCTGCAAACAACACTCTCCTGCAGCATTCAAGCTCCGAGGACACGACATATACTAGCACAAGTCTCTCAGAACCTGAAATGCAGCTCTACTTCGCTGCTGCGCCCGCTTCTGGAAGCAGTGCTACACAACCAACAGGCCGGAGAAGGGCAAGGCCACTGATCCTGTCCGACAACCGTGACAGTCATCTACAAGTATCTAATATTTAAAACTGTTCACGAGGTGATGCTTCCCTTACTGGAAGTGTAAGGTGTGACATCTTCTTGGCCTTTGTATTATTGTTGTTACTTGTGATTTTCAGTTGTTAAAAAAAAGCTCTTTTATAGCAATATTTCTGTACTGACAAATGTTACTGCTCCCACTAAGCTAGTGTTATAATCACTCAGAGTCTGTGCATGTATTACTTCTCGTATTTGATGAATGGAAAATATACCGTTTTCCACGTTATATGGGCTTTTGGGTGGGAGGTGATGTGCGTGAGAGGGAGTACTCGAACTCGAGAGTGTTCATCTGTGTGAGTGAGCATTTGATGGGAGGAAAATAGTGTTAATAAAATAACATGACATAGCTGCTTCGTGCATGTAACTCAGAGATCAAAAGAAAGAGCTGCAGTAAATCAACATAAACATCAGGTATGAGAAACACCGGGCGCTCAGCCTCTTCCGAATAAGGGCACGAAAATGATTCACTTATTTCCTGATTATTTTGACGGAGCGGTTCATGTAAACCCTCGTCTTAATCTGCAGAAGCTAACGTAAGATTAAGAATGTTAAGGTTTATTTAACTTTAAACTGGTCGATTCGTGTAAACCTTCATCTTAGTCTGTAAAATCTAACGTGAGGTTAATTAATGTTGAAGTTTACTTAACCTTAAACTGGTCGATTCGTGTAAACCTTCATCTTAATCTGTAAAATCTAACGTGAGGTTAATTAATGTTGAAGTTTACTTAACCTTACGCTGTTGGCGAGATCTTCAGCTGCCGTGCGTGGAGCGGTGCTCTTCCCGGCCAATGAAGAAATTTGCAAATGAGGTTGCCGCGCAGCATCACTGCGGAAAAGGTGGTTGAAAGAATAAAGCGAAGCAAACAGTCAAATCACGGCACCTCTGGTCTGGAGGTCGGCCACGTCCTGAGTGCAGTCATATCGGGTGAAATGCATGAACCGGCTTGTCCCAGAGGTTAAGTCACTGCTGGCTTGACTTTTCAAATGCCGCGCGTGGAGTGAAGCTCCTCCCGGTTAAGGAAGTAAATGCGGAAATAAAGGTTGCTGTGCGGCGCCGATGGGAAAAGGTGGTGGAAAGGGAAGTTTAACCTGGTATGTCCAGTAGTATCGCTACGAGAGCTATACCACGGCACCTCTGCTCTAGAGGCCGCCTACGTCCGAAATACACCTACACTGGTGAAATATGCCTAAACCGGCACACACCAGGGGTGGAACTCGATGGCTAGACATGTCATGCCACCTCCGCTCTAGAGGTCGGTAACGCCTGATAAACACCCATACTGGTGAATTTTGCCTAAACCGGCTCATACCAGGGGTGAATCTTGAAGGCTATGAATGTCACAGTACCTCTGCCCTAGAGGTCGGTCCCGTCCCAAACATGCCCATACTGGGAAATGCCTAAACCAGCTCAACCCAGGGGTAGAAGTCACTAGTGGCGAGGATTCGTCCTCCTGGACAAAAGCTCCATCCTAGTCACAACTAGGAAGGGTAGCGGCCACGACCGCAAAATGCTGAAGTCGGAGACACTGGACCAGGGAAGTCTAGATAGGCAACCACCTCTCACCCGGCGGGGATGTCTGCGTATCCTAATCACGCTGAGGTTTTCCGGTGAGAAAGTCCAACCCTGGACTGGATGGGCAACCACCTCTCACCCGGCGGTGATACACGGGTATCTCAAAACACGTCGAGGTTTTCCGGTGAGGAAGTCCAACTCTGGCCTGGGTGGGCTAACGCCTCTCACCCAGCGGGGATGCACTGATGTTCCAAACACGTCGAGGTCTTCCGGTGAGAAAGTCCAACCCTAGACCAAACTGGTGCAATGAAAACCACGGTGTCACGCAATCCCGCTTCCGAGACCCACCAAGAATACAGGCTAAAGCACTGTGATACTCTGAACCCCTTGTGGTCCTTTCGTGGAACTCGTGTGGTCTATTTTGGACCACACAGGGGACCACGGGACCTAACGAGGACCACATGCGTGAATTCAGTAGGTTCACAGTGCGGTTTTTGGTGGTAGAAGTGAACGAAGAAGAAGAAGAAGACTTAACCTTAAACTAACAAGCCTTTCTTCTTTTCATTGCTGTCTACGGGTATGTTTAATATTTTTAGTGTTTAGGATTCCGATTTCTGTTTATAAAAGTTAACAAACATGATAAAAATCTTACATATAACGAAGCACAGTAAGGAAGGGATGCAACCAGTGAATCACTTTCATATTACTTTATCACATTACCTCATTTTAATGGAGTAAGGGGGAAAGAGAGATGAGGGCAGTGGATGAACGCACAGTGACTTATCAGTAGATTATGGGATTAGAAAACAGTTGTGTACCACTTTACAAAAATCCTTTCAGCGGCCACATTGTGATTCATACCATAATGCCACACCATCAACGAAATCATTTTTGTAGGTCAGCGTTAAGACATCTTACGAGACGCTGAGCAACTGCCCAAAATTCAGCAGGCAAATCAACGGCATCCATATGCCCATTCTCAGCGTTTTTACCGTTGATTCAAGTCAGAAACAATTCAGTGTTTTACCGTTGATTCACCTCAGACATAATTCAGTATTTTACTGTTGATTCACCTCAGACATAATTCAGTGTTTTGCCGTTGATTCAAGTCAGACATAATTCAGTGTTTTACCGTTGATTCAAGTCAGACATAATTCAGTGTTTTACTGTTGATTCACTTCAGACATAATTCAGTGTTTTGTCGTTGATTCAAGTCAGACATAATTCAGTGTTTTACTGTTGATTCAAGTCAGACATAATTCAGTTTTTTTACCGTTGATTCAAGTCAGAAACAATTCAGTGTTTTACTGTTGATTCAAGAGAGAAACAATTCAGTGTTTTACTTTCGATTCAAGTCAGACATAATTCAGTGTTTTACCGTTAATTCAAGTCAGACATAATTCAGTGTTTTACCGTTGATTCAAGTCAGACATAATTCAATGTTTTACCGTTGATTCAAGTCAGACATAATTCAGTGTTTTACCGTTGATTCAAGTCAGACATAATTCAGTGTTTTACCGTTGATTCAAGTCAGACATAATTCAGTGTTTTACCGTTGATTCAAGTCAGATATAATTCAGTGTTTTACCGTTGATTCACCTCAGACATAATTCAGTGTTTTACTGTTGATTCAAGTCAGACATAATTCAGTTTTTTTTACCGTTGATTCAAGTCAGAAACAATTCAGTGTTTTACTGTTGATTCAAGAGAGAAACAATTCAGTGTTTTACTTTCGATTCAAGTCAGACATAATTAAGTGTTTTACTGTTGGTTCAAGTCAGAAACAATTCAGTGTTTTCACACGACTTTTTCATAGCTAAACTTTGGATGTTATACAGACACGTTTCATAGCTAAACTTTGGATGTTATACAACACTTGTCATTTTGTTAAAAAAAAATAAATAAATAAAAAGAACAGGACGAAATTGTTTTTCCTGAAACAGTTTAAATGTTTCCCTTCTACTGAGATAATTGTGACATGAACAAGGGGTATAAAAAAACACAAATAAAAGAAATGACTACTGTTGTAAAACTGTTACTAGTAATAAAGGTAGACAGATGTGTATAGTTTAGTTTACTAAAAAATAGTTTAGTTTACTAAAAAATAGTTTAGTTTACTAAAAGAGAGACGGAACGAGGAAAGTGAGCAAAACTAAGATTGACAGAAAGTAAATGAGCGCTTCATAAACGAAGAACATACAAGTCCAACATTTCGGAGAACGAAGATGTCAAACGACGATGTTAAAAAGCACAAAAGATAAGTAAATGAATAAACACGAAAAATAAATGAAAATTAAAACGTACAAGTTCTACAAAAGACACGAAGAAGACCACATCAAGGACGAATACATTTTATAGCCGATTTATAGTAATTTAAATGTAAAAGGGATTAGTAATTTAAATATGAAAGGGATTAGTAATTTAAATATAAAAGGGATTAGTAATTTAAATATAAAAGCGATTAGTAATTTAAATATAAAAGCGATTAGTAATTTAAATATACAAGCGATTAGTAATTTAAATTTCAAAGCGATTACTATTATTTGCAGTAATTTTCATTGTTATTAATTACACTTTTGGAACATAAATTAGAACAAAAGCAATAAAACTTTCTGACAGACAGTCAGTCATTTGCATGTCCCTTGCGGAACTTTGCCTCCCTAACAGCTCTCCTGTAGGGCTCTCGGTTGTGAGCAAGATGCCCTGCTGCTGATGCATCCATTCGTAGATCATCAGCAATATCTTGCAGCCATCTTCGCCTTGGTCTTCCTCTCTTTCTTTTTCCCATTATGTACCCTTCCAAGACTGTCTTCTCTAAATTCGCATTACGTTGAATATGTCCGAAATATTTAAGTTTTCTCTCTTTAACCTTCTTTACTAACCAACCTTCTTCAATAACGATTTTTTGTAGTATGGATATATTTGTTTGTGTGTATGTGTGTGTGTCCACAATATTTGAAGGACTCTTCTGTGGCATTTACATTCAAAGGTATTTATGTTTTTCTCAGCTGTTTTGTTAAGTGTCCAGGTCTGACAGGCATATGTTGCGATGGGAAAGATGCATGCCCTTAAACATCTTACTTTTGTAGTTCTGTCTGTTCCCCTCCACAGCTTCTTTAGTTGTTTTATTTTCCGAAGAGCGATAGATGTCCGACAGAATGTTCCCAAATATAAAAATAATCTGCCGGCATTGATAACCCACAGGTTGAAAAATTTTTAGTCTACTAAAGTAATCTCTTAATGCGTAATTGTCCAGTGGCCTTTATTAACACACAGGAGAGTGAGAGATAAACGACAGAAGTGAAACACCGATCAAAAGGATGAAAGAGCCGTTTGAAATCCACCATTTCTTAGTGAAGTATTTTGTTTTCTACTTCACACTAAAATATATGTTCATTTCCTTTTCCTTCTTCACATATGCATAAAATATACATGTGTTTTGTTTTATTCCTTAAATAAAAAATATGCGTATGTTATTGTTATACTCTATAGTTCCTATGTCAGTGTATTCGTTCCAAATTGCGGATATGAAATAAAGAGTAAATTTTCATCACAAATATTCATCTGCTTTCCTATTCTGAAACATAATTTATAAATTACGGAGATAGATGTTTGAGGATTTTCAACGGATAATTAGATCAAATAAAGATACCAAGGAACCATACACCAGTGACAGGGCAAACTACATCGATAATGTTACATCTGTATATAACACGTGATGTACATCATTAATACTCGTACTTACTGCCTGTATAAAACACACACACACACGCACTCACACACACGTATACACACCTGTGCCTTTGAAGACGGGGAATATCTGCCCTGCGACAGCGCACTGGATTTTACTGGATACCAGCGAAAAGAGGGGGAAATTGGATATTAAGGAAAGTTCATTTCCATGAAAAAGAAACTTCGTTGAAGTCTAAATCGGCTCAGTGATGTACACACCTGCTACAAGTAGAAAAGTCAGAAGAGATGATCACAGAAAGACTTACATAAGCATGCTTAAGGGGACAATGAATGATCTTTATTTTTAAAGGTTAAAGGGTTATGCACACAGGCCCTTCATCACTCCATCTTTCATTCTTCCCACACACTCGATTTAATATAAGTATACAAATTACATGAAGAAAAAATATCACAAGAGTGCCAAATTAAACTATTACATTCACAGTATAAGAGAAGAAGAAATTAACCTAACAAAATAGAGCGCGCGCACATGAACGCGCACGCAGGCATATACATAAATTAAAAACACATTTTCGGTACAGTTCTTCTAACATATATTCCAACATTCATTAAAATAATTTCTAACAAGATCTAACAAGTTACTTTTAGAACTTTGTCGTTTTATACCTTGATGGCTGACTGGCCATGGGTTGAGAGACTCCTAGTTATACTATGGAGGCATATAGTTACAAGCAAGTAAATACTGGAAAATGTTTGAATTAAAGGACGAAGTATTACTAGCGGACTTTAAATAGTAAGGGAGAGTACTCCAGTGCTGTGCTGCAGAGTATGCAATGTTTTTATTGTACAGATCAAGCCTGGGTTTAGGAAGAAGAAAGTTTTTTTAAACGTTGGCCTTGTTTAGTGGTATACGTAAACAGTGACATATTTTGGACATATTAAACGTCATGATTATTTAGAGAAGACAGTTTTGGAGGGGTATATAATGGGAAAAAGAAACAGAGGAAGCCCAAGGCGAAAATGGCTGCAAGATATCGTCGATGATCTGTGAATGGATGCTTCAGCAGCAGGGCAATTTGCTTACAACAAAGAGGCCTACAAGGAAGCAAACTTCCACAAGGGACATGCAAATGACTGACTGACTGTAAACAGTGACCACAAGTAAGACGGTGCATTGTGCGACAGAATTCTGTGAACAAACTTAACTTTGTTAAAAATGACTCTATATTTGAGAGACAGAATTTTGAGTTGTTTGTACTGATCTACAGTCTGTACTGGGTGTAAGCCACAAATCATATTTAATGCTCGTTTATGAAGTGGGTAGAGGCTTTTTTTGAGCAGCCATTCCAGATTGTGGAAAAGTGATCTAAGTGTGTTTGTATATGCGATATGTAGTATATCTTTCTTGTGTTCTGGTAGATAAAGTGTTTCATTTTGACCAGTTGGTAAACGTTCTGTGCTATCAAGTTTGTTAGGTTACGTACGTGAGAATTAAATAGAGTTAAATGTTGATCAGTAATGAGTCCTAGAGTTCTATGTTTGTTAAAATTTTTCTATTGTCGTAGTCCCAGCACAAAGCTGTAGTGAAGTTTTTGTTGCTTCTGTAGTTTCTGTCTTGTAGCAATAACCACGGTTTTTGTTTTGTTGGTGTTTATCAACATACCATTTTAGTACTTCGTTTAATCAAACTGTTTATATCATTCTGGAGCGTTGTCTGTTGGTTACTGATGTCGTAGTCACTATTGTAAACAGTACAGTCATCAGCAAAAAATCACATGAGTGTTTTAAATGTAGCGGTAAATCGTTTATACAGATAGCAGAGAGAAGGGGACCAAGAATGGAGCCTTAAGGAATATGAATATCGACCACAGAAGAGTCAGATATTTTGTTTCTAAAGCAAACTACTTGTTTTCTATATGAGAGAAAAGATGTCATAAATTTTGTCAGTTCATTGTGTAATCTATAACCTTCATGATCAATCATATCAAATATCAATGACTTTCTTGAAATCAACAAAGACAGCACCACACAATTTATCATCATTTATATTAGACAGCCAGTTTTATGTCATTTTAGTTAACGCTGTGTGGCAGGAGTGATTTGGTCTAAAGCCTGGCTTATTGTTTATCACTATATCTCTTTCCTTCACGTGTAGCAGTGTTAACTTTTGTATATGTTTTTCAAGAGGTTAGATAATGATTCAGTCAGTCAGCCAGTCAGTCATTTGCATGTCCCTTGCGGGACTTTGCTCCCTAACAGCTCTCCTTAGTCCTCTCGGTTGTAAGCGCGATGTCCTGCTGCTAATGCGTTAGGTCGCAGATCATCAACGATGTCTTGCGGTAGTCTTCGCCTTGGTCTTCCTCTCTTTCTTTTTCCCATTACGCACCCTTCCAAGACTGTCTTCTCTAAATTATCATGACGTTTAATATTCCTTCCTATCCAATCTTCTTCAATATGAAGTTCTTGTAGTATGGTTAAATTTGTTCTTTTTTGTGTTCATGATATTTGCAGGACTTTTCTGTAGCATTTACATTCAAAGGCATTTATATGTTTCTCAGCTGTTTTGTCAAGTGTCCAGGTCTCACAGGCATATGTTGCGATGGGAAAGATGCATGCCCTTAAAAACTTTATTTTTGTAGTTCTGTCTGGTCGCCTCCATAGCTTTTTTAATTGTTTTATTTTGTGAAGAGCGATTGATGTCTTCCTGTTACTTTCCCTCATTATATCTCCATTATTCGTTAATAATGAGCCAAAATATTAAAAATTCTCCACCTCTTATAATTTTTACTCATTGATGCGCATTTCAGTTGCTTTATTTGTTTTGTCAGTTTTCATAAATTTAGTTTTCTTTCCATTAAGATAAAGGCTTTGCTCTTCACTGTTCTTACAGACTGACATAATTAGTTTTTTAAAAATTCCTTTCTGTGTTGTAGGCAGTAATACTGTGCCAACAGCATATCTAATCTCTGGTATTTCATAGCCTTCAATTTTTATGGCATCGTAATATTCTTTGTTTACATCTTCTCTAACACTCCTAATTATATTTTCAGTATACAAGTTAAATAAGTAAGGCGACAGTACATGATTACAAAATGGATACAGGTCTATAATTTGAAAGGTCACTGATCTGTCCAGATTTAAAAAGAGGATACACTTTATTGGGTTTAAAAAGGTCAGGGAAACAGTGTTTGTCATTGCACAAATTTTATATGTATATTAGTATGTCTGTAACAACTGGTGTAGCGTAGTATCTTGTCACTAATGGCACACATCCTACAGAGTTAGTGTTCTTTAAAGACCGGATGTACAAGGTCCGACAATTAAGTAATGAGACTAATTCCATTAAAAGAAAAACAACATTTGTAGATATAACCGGTATTTTATTCAAATTAATCCCCTTGTACGTTGATACAGCGAGTGGCACGACCTAACAAACATTAGAACGACCTCTGCAGTTCTTATGTTGGTATGGCCCTTAAACTCGATGTTATGGCCCTTTGGATGTCATCAGTATCGTCAAAGAAGCGTCCTTTCAATGGTAACTTTAATTTTGGGAATAGAAAACAGTCAGAAGGAAACAAGTCTTGGGAATAGGGACAACGGCTGAGAACACATATTTGTTTTTAGGCCAAACATTCCTCTAAAGCTATTACCCGGTAAGCCGGTGCATTATCATGAAAAAGTAAAAAACTGCCAGATGTTGAATACTCGGGTCGGACGCGGAGAATCTTTTTCACTATGCGTTTCAAAATACTTAAATAAACTTTGACAGTGACAGTCTGTCCCTCTGGAATAAATTCTTTGTGAATAACTCCTTTGCTGTCATAGAAGCACACCAACATTGTCTTCACTTTCAACTTTTGAAGATGAATTTTCTTTTTGCCTCTTGGTGGTGATGATGATGACTTTCACTTAGCATTTTGGGGTTTAGTTGTGGAAAACACAGCGAAAAATCCATGTTTCATCCTCTGCAACAATCAAATTTAAGAAATATTTATTTCTGCGACACGTTTTGACGATATCTTTTGCGTAATCAACTCGCTGATGTTTTTGATCGTCATAAAACGAATGTGGTACAAACCGGCAAGCAACTTTTTTCTTGCCCAGATAGTCCACAGAAATTTTACAAATGGTCTCTCAGTTAACACCAAATTCATCTGCCATAATCCTCACATTCAAATAACTATCTTTTTTGCATCCGTTCTCTGACTTTTGCAATGAGTTCTTCATCATGAACAGAAATTGGGCGTCCGTGTCTAGTTGCATTTGTAATCGTTTCCACACTTTTGAATCGTGAATACCATCTAATATCTGTGAATGAGATAAACAATTATCCCCATAAACTTGTGGCATCAATTCAAATGTCTGAATTACACTTTTTCCGAGTTTTAAACAGAATTTAATTTTTTTTTTTGCTCCATGCTGATTACCTAACAATAAACCTCTGACTATATAAACAAAATGGCGGCTTGTTTGTCGTCTGCTTTTCTGGCGGCGATGAAAAGTTACCACACCATAGATGAAAGTTGTCTCTTTGGATTCCATGCTTTGCTTCATATATGGCATTTTTGTCTTGGCCATAATAAAATCAGTCTCATTAATTTAATTGTCAGACCTTGTAGTTATAAACTTCACAGACTGTGAAGAAAGGGATGCTTAATTGTTTCAGCTTATATATTTACAACACGTAAAAGAGATGAATTATACTAAATATCAGTGTGGAAGCAGATAGCAGAAGATAAAGGTACTTAGAATGGTAAATGTGACTTTATAACACAGTCATTTGATGTTGTCTGGAGGATATTCAGTCATGTAAACAGGGTATGTGGAAGAAGAAGAACCTTTTTTAAGTCGAAGTCATAGACAGTATGTAAAAAACAAGCAAAAAAAGTTATCTATGGCTTTCATTTCGATACAAAATTGTATATGAAAGCCATTTACTGGCTTACTACACTCTCGTTGCCATCAGGTGTGTACATCTGGGGCAGGTAAACAATGAATTAAAGAAAATTACAGTATTTTTCTGCATGAAATGCAACAAGCCTTGCTGTATGCGGTGATATAATGTTACAAAACTGAAATAAGTATCACTTATAGCTTACTATGTTTGTTAGTATTGTTTTCACTTATTAGCTGTAGAGATGTACATGGAGTGCCGTATACTCAAAGACATGGTCTCCGGAAGAAGTTTGCCAACCCCTGCGTTAGTGAATCAGTTACTGCCAAAAAAGAATGACACCCATTACTTTTATACAACTTTGCCGTTTTATCGGATGTCTTTTGTCAAAAACAAAGTCCAAACCTTTGTGTAGTGAGGTTACGAGAAAACATGGAAAAACTGAAATACACAATAAACAAAACTATCACAGCAGTTAAATTTCAGCGAAGAAACAGAGAGAAAGAGAGAGAGAGAGAGAGAGAGAGAGAGAGAGAGAGTGAGAGAGAATGAGAGAGAGAGTGTGAGAGAGAGTGAGAGAGAGATTGAGAGAGAGTGTGAGAGAGTGAGAGAGAGAGTGAGAGAGAGTGAGAGAGAGAGTGAGAGAGAGAGTGAGAGAGAGATTGAGAGAGAGAGAGAGACAGAGACAGAGAGTGCATGCAGTGCTTGACCATGGCCATGATAAAGAACAATAATTCTGCAAGAAATCTGAGGCTGAACAAGCTGTAGGGGCAGATGAATAGGAGCATTGCTCTGCCAGAACATGATTAAACTTGTTTACAGCTGAATTATAAATCTTTCCTTTCCTGTTTCTGAATGTAATCTGACACACTTTTAAAGACTCGACGGTCGACCTCTTTAGAGCACGAGGCATTTTGTCTAATTAGAGAAACTGGATATAGCGATGCTATAACAAGGATGGATATCGTTTACTACTGTAAAGTATTATCTAAACTTGAACGCCCCATCGCGAGCTCTCCCTGCTTCCTTTTCTCCCAAGTCACTAAAATGCCCATCAATGAAGGGAATCTAATCCCTCAAGAACCACACAGAAAATATGTCCAGAATGACACGGTAATGAATGTGGAGAAACAAATTTTGTTTTGAGAGGGAAAAAAAATTATTTTGTTACCGAATTAATAGAGGTATTCCTGCCCTTATATAAGTCAGAACTTGTCTGACTGTCGTTCTACAAACCATCCTTTTCTTGCTGAAGACAACACATACAATTCTTATATTTTTTTTCTATCAGTTATTATAAACGTTTGAAAATTTATAAAAGAAAGACTGTATATTAGAAATAAATAGTTCATTAATATTTATATATATTTATCGCTATTTCATTAATCTGAGATTTCTTAGAACAAGGGGCACAACTGTGCTGCCAGCTAGCTCACTTCATCTTCAGCTGTGGAACAACTCCGACTAAACTTACAGAAAAACAGAAAACCAGAGGAAGAAGTCGTTTGATTGGTGAGTTCTCTCAAAACCATGCCAAAGCTTTGCTGTTGTAGTTACTTTATACTTCATATTCTGCCGGTGTTTTTACTTTTCTCGCTTTTCCTTCTGTTGATACGCTTTTACTTCTGTTCATACCTTCCTCGCTTTTATTTCTGTTGATACCTTCCTCGCTTTTATTTCTGTTCATACCTTCCTCGCTTTTATTTCTGTTGATACGCTTTTACTTCTGTTGATACCTTCCTCGCTTTTATTTCTGTTGATACCTTCCTCGCTTTTATTTCTGTTGATACCTTCCTCGCTTTTATTTCTGTTGATACCTTCCTCGCTTTTATTTCTGTTGATACGCTTTTACTTCTGTTGATACCTTACTCGCTTTTATTTCTGTTGATACCTTCCTCGTTTTTATTTCTGTTGATACCTTACTCGCTTTTATTTCTGTTGATACCTTCCTCGCTTTTATTTCTGTTGATACCTTCCTCGCTTTTATTTCTGTTGATACGCTTTTACTTCTGTTGATACCTTCCTCGCTTTTATTTCTGTTGATACGCTTTTACTTCTGTTCATACCTTCCTCGCTTTTATTTCTGTTGATACCTTCCTCGCGTTTATTTCTGTTGATACCTTCCTCGCTTTTATTTCTGTTGATACGCTTTTACTTCTGTTGATACCTTCCTCGCTTTTATTTCTGTTGATACCTTACTCGCTTTTATTTCTGTTGATACCTTCCTCGCTTTTACTTTCTGTTGATACCTTCCTCGCTTTTATTTCTGTTGATACCTTCCTCGCTTTTACTTCTGTTGATACCTTCCTCGCTTTTATTTCTGTTGATACCTTCCTCGCTTTTACTTTCTGTTGATACCTTCCTCGCTTTTATTTCTGTTGATACCTTCCTCGCTTTTATTTCTGTTGATACCTTCCTTGCTTTTACTTCTGTTGATACCTTCCTCGCTTTTATTTATGTTGATATCTTTCCAACACATGTGATACAATTAATATCATTGCTGTATCTAGACCAACAGGCAGCAGTAAGAATAAATGGTGAAACAACAACTTGGTTTGACATAAAACAAGGGGTCTGTCAGGAGTGCATATTGTCGCCTTACTTATTTAACTTTACTGAAAATATTATGAGGAATGTTAGAGAAGATTTAGACAAAGAATATTACCATACCATAAAAATTGTAGGTTACGAAATGCCAGAGATTAGATATGTTAATGACACAGTATAACTGTCCACAACACAAAAAAGAATGGAAAAACTAATTATGTCAGTCCGTAAGAATAGTGAAGAGCAAAACCTTTATCTTAATACGAAGAAATATAAATTGATGACAACTGACAAAACAAACAAGGCATCTGAAATTATATATCAATGAGGAGAAACTGGAAGAAGTGGAGAGTTTTGAATATATTGGATCACTACTAACTAATAATAGAGATACAATGAGGGAAATTAAAAGGAGGACATCTATCGCTCTTCAAAAAGTAAAACAACTAAAGAATCTGTGGAGAGGAGCAGACAAAACTAAAAAATAAAATTTTTAAGGGTATGCATCTTTCCCATCGCAACACATGCCTGTGAGACCTGGACATTTAACAAAACAGCTGAGAAACACATAATTGCCGTTGAATGTAAATGCTACAGAACAGTTCTTCAAATGTCATGGACACAGAAAAGAACAAATATATCCATACTACAAGAACTTAATATTGAAGAAGGTTGGCTAGTAAAGAGGATTAAAGAGAGAAAACTTAAATATTCTATACACATTAAACGTCATGATAATATAGAGAAGACCGTCTTGGAAGGGTACATTATAGTAAAAAGAAAAAGAGGAAAACCAAGGCGAAGATGGCTACAAGACATCGTTGATGATCCGCGAATGGATGCCTCTGCAGCATTAAAACATTATTTTCCTTCCATGTATTGATTTCCTTAAAAATTAATTTCGTCTACAAAAATAAAGGAGCAGATTAAATAGGTCTAGCCCTGAAAATTGTTTCTCCTTGTTCTGCTCGCATACTTTCTTGCTCAGAAATTCCCTGAGAACCCCCTTTTTGTAGTTTTTTAAATTAATTTTTAATTGTTTTTTTTTTTAATTAAAAATTTTTTTTTCAGACCAGTGATAGGGCTAAGATTTTTTGAAACAGGTACAACTGTACCAGTCTTTCACTTTGCATGAAATACTTGCCGAAATACCGGCTTTCTCAATACAACACATAATAATTAGTGTATACACGAAGCACTGCATTAAAGCTGTGATACCAGAATGTATAAACTAGGAAAAAAGTAGGAGCAGCTTTATTACTTAACGATTACAAAGTTGTGACGTTTCGGCGTGAGCCTTAATCATACAAAAACATACAGGACGAAGAAATAGAGAGAGGAGATAAAGTATAGATTCATATGAATACTATTAAAAAGACCAAAAAATAAAAACAACTACCTAGGTGTAAATTGTAACGTGTGGCTTGTCCGGCTGTGTGTGTCAGGAATGGATTTAGTAGAACGTGGAGACTGTTTAAATGGAGACCTGTGATATGTGGTCGGTGGGTTGTAACTGGGGATGGTGGATGGGGAACCAGGGAGGGGAGAGAGAGTGATACAATGTTGACCTAGCCAGGAGAAGTTGAAATAGATGATTAGGGAAGAGGGGTTGCAAAGTGATGCTATGAGGAGGTTTGACAAGTAAGAAGGGGTGGAGCTTAGTGGAGAGATACTATAGTGATTGAAGAGAATATTAAGTGTAGCTGAACAGCGAGTTTAACCCATATGGCTCCAGCGTCCTACAAGTTTGTATGCAGCGGTTCTCAAGCGTCAAGCAGCTTGTGTCATCTGCGTGACATTGTTTAATGACTGTTACCAGAAAATCAGATTTGCCTCTATGGTTAGGGCCATTGAAATGATTTGGGACTGGTTTCAAAGCATGCTGGGCGATGTCGTACAGATGTTTATGCATGCGGTCCCCTAATCTGAGGCCAGTCTCACCAATATACGTTATCCTGCAACTTTTGCAAACGATGACATATATCACATTACGGGACTCGCATGTGAATCCCTCATGAAGAGTGAGGATAGTTTTGGGAAAGGTGATCTTTTCATTTCCCAGACTACCGGGCAGGTAACGCAGCGGGGGCGGTTACATTTTCTGGTGCCAACATATGTAAGGCTATGCTTCAAGTAGTGTGGACGAGGATGTCCTTAAGGTTTGACTCACGTTTGTATGTCAACAGGGGTGGATCAGGCTCACGTAAGTATGCCAACAGGGGTGGATCAGAGAAAATGTCACGAGCGTCGGGGTCGAGTTGGATTAGCGGCAGATGACGATAAAGAATTTTCTTAACCATCTGACCATGCGGGTGGAAAGGCAGTACTAACTTAACTCTGTCAGATGGAGTAACAGGCTTTTTCCTGAATACTTCGTTGCGGCTCACTAGTTGGATACGGTTGAAGGTTTCACGAAGGACTTTTTCTGGGCAGTGGCGATGACGGAAAAATTCTAATAACTTGTTGGACTGATCTATAATGTCCAAATTATCCTGATATATGCGGCGAAGACGCAATATGTTGGCACCAGAAAATGTAACCGCCCCCGCTGTGTTACCTGCCCGGTAGTCTGAAAAACAAAAACGATCACCTTTCCCAAAACTATCCTCACTTCTTACTTGTCAAACCTCCTCACATCATCACTTTGCAACCCCTCTTCCCTAATCATCTATTTCAACTTCTCCTGGCTAGGTCAACATTGTATCGCTCTCTCTCCCCTCCCTGATTCCCCATCCACCACCCCCAGTTACAACCCACCGAACACATATCACAGGTCTCCATTTAAACAGTCTCCATATTCTACTAAATCCATTCCTGACACACACCGCCGGACAAGCCACACCTTACAATTTACACCTAAGTACTGTATTTAATTTTTTTAATGTTTTGGTCTTTTTAATAGTATTCATATGAATCTATACTTTATCTCCTCTCTCTATTTCTTCGTCCTGTATGTTTTTGTATGATTAAGGCTCACGCCGAAACGTCACAACTTTGTAATCGTTAAGTAATAAAGCTGCTCCTACTTTTTTCCTAGTTTATACATTCTTATATATCTTCTCAATACATCATTCGGTACTTTACATTTTTTGCAGTTCAGTACTTTATACTTTGTTATATAAAATTAAATAGACTTTACAGACATCAACGGAAAGTAAATGTTCATGTGAATCTTTTTTTCTTATCTTATTTGTGACTAGATTTAAACTTTACAAAATGCAGAACTTGATTCTCCTCCACGCAGATTCACCATCATCAGTCTCTTGGCCCTAACATCCTTCAGCTCATTTCGCTGGTTGTTTTTTTTTTTACTTAGGTTTTGATAATATATACCGGTTACAGCAACCGACGACCTCCAAAAGTTTTGGTTTTTTTTTTCTCGTTCTTAATCGGTAATTTACTGTGCAAGTTTACATTAAAGCTAGTGGGAGGAATATTTTCTCAGAATGGTTACGGACCAACAGCCCTTGGCAATGTGCTATCGTACTCGAGGCCAGTCAAACTCCTCCATCATGACCGCCAACACAGGTTCTCCCCTCCTTGGTGCATTGTATGCTAATTATTGCCTAATCCTCGCGCAAATCACCGAGTCTGAAATTACAAGACACAACATTTTTAATGTCACAATACGTCACAACAGCGCGTACAAATGACACTGACAGTCACTAGGACATCAAGACGGGTGTCATCATAATGGACGAACAACGCAATGCAGAATACTTCAAAAATCTTCAACGATAGAAAAAAACATTTGGATGAACAATGTCGATGCAACGAAGGGTAATTAAGCATAGTATCCTAAGATAATGACATCCCATGTTTGCATATTGAAAACCTGATGGAGCTGAGGTCCCGGGCCCTCTAGGCCGCCTCGAGAAAGACCTAGAAATAACTGGAGAAAGAAAACTTAGACAGTGCTTAGGGACAGGGGACACACGTGGAAGGAAGCAGAGAATAAATCCAAGAACATAGGCAAATAGAGATATTTAGTCGTGGCATATGCTCTCAAGTGAGTGAAAGGCGATGATGATGATGATGATGATTGTGAGAATATGCAAGTCAACATCGCAACATATGCCTGTCAGACCTGAACCTTAACACCTGAGAAACTTATAAAACCCTTTGAATGTGAATGCTACAGAAGATCAAATGTCATGGACACAAAAAAAGAACACATATATCCACTCTGCACGAACTTAATATTGAAGAATGTTGGCTTAGTAAAGAGGATTAAATATTTTGGACATTAAACGTCACGATAATTTAGAGAGGACAGTCTTGGAAGGGTACAGAGTTGGAAAAAGAAAGAGAGGAAGATCAAGGCGAAGATGGCTGCAAGACATCGATGATGATCTACGAATTGATGCATCAGCAGCAGGGCATCTTGCTTACAACCGAGAGGCCTACATGAGGGCTGTTAGGGAGGCAACGTTCCGGAAGTGACATGCAAATGACTGACTGATGCAAGTTGAAAAAAAAAGTCTAATTTCCGATTTGTGGCTTTTAGACAAAGGTTCAGAATTTTATGGTTGGGATAAAACTCTTAATTTGTCTCGTGTTTTGTGACAGTTTGTTTCTTTATAGTCTTCCCCCAATCCCCCTTCCTTTTGCATTAACTTGGAAGAGATCGTATGTCTAATACAGTGTTTCCCAGACTTATTCTGACTACTGCTTCCCCCCCCCTCCACTTTTCACACAGGCTATGTCCGCAACATCCCCCTCCCTCATGTACTACTCGTACAATGACCTGTTAAACTAGGATATGCATCATTACACAACTAAAAACTTCAGCCAGCAAACCAGTTTATTAAATAATATGAAAAAGTACACGTATAACTCACCTACTGCATTATTTTCTCAGCTTTTAATGTGATGAGTGAGTTTCATGTAGGGACACAAGTTTCTCAATGTCAGGTTGAAAAAGTCCTGGGAAGGAAGGTATTACTGCCCCCTTCTGCTGCTTCGTCTTTCCTCAACCCCCCCCCCCCCCAACTGATCTTTTTTTTTTCACTGCTCCCCTGATCCTTTCCAATGCCAACGGGGGTTGGGGGGGGGGGGTGTTATCCCTCACATTGGGAAACACTGGTCTACTACTACTATTCTTTGCTCCTATGTTAGACATTTTTGAGATGATCACATCTATGGTAGCCTAAGTCCCCATTTTCAATATTTCCTTCTATGTCAAGTACGCTGTTAAATGGAATGGCGGTCACGCCTGTCATGAACACACCAGAATATCTCCCCTTTATGACATCATCATGTACACGGCCTGCAGTATTTAAGACAAAAATTGTTTGCTAACTTATTTTAAGATTTTTATTACTTTTAAAATAATTTTTTTTCTTGTTTTTTTTTCCTTGCAAAATCAATTTAAGATTTTCCTTAATATAAAATAAATGCTTAACATACTTTAAACATGCAGTACTTTTGTCAAGTTGTTGTAGTTGTTGTTGTTGCTGCTGTACTGAAGCGAGTTTTTTCCCCTAAGAAATATGAGCATTTGTTTTCATTTTATTTCTCGTAATTTTGGGATTCATGAGTTTTACCAAGATTGAAGCAATTAGTCAATTTTCAGAGATTCGGTATTCGCTCTTTTTTCTAAATGTTAACTGTCTGGGCAAACACATTAACTTTTTCGTTCATCACGTGTTGCCTAGAGTGGTTTTTTTATCTAGCCCAAAAGGCAATTTTTATGTTCTAGTGCTATTTGCGGAGAGGTATGGTGTTATATTTTTCACACACTAAGTAAACTACATAACAACTAGCTGAAAAATAGCATTTCTAATTGTAAATGCTACTAAATATGTTTATTTCTTATCTTTTCATAAGGATAAAAAGATCTCATGCTACAGCACCATAGAAGCGGTTAGGGGATATAGTGTCAATGCCCTTAACTTCCATGACAAGTCGGCACTAGACGATGTCAGCATCTGGTCTGGCAGCCTTTCTCTTCCTCAGTTCTAGAATCTGGTCTGACAGCCTTTCTTTTCCTCAGTTCTAGAATCTGGTCTGGCAGCCTTTCTTTTCCTCAGTTCTAGAATCTGGTCTGACAGTCTTTCTTTTCCTCAGTTCTAGAATCTGGTCTGACAGCCTTTCTTTTCCTCAGTTCTAGAATCTGTCTGGCAGCCTTTCTCTTCCTCAGTTCTAGAATCTGGTCTGACAGCCTTTCTCTTCCTCAGTTCTAGAATCTGGTCTGACAGCCTTTCTCTTCCTCAGTTCTAGAATCTGGTCTGACAGCCTTTCTTTTCCTCAGTTCTAGAATCTGTCCTGGCAGCCTTTCTCTTCCTCAGTTCTAGAATCTGGTCTGACAGTCTTTCTTTTCTAGAATCTGGTCTGGCAGCCTTTCTCTTCCTCAGTTCTAGAATCTGGTCTGGCAGCCTTTCTTTTCCTCAGTTCTAGAATCTGGCCTGACAGCCTTTCTTTTCCTCACAGTTCTAGAATCTGGCCTGACAGCCTTTCTCTTCCTCAGATGAGGATGTTTCTCATTTTCTAGAATGCTGACTTGGCCCGAGCAGTCTGTTTTTTACTTCGTTGTGACATTTCCATTCAGCTGTTATAATCGTCCCTAAGTACTTGAATCTATCAACTTGTTTCAGTTTTGTGCCATTGATGATAATGCTACATTTTGGTGGTATTCTCTTTCTTGAGATGACCATCACTTCAGTCATCTTTTTTCTTTCAGACTGAGACCTTTACTTTTACTTTCACGAACCCCCATGTCCACAAGAGCCTGTAGCTCCCCTTCACTTTTAGCAATCAGAACTGTATCGTCTGCATATCTTAAGTTGTTAAGGTTGTACCCGCCTATTGATACTCCTGTCAATCTCTCTATATTTCTCATTATGTTTTTGCTGTACAAAGAGAAGAGGTCAGGAGATAGAACACATCTTTGTCTCACTCCCATTTTCATGCCTTGGAACGCTCTTATTTGATTCTCAACCTTCTTTGCTGTTGACTGCCAGAATTTAATATATGCGTACTTCAACAAAAAAAAAAAAGATAACCCTGTCGTGACTTACAGGCCCATAGGGGATATGGTGTTAGTGCCCATATTTCCCTTGACCTGTCACCACACTAGAGGGTGATGTGATCAGCACACTAGAGGGTGATGTGATCAGCACACTAGAGGGTGATGTGATCAGCACACTAGAGGGTGATGTGATCAGCACACTAGAGGGTGACGTGGTCAGAACACTAGAGGAAGGTGTGGTCAGCACAGTAGAGGGTGATGTGATCAGCACACTGGAGGATGACGTGGTCAGCGCAGTAGAGGGTGATGTGATAAGCACACCAGAGGAAGGTGTGGTCAGCACAGTAGAGGGTGATATGATCAGCACACTAGAGGGTGACGTGGTAAGCACACTAGAGGGTGACGTGGTAAGCACACCAGAGGAAGGTGTGGTCAGCACACTAGAGGGTGATGTGATCAGCACACTAGAGGTTGACGTGGTCAGAGCACTAGAGGGTGATATTGTCAGCACACTAGAGGGTGATGTTGTCAGCACACTAGAGGGTGATGTATTCAGTATCACTATAAGGTGATGTGATCAGCACACTAGAGGGTGACGTGGTCAGCACACTAGAGGGTGACGTGGTCAGCACAGTAGAGGGTCTAGCCACCTTTCCTTCCCATGCTTCAGAAGAAGCCAGGTACCCGTTTCTACAGCCTGAGTGATTGGGGTACCTCCGGCCGGGATTCGAACCCATCGACCTTCGCCATGAGAGACTAGTGCACTAACCACTTCACCACTCAGACACGCATGTGTTGTTTCAGGCAGGCCGAAAATAATAGCTTTATTACATTAATGGTTTTAGCTAGTTGGAATATGAAATAAAATAAATGGTCAGAAGAAGCGAAATACATTTAGTAGTTTTATCACTGCATTTTAATTATATTCATAAGTTATTCACTCGTATAGCAAGAAAATACAGGCATGAATACTTCTCGCAGGAAGACATCTGTACCAGATCAAACTCTGTAACAAGATGATGATTAAGATTTTCTTGGTGTGCACTATTATCTTGGCAGCCTCCAGACTCTCATCGGGAGTGATTCTCCGACCCAAGTGGTACCCATACTTCATGCGAGAAAACCAAGGTAGTGTACCAGTTACTCCGTTTATCTCCTCCTTGTGCGCGCATATTTATGTTTGTGTGTCGGTGTGTATATCAGGGGGGAGGAACTCAGCCACAACTATCAACCGCGGACACCAGTCGACTGAACAACAGCTGCACCGGGGCAGAACCCACTGCCTTCAATCCGATTAGCCATACTGTCATCGGTTGGGCTGCTCTCTGTTTAATCAGCTTCGTGGAACGTCGAGGATGTTTAAATAATAAGAAAGAACATAAACAGTTGAAATGGGAACGCAGACTAAATTTATAGGTTAAAAAAAAAGGTAAAGGTAATCATGTCATGCCTTAGAGGCACATAGGGATGTGGTGTTTAGTGCCCATATTTTCCTTGACCTGCCAGTACACTAGAAGCCGATATAGTCAGTGTCACGGAGTAAAGATAAAATTACAGGTTTCTAACAAAAATATAATGAGAAAGAAGAAAACTAGAAGAAAATGGCCTAAAACAAAAATGGTGAAAAGTGCAAGACCAGTGACGACGGGCAGACAAGCAGAGTTATATAAAATCAAGATGGGGAAAACATTAATGAGAAAGAGATTTGAGAAAAGAGGAAACAGGAAACGATAACGAAATGGAAGAGCAAAATATATTTCTTCCAGACATTATTATATTCCCCCACCCCTTCCAACCCATTCCTTTCCTTCAGGAGCTATTAAAAATCCTGTCTGTTCTCTGTCAACAGGTCAAAGTGAAGGCACCGCCAACGCAGGTCAGTCATCTTCGCAAGGAGAATCGGTGCCAGCCAGACAGACCCGGACGGCGGAAGTGGAAAGAGTTCCTTTCTGTCAGGACGGACTGGCCAGCGAGGAATGCTTGGACAAGATCGTCATGGTTGTTAGCAAGATCCTGCATCTGAACGCCCCGCGATATCCCCCGTACTGAAGATAACCGTCTCCAGCCCTGATGTCCTTTTCTAAAGATCTGAGGAAAAAAAAAAGTTCATTTCCGACATAATATACGAATCCTTGAAGGTTTCTATTAAAAAAAAAAATTATAAGAAATTTGCAGAAAGAAAATGAGAGAAATGTACTGATTTTAAACACGTAATAATGTCAATTCCTACAAAGAAAAGTATTTTTTTTCAAGCTTAAAAAAAACAAACCTATCATTGGTTAAATTTTCGTGATTACAATGAGACCTACCTATTTGTTAGTACTAAACTTTGGTCCTAGCCAACAGAAAACATCATCATATAATCAGTCTGGGGCCTACAAGCCTGTCTAGAGTCTGTACGACTTCAACAAATTACTGTAATACTTTCACTCTAGAAATGATTTCCACGCTCTGCCGGAATAAAGCGTTACGAAATAATTAAATGACATGAAGTATTTCTAAAGTCAAGTTTACTTACTTAGAGGATGGTACCACCAACCAACTTTCGGGAAAACATTCGGCTTCTTATTCGGCGCTAAAGCTAATTATAGATACCCATAACAACATGCTCCCCGTTATTTAACATATCCGATAATTTCATTGATGAACGTCGGTCTTCACTTTATTTTGGACAAACTTCATTTCTTTCATTGAACATATGAAAACTGGTAGATTCAGTCACATGAGAAATTGTCAGGCACCCACCATTCAACTTCCGCTGCTTGTCTGCTTGTGTGCCGTTAATATAAACGAAACAAAAAAGGCAACAAATATTATGATCAAAATTGGAAACGTGGACTTTCGAATTTTGAAAATGTTCTTGAAACCGAGAACAGAACTGCACAGATTAGGATTTACGTTGTGTCGAAAGAAAACTAAGAGATAACCCATTTTCTTTCACTTTCGATAACTTTTTGTTCTTTCTCAGCAACAAATGGAGTAACATCTATCATTATCATCGCCTTTCACTCCCTTGAGAGCATAGGCCACGGATAAAGTCATCCCTGTTCTTGGAATTATTATCAGCTTCCTTCCATGCGTATCCTTTGTCTCTGAGCACTGTCATAATTTCTCTTCTCCAAGGTAGTCTAGGTCTTCCTCGTCTTCTATTTCCTTGAGGATTCCATGTCATTGTGACTAACATCTATGGTTTTCTCCAAAACAAAATAATTCAAGAAGACTAGTACCGCAAATAGTGAGGTCTGTATTGTTCTATAAAAAATCATGAAGCATAAAGTTAGACAAACGATTTTGATATGTTTTTAATGGCCTCAAAACAACATAGATAATGAGGATTGTTACTGGTACACAGTTTCATGGCAGTGTGTAATTTAATTATTTGACTGTCTTCACTGTGCAATTAAAAATAAAGTAACAGTTGCAAAAATATGTTTCGTCTTCTCGTGTTGTTAAATGTAAACTGTTCAGTTAACAGAAGACAAGAAATAGCTCACAAGACAGAGAATGTATGGTTCAAGACCAACAAAGAAAAGATGTCACCAGTTACTGTACGCTTAAGGAGACACAGAACAGTAGAACGAATCACCTATGGATGTGTCCGGGGTGCATGGGTGATACCCCACCCTGACTAACTAACTAACTAACTAACTAACTAACTAACTAACTAACTAACTAACTAACTAAACTAAGCTAAACTAACTAAACTAACTAACTAACTAACTAACTGACTGACTAGCTAACTAACTAACTAACTAACTAGCTAGCTAGCTAGCTAGCATCGCAAGTAAGTTATCATCTTGTTTCGAAAGAGTTATTCAGAAAGACAGTAGAATCACAGCTTCATCTCTGATTTCAAGTCATTATTTGAATGAAAGTGCCGTTCTCTGAGATGTTCCTTGAGCTTAGAGAACAGATGGAATTTGAAGGAAGTCAGGTCAAGGCTATATGATGGGTATCCGACACAATGAGATAATATTTCTGAATCTCCGAAGTTAATCTCAGGTCGAGCTTGTGGGGAGGGGGGGGGGGGGGTCAGTTATTATAGGGCCTACTATACATCCAGTACGCAGAAAGTTATAGTGTTTCTTGAATTTCATCTCCAATAAAAAAGAGGGGGTTGGGGGATCGCCATGCCCACTCAACAGTCGGGGCCGAAAGCGCACAAGGCTTTCTTTCTGTTTTTCTCTCCCCCTCCCCCAACCCCCCCACAATTATATGTATGCCTCCTATTATGTAACCAAACGAGCTTTGTTACGCTTATATACCACCTGGTCCATATGAAAGTACAAGTCGTTTTTAGAGCCATGCTCTTGATCTACTCAGTATTTCGCAATAGCTATCAGATGTAATTGTACTTTTAATTATAAACACTGAATGCAAAGCACCTTTAGCATAAATGAAGACTATAAACATCATTGTTTGATGATAAATGAAGACTATGAACATCATTGTTTGATGATAAATGAAGACTATAAACATCGTTGTTTGACGATAAATGAAAACTATAAACATCGTTGTTTGATGATAAATGAAGAGTATAAACATCGTTGTTTGATGATAAATGAAGACTATAAACATCGTTGTTTGATGATAAATGAATACTATAAATTTATTGTTTGATGATAAATGAAGACTATAAACATCATTGTTTGATGACGCTATAGTCTCACGTTTTTTAATTAGAGCTATCTCGTGAAAAAAACCTCAAATTGGCATTTTCTGGCTTTCTGGCTCAAAATTACGAATGTACCCAAATCCCATGTCCTGGAGCAACAAAAAATTTATTGACATCTGTTGACATTTTAATCACAATTATATGTTGATATATGACTGTCAGAACTTATTTTGCATAAGACATGCCACATCACTACCCATCTACATTCATTATTTAAATGATAAACCATATTTCAGTCGGACATTAGTGATACTGAAATACAAACTATTGTTTTTCCTGCTTTCCCTTTACAGGAGCAATGGAACCCACGTTGAGAGCCCTACATTACACCATCACAGAAATAATAGTTTCATCGAGTTCAGTCAGTCATTTGTATGCCCCTTGCGAAACTTTGCCTCCCTAACAGCTCTCCTGTAGGCATCTCGGTTGTAGGCTCTGCTGCTGGTGCATCCGTTTGCAGATTATCAACGATATCTTGCAGCCATCTTCACCTTGGTTTCCTCACTTTCTTTTTCCCATTATGTACCCTTCCAATACAGTCTTCTCTAAATTACCATGACGTTTAATGTATCTACAAAAATATTTAAGCTTTCTCATGTTAATCCTCTTTATTTGCCAACCTTCTTCAGTTTTAAGTTCTTGTAGTATGGATAATGTAGACAAAGAATATTACGATGCCATAACAGTTGGAGGTTATGAAATACCAGAGATTAGATATGCTGATGACACAGTATTGCTGTCCACAACACAAAAAGGAATGGAAAAACTAATTATGTCAGTCCGCAAGAACAGCGAAGAGCAGAACCTCTATCTTAATGCAAAGAAAACTAAATTGATGACAACTGACAAAACAAACAAGGCAACTGAAATATGTATCAATGAGGAAAAACTGGAAGAAGTGGAGAGTTTTGAATATCTTGGATCGCTACTAACTAATAATGGAGATACAATGAGGGAAATTAAAAGGAGGACATCTATCGCTCTTCAGAAAGTAAAACAAATAAAGAATCTGTGGAGAGGAGCAGACAGAACCACAAAAATAAGATTTTTAAGGGCATGCATCTTTCTCATAGCAACATATGCCTGTGAGACCTGGACACTTAACAAAACAGCTGAGAAACACATAAATGCCTTTGAATGTAAATGCTACAGAAGAGTTCTTCAAATATCGTGGACACAAAAAAGAACAAATATATCTATACTACAAGAGCTTAATATTGAAGAAGGCTGGCTAGTGAAGAGGATTAAAGAGAGAAAACTTAAATATTTTGGACACATTAAACGTCACGATAATTTAGAGAAGACCGTATTGGAAGGATACATAATGAGAAAAAGAAAAAGAGGAAGACCAAGACGAAGATGGCTGCAAGACATCGTTGACGATCTGGAAATGGATGCAACAGCAGCAGGCCATCTTGCTCACAACCGAGAGGCCTACAGGAGTGCTGTTTGGGAGGCAAAGTTCCGCAAGGGACATGCAAATGAATGAATGAATGAAAGTATGGATATATTTGTTCTTTTCTGTGTCCATGATATTTGAAGAACTTCTGTGCAGCATTTACATTCAAAGGCATTTATGTGTTTCTCAGCTGTTTTGTTAAGTGCCCAGTCGAGTTCATTCATTCATTCATTTGCATGTCCCTTGCGGAACTTTAACTCCCTAACAGCATTCCTGTAGGCCTCTCGGTTGTGAGCAAGGTGGCCTGCAGCTGATGCATCCAGTCGAGTTACGAAAAAAAAAAAGTCCTGTTTGCTCAGATATTTCAACAAAAATCAAAGAAAACACAGGATAACCCGAACAAATGAAAAGTGGACTTTCTAAGATGAAGCTAAAATTCTGAGTTTAAAATAAATCAATCTGACAAATGTATAGGATTTATTATATTATATTGATTCATTGATTATTAGAATGGTCCTTCCAGAACTTTGCTCCCTAACAGTTCTATCGAATGCCTCTCTGTTGTAAGCAAAATGCCATACTGCTGATGCATCCATTCGCAAATCATCATCAATGTCTTGTTGCCATCTTCGCCCTGGTCTTCCTCAGTTTCCTTTTCCCATTATGTACCCTTCCAAGGTTGTCTACTTCAAACTCTCATGGCGTTTAATATGTACGAAATATGTAAGCTTTCTCTGGGTCCTTTCGTGAAGCTTCAACTATATCCAACTAGTGAGCCACAAAGAAGTATTCAGGAAAAAAGCCTGTTGCTCCATCTGACAGAGTTAAGTTAGTACTGCCTTTCCACCCGCATGGTCAGATGGTTAAGAAAATTCTTTATCGTCATCTGTCGCTAATCCAACTCGACCCCGACGCTCGTGACATTTTCTCTGATCCACCCCTGTTGGCATACAAACGTGAGCCAAACCTTAAGGACATCCTCGTCCACAGCCACTTGAAGCATAGCCTTACATATGTTGGCATCAGAAAATGTAACCGCCCCCGCTGCGTTACCTGCCCGGTAGTCTGGGAAATGAAAACGATCACCTTTCCCAAAACTATCCTCATTCTTCATGAGGGATTCACATACGACTCCCGTATTGTGATATATGTCATCATTTGCAAAAGTTGCAGGATAACGTATATTGATGAGACTGGTCTCAGATTAGGGGACCGCATGCAAAAACATCTGTACGACATCGCTCAGCATGCTTCGAAACCAGTTCCAAATAATTCCAGTTATAAAAACCATAGAGGCAAATCTGATTTTCTGGTAACATCCATTAAACAATGTCACGCAGATGACACACGCCGCCTGGCCCTTGAGAACCGATGCATTCAAAATTATGGGTCGCTGGAGCCACATGGGTTAAACTCACTGTTCAGTTACACTTAATATTCTCTTCAATCATTATAGTACCTCTCCACAAAGCTCCACCCCTTCTTACTTGTCAAACCTCCTCACATCATCATTTTGCAACCCCTCTTCCCTATTCATCTATTTCATCTTTTCCTGGCTAGGTCAGCATTGTATCACTCTCTCTCCCCTTCCCGGTTTCCCATCCACCACCTCCAGTTACAACTCACCGACCACGTATCACAGGTCTCTATTTAAACAGTCTCCACGTTCTACTAAATCCATTCCTGACACACCGCCGGACAGGCCACATCTTACAGTTTACAGCTAAGTACTCTATTTAATTTTAAAAATAGTATTCATGTGAATCTATACTTTATCTCCTCTCTCTATTTCTTCGTCCTGTGTGTTTCTGTATGATTAAGGCTCACGCCGAAACGTCATAACTTTGTAGTCGTTAAGTAGTAAAGCTGTTCCTACATTTCTCTTAGTTTATACATTCTAAGTTTTCTCCAATCTTCTTTACTAATAAACCTTCAATATTAAATTCTTCCAGTATGTATTTATTTGATCTGTGCGTGTGCGTGTGTGTGTCCACGATGTTTGAAGGACACTTCATTTAATACATAAAATTTATAATAATATAAACATTTTCATGCCAACAATGAAAAATATGTATATTAAAATCAACACCATGTGTAAACACCGAAAGGACTTTTTTTTTCCTCTAAGAACCAGAACCAAAAATAAATCTTCTTCTTCTTCTTCTTCGTTCGCATTGTCTGTCTATACCTGCAGTCCTGTCTGTTGGATAAATTTCACTGTTTTTTGTAATTCATGTATGGAACCATAGAGCTTATCTTCTTTAGTGGTTTCACTGGGCCAGTAATTATTTCTCAGTGTCTCGTAGTTGATGCAGTTCTGGAGGATATGTTCCACAGTTTGGGGCACCTTGGCACATGTACATAGATTAGTAGTACCAACCTTAAACTTTCTATACATATGACTTCGGAGTCGGCTGTGTCCTGTTCGGAGACGGAAGATGGTGACTTGTTCCTTTCTGTTTAGCATGTGATAGTCATCATGTGGTGGTGTTTGTGGCTTCCTGTAGGTTTTTATCATGCGTTTCTTCTGATTATAAGTGATTGGTATGTCTGGTTGCTCCATTTCAGTGCCCTCTTTGGCCAGTTGGTCAGCTTTCTCATTGCCTGGTATACCACAGTGGGAGGGAATCCATTGCAAAGTGACTCCATGTTGTAAGCCAATTTTTGACAAGGCATCTTTAAGGTCTGGTAGTTTGTTGCACTGAAGAGCCTCCAGTACTGATCTTGAATCTGTGAGAATTACTACAGGACATGTATCAATTCTGGAGTCTGATACTTTTTCAACTGCAGCAATAATTGCCCTAACTTCTGCATCAAAGTTGTTGCAGTATTTACCAGTGGGTATGGAAATCTTGTCAGTGGTGTTGTTTGGATATTCAATATATGCTCCTGCCCCTCCATTCTTTATGGCATTATGTGCAGATCCATCCGTATACACACGTATCCAGGTGTCACATGGATATTTGTCATCTAGAACACTAAGTGTGGCTGTTGATCTTACAAGACTGCTCTGCATCTCACCATTCTGCACACCTTTCACTTCAGCCTGAATAGTTATCTGCGTATAATCTGCTTCTTTCCATGGTGTATGCTCTGGTACAGATGATAATGGAGCGACTACAGTTGGAAGGTCAGGTATCAGCTTACGCATACGCTTGGCCTGATGAATGAAGCTGCTTCTTTTAAGCCGTCCTAATGCCAAGTTACTGAATCTCTCCTTCAGGGGATGGCTTACAGAGCTAAGGAATTTTTCTCCCATGGTCATGACCTTTCTGTCTCTACGTTCCTTTAGCTGTTGAACACCAACTATTTTCTGCATTTCTACTATTGGTGTGGACCTCATGGCACCTGTGATAATCCGTAGTGACTGATTTTGAACCTTGTCTAGATTATTCAGCTGTAGTGTTTGATGCTGTGCACCAAGATGTTGAGCCATATTCTAAATGTGGTAGAATACTTTGCTGATATACATTCTTGAGGATTCTTTCACTAGCTCCCCATGTGGTTCCACTCAATTTTCTTAATATGGCTAGTTTTCTTCTGGCTTTTGCTTCGGCACTGTTGATGTGTTGCTTCCAGGTCAGTTTTGAGTCAAGAGTCACTCCTAAGTAAGTGGGTTGGTTGTCCATCCTTAAGGGTATTTCATTTACAAAGATCTTACCTGCTTTCTGTTTAGATGAGAGGGTGAACAGAGTGGTACTTGATTTCTCTGTGTTGATACTTACACACCATTTGTTTGTCCATGATGTCAAGATGTCTGCTGCTCTTTGGAGTCTCTGTGTAGCAACTGTCGCATATTCATCTGTACACCACATGACCAGATCATCTGCATACAGAGCCGCTTTGATTCCATAGGGAAGTTCCTTGACCAGGTCATTAATGAATACAAGGAATAGTGTAGGTGAAAGGACTCCTCCTTGTGGTACACTGTGTCGCAGAAGTACTTTCTGGCTTTTGTGTCCATCCATTACTACTCTAGCTCTTCTATTGTGTAAATAGGACTTTATCCAGTTGTACAGTCTTCCATTCACATTGCAGTTTCTTAGTTTCCACAGCAGACCTTTTTTCCATACTTTATCAAAGGCTTTCTTCAGGTCTATCCACGCTGCTAGTACAAGGTTGTTCTCTTGGAATGCATCCTCAATCTCTTGAGAGAGATAGGTCACTTGATCTTCCGTATTGTAGTACTGCCTAAATCCTGCTTGTTGTGGAACGAGAAGGTTTTCACTTTCTAAGTACCATTTTAGCCTCAGGTCAATGATGCGTTCCATCGTTTTGCACAGGCAGCTAGTGAGACTGATTGGCCTGTAGCTGGAGGCAGTATCACTGTTTTCCCCTGGTTTTAGCAGTGGTACCATGCTTGCTTCCTTCCAGATTTGAGGTAACTTACCTGTGCTCCAGCACATATTGAAAATATCCAACAGCTTTCCCATTGCTGCCATTCCCAGGTTCTTGACCATTTCATTGGACACTCCATCTGGTCCTGGTGATTTCCTTGGTTTCAGTTTACTGACTGCTAGGTCTAACTCACTGCGTGTGATTGGTGCATCCATGACCTCCACTTTTCTGACTTGTTCCTCCTCTTTCTGTGGCTCGATGCGCACTGTACGCTCCTTCTCTGGATGGATATCAATGTTGCAGTCCTGTGCAAACATGCGAGCAAAGTGATCTGCTACCTGCTTACCTGTAAGAGTTTTCCTATCCTCTATTAGTGTAACCTTTGTACTTCTTCCAGTACTCTCATCATTTAACTGTTTGATTAGTTTCCACAGTTTCCTTCCATCCTTTTCAAAGTTTAGAGACTCTGTTTTCTCTCTCCAACTTTCCTGTCTGGCTTGCAGCTTGGCTCTCTGAAATTTGGCCTTAGAATGTTGGTAATTATTGTGGTGTTCTTGGCATGGTCTATTTTCTGCTTGCTTTCGAGCTGCTTCCACGTCATCATGGAGTTTTCCCAGCTCACTAGACCAGTATGGTTTATAGTCCCTGCGAGCTCCTCTGGGAATGGTTTCACGAGCGGCCTGAAGGATACAAGCATTGAATTCCTTCACTATGCTGTTAATATCCTTACCTTCTATGGACAGCTGTCCCACCAGGATACCTGTACGATGTCTGTACATTGTCCAGTTTGCTTTTTTATAGTTCCATCTGGGGAGAGGGTTACTGGTGTTAAGGAGTTCATTTTCTATTGTCAGGAAGACTGGTCGATGGTCGCTACCTCCAAGTTGTTTTCCAACTTTACGTGTAATGTTCCACTTCAGATCTGAAGAGTGGAATGCCAGATCTGGTGTTGATTTTGTATGCCACGCCCTTGAGTAAAATGTTGGGGCATCTATTGGCTGGTTGATCAGGAGAAGTCCATTATCATCCTGCCAGCTCTCAACTTCCTCTCCTCTCTTGTCTATGTGGTCATAGCCCCAGCTCTGGGAATGACTGTTAAAATCACCACAGACCATCAGTCTCTCTTTGTGTGGGATTGTTCCTAAAGCAAGTGGGCGGTCATTAGGACAGTAATAGTTAAGGAGGTGGAAATCTGTATTACTACTTTTTAGATGGATCATCTGGTATTCGGCTCCTTCCATGTACACTCCCACCTGACATGCGCTGATGTTATTCTTAACAAGTGTGAGTACTCCTCCTTTTCTTCTGTCCTGTCGGTCTGATCTAAAATACTGGTAGCCTCTGATTTTAAAGGCGGCATCTTTGGTTAGGTGTGTCTCCTGTATGCAGCATATACTTACCTGCTCGGCAAAAAGTATGTTCTCTAGTTCAACCTTTTTGCTACAGAAGTAGGTCAGAGTTTTTAAGCAAACAGATATATGTTCCCTGTCTCACAAACACTATGTTAAGATAAGTGTGCTCTTAACACAGTTGTTCCCAGGGGAACAAAAACAAATGATACATGACACAGAATATAAGCTGACAGCCAATTTTTACTGGGAAATAGTAATGACTGTATAAAAAAAATAAGTTTCAACTTGTCAAACAATTTTGAGAAGGAAAACATATTTCTCAAACAAAATAAATTTAACAAAATGTTAGTGCTTTGAATTCACCTCAGCTACCAAAAGTTATGGTAAAATAATAAAAACTCAGTCGTAAATCATTGTGGGAAAACAGTCAGACATATGGACAGATAGACAGGTAGACATATAGACAGCACGAGCGAACTTCATTTTCAAAAAGTAAAGAATTGAAAACGCAGGCACGTTCTGTCCTTTATCATACAACTTTCCCTCTGTTCCCAAGTTTTGTCTGTCTGTCTGTCTAGATCACAAAAATATTATTTATGGCACCAAGCCTCACTGTGTTCATTGTTTTACTGTGCTAAAACCTCGTTGTTTCCTACATGTAAATATCTGAAGTAACCAACCAAGTCATATTATACGGGACAGTCCAGTATTTTTTAATCCCAGGAATGGTACTTCTTCGGTCGGGACACCTAAATGTCCCCTATTTTAAAATATGAGTACAACAGTTTCCCCCTAATCTCATTTTCGATCGCCGTATGAGTAGAAACACCTAAAAATTTTAATTATCTTAGTCGAAATGCTATTCTAAATACAATTAACTCTGTAGAAAAGTGCCTGATTGGCAGATTTGTGAGTGAAGTTCTAATCTACTGATAAAAATTTCGGGTTAAAATTTAACTTTAACGTCACTCTTCTCCCTTCTCACATGTCCCCGCGCTTGATTGAGTGTTAATTTTTTTTAATTTAGAAAAATTATTACAAAATAAATAAACAATGAACTGGCTGGTCGGAGATAAAAGTATGAAAAAAAAAAAAAAAGCTGACAGTGAACGTACTGAATAACAGAGGTGATGTTTTTATTATGACAAATTAATTAATTGTAATGTTAATGTAAGAAGCTGATCATCATCACGTGCCTTTTCCGAAGCGAAGATTGGCTGCAATGGCTCTCCAATATGCTCTGTCCCTTGTTTTCACAGTGCACCCGGCCAAATCCAATCCAGTATATTTTTATGGTTTTCACCAATCAATATCATCGTCGTCCGCTTGCATTTTAAAAATTTCAGCTTTTCCCTCTTGTACCGTGAAGTGTCGAGGGTTGATGCAATTGGCGTTTTGAGGCCAAATAAGTGACCTTGGTTACGGTTATGCCATAATTAGAGTGTCACCCTGGTATAATCTAACCACCTTTCTCTGGGTCTTCCTCTTGACCTGTGTCCTGTAGTTCTTCGATTTAATGCTCTCGCTGCTGGCTGTAAGTGTGTCATTCTCGTTAAGTGACCGAATCACTTGATTCTTTGCTTCTCTGTGTGTCGTAGACACGATGTAGTTCATACCATCTGTCTTGTGGTGCCATTTCTTAGATTGTCAAACATAGTGACGTTTGCTGATTTCCAAAGTCATCTCATTTCATTTTATGTGGTTATTTTATTCTGTTGTTTCTTAGCAAGTGCCCACGTCTGGCAATGGTAGCACGGCTTTGATGGGAGTGTGATATTAATTAGTTTTCTCTTAGTTTCAAGTGTGATGTTGGGATGCGTAAGCAGCGAGGATAGCTGGTATGCAAAAAGCGTTGACTTTTTGTGTTCTAGCATCCATTACTTTATCAGGCTTCCCATCTTCTGTTTCACTATTTCCCTATAGTATATTATTCATTATTGTATCAAGACTCCTGATATGGTCGAAATATTTGAAACTCTTAGTTTTTTAAATATTTTTCATTATTTCCCCTTTTATTTTCAGTTTATTTATTAAGTCTTTATATTTACCATATTCTTAATAACCTTAAAATCTCAGAAGAAGAAGAAGAAGAAGAAGATTATGTAAATCCATATTTCAAAGACCTGGAATTTAGCTGTAAGATTCGAAGTAAAAATTAATAAAAACCTGGCTCATACATGGCAATGATGTCATTTCCTCTTCTGAACCAAGATGTCGTCGCGTCGAGAAGGAGCTGTCTACGTTGGTCGGTTATCCAAGAGCACACGAGCCAAAGATTTAGAGGAAATCTTTGAGTCTTATGGACGTTTACTGAGATGCGATATTAAATATGGTATTTTTAAAAAGTTATGTTAAGAATCGCTGGTAGTGGATTTGTAACTGATTTTTTTAAAATGAAATTTGAAGCCGAACTTTAAAATGGAGAATGTTGTGCAAACCACTATAGATATTATATAGTTTTGAGTGATTAATATTATTTGTCCTGGTAATTTTAATGCATTATGCATAAAAGGTTAGATATTCATCATGTTGGGCACAACTTGAACTTGCAATAGTTACAGTGAGCAGTAGTTACACTGAGCTGTGAAAGTCACACGAGGAACAGCGTGCGTCGTGTGGACATATTTCAGGGGTGGCCAAACTTTTGGTAAGAAAAGAGCCACATGCGAACTCAGTTTATAGGTACTTTTTTTTTCTTCTAATAGGCAGTAATAATCTGTATTACAGACTGTCACATATAGGATACATATACATCAGCATATGCTTTCTAGTGAAATTCAAGGAAACAGTATAGTCATATTCAATAGAATATTGAAAATGAATAAGCATGAGGAGTGAGAAAATGTTATGTAAGAAATGTAATATGCTGTTGTTTCTTTTTCTCTCTCAATATTTACTCTTTTTCTCTTTTCCCCCAGGCTCAGAAATGGGTAAGTAAACTCTGTTTCTTGTGTTTTAAAGATTAACTCTTTCCATGCCTCAGGAAGAAACACAGTCGTTCAATTTGTACCAGAGTAAAAGTGCGGGTCTTGATATGTTAGGGGGTATCGTTGTAAAATTGAATGAAAACAGTATTTCCATGTACTTCCGTGTACTTATTATGTTTCAAAATATAACTAAATATATGAAGATTTCATAAATGCAGAGTTTTTTAGGAAAAAAGAAAGCATTTTTAGACAATGACTGTGTCCAGCTTAACATTGGAAAGGCCTAGAGGTACAATACATACCATCTGAGATGTGTAGATCTACCTGTTGACGTCCTATTGTAATTTAATGTTGCCTTATCGGTAGAATAATGTCTGTAATAACCTTGTAACTACTTCTCCAGTCATCTAACATGTCTAGATCTACTTGAGATACATTCAAGAACAGTGGTCTGGTCATAGACCATGTCCATACTCTTATCTACATGAAATTTTTCGATGTTTCTCTTTGTTTTTTTGCCAGACATCTCTCGTAACTAAGCACTCTTTCGCCATTTTGAAAAGTGTCACCGGACACGCACACGAAATGTGTACAATCTAAACATTACACAGGTTTTTTTTTTAATGGAACAAACCAGATGCCAAATTTTTGACGACTGGCATCCATGTGAGAAACTGGAAGCGTCAGATATTTTATGACAGGCACAGAAAGAGTCAATGGTACTTTTTATCATTAAAAAAAAAAAGGCCCCAGCCTATAAAAATGGGTACCAGAGAAATCTGGGAAGGTTAATGCAGTCAGGTGTGATACTGACCACATCACACTTTCATGTGCCAGTGGTCTTGGAAATGTGGGCCTTAACAACATATCCCCAATATGCCTTAATGGCATGGAAAGAGACATTTTTGTTTACGTTACCTTACCGTTACCTTTTTGTCATAAAGAATAGCAAATCTGATTTGATGACACAAATTGACATGATTACATGACCTGACAGCTCCAGACATTTTTTATGTAAAACCACCTTAGAAGTTAAATCTGTAAAGAGCACACAGTATATAGGACTGATTACATGATAAAAAGCTCCAGTTTTGAAAGAGTCTTGGAGGAAGTTTCATGCCATTTTGTGTATTTATGTTAATCTCTGTACAGTGTTTCAGAGTTATAAATTTTGATTTTTTGGTAAGAAATTTATTGTTAAGTGCACTTAAACATTTTTGTTAAGTTTAGAAAACAGTTTGATGTTCAGGTTAAAATGTTCCAGACCTTGGCATCTTGAAGCATTCCTTGTTCCTGTTCCATCTGCTTTGAACTGCAAGCAGGATGTTCTTTGCAACTGATGCAGTGAATAATATGCATCATTTTAAATGGGAAATGGATTACAATGGCTGTTTTTTTTGTAAGCCAAAAAAGTAAGGAAGAGTGCAATGCTTCCTTAGCAGACTCCACTGCCCTGGGGGAATTATGATGATCTGTTTATCAGACTGAGGGGCACCAGTGAAGAGATGGGACAGATTGGCTGTGTCACTAACCCAGATGCCAGCAGTCAGCGATGGATCATTGACCAACTGACCACTATTTCAAAATTTGAAGGACCCATAATCTGTGTCATGTTTTCACTGTCCTAAAGTACAGAGATAAGTATTCTGAAAAGAAATAACTGGAACTTTTTGTTTCATTTCTTCTCAAGCTTTCCATCAGTAATATAAGTATGCTTAAAATAAACCACTTGTAAATTTGATTGGTTTTATAGCAGCAGGTATGGTAGATTTAATCGTTAGTTGAGGTAAATTAGCATGGCATATGATTTCACAGGAAGCAAAAGGATGACTTGGTGCAGAGTCAGCATGGTTCTCTTTACAGTAATCTTAATCTAGTCAGGACTCTGGCATGCCTCATTGAAGTACTCATAGAAATAAATTTAGGGTAATCGTCTGCACAGGCAGGATAAGTTCAGTCTCGGCTTTAGTATGTTCCTCAGTATTGAGCAACAGATCATGGCAGCTCTGTGTTGGCTTTCAGTTTGTCTTGTATCCGCCATCAGTATCACAGCATTTTACTTCCAGCTCTTCTGCCCAGCCAGCCCTCAGTACAATAAGATCTGCCCAATCCGTTGTTCCTGTAGCAATCAACCCCAGACATCTGGACTGGTCCTTCATTTACAGGAACACTTGCATGCCATTGGATAAAGATGTAATTTATTATACACATTGGTGAATGCTGTATTGGTCCATAAAACAAATTGTTGTACTCCTGCAGTGTGGCTAAGGGATAGAAATTGACATGTTCCTTATTGTTGAGGATTGCTTAGAAACCTGTAGAATTTTTCAAGAAAAGTGCCTCAACTACCCACTTCTCATTTTGCTTGTTGCTAGTATTTTAAGGTTGCTAAGGCATCAGTAGCAAAGAACTGGACTTCTACAAGGAAATGCTGCATCAGTGTGGCAGTTACAAGTGCTACACTGTTTTCATATAAGTGTTTCAGAGATAAACCAGATTGGAGTTATATCATGATTCTGTATTAACTTTTGTTTTTCAGCATATGCCTTTATTGACTTTGAAGACAGGCGAGATGCAGAGGTAAGTCTTGAGATGTTAAAATTCTGTAGGATACTTATATGCCTGCAGGTAAAACTGTCAGCAACAGAACAAGACCTTATGACTATGGTTGTTTTATTATTAATTCTGTACAGTGCTCTTTAAATGCCCTATGGTAGGCAAAAGTAAAGATTCAAAGCTGTATATTGTATAGAAAAAAGATACCTTGGTCAGTTTTCATATGCACTTAAGAAATGGAGATTTTTAAGTCTTAGAAAGTTTTTTTGTTTTTTTTGCTTTAGATTAGATAAAACTCTTACAAATTTTAGCAGAAAGAAAGTAGTGGAAAAATAGGTTGTTGGTGATAGATTGAAAACACTTACGCATAATAGAAACTATGAAAGGCAAAAAAAACATAATGTAGTTGAAATTAAAAGGAGCATAATATGGTTATGTAATAAGGTTATCTTGTGAATGCCACTTGACTGACTCAGTTGCTGTGTGTTTTTTTCTCATCTGGTCAAGCATTTGAGCTGTAAGCCTTCATATCTTCACTCAGTCCGGTTAAACCTTTTGCTAGTCAACATGGCTGTCCAAGTGCAGCAGCTCTTCTTCAGTATGCCAGTGTGGGGAGTAAATAAGCTGAGAGTGATCCAGCTTTGGTAGATCTGGCCCTGGATTAGAACTGCCTTCTCATCCATCATCTATATATTAGCAATTTACACAGTATCTTCCATTATCAGCTTATACAATGACAGACTGTTTATTATCATATTTAAAAAATATTTTCAGCTTTATTTCTTTTTTACTTGTAAGAGCTTTCTAAAAAAAAAAAAACATGAAGTAAACAGATTTGCGTGTAAGCACATTAAGAAGATAGAAATAATTAGCATTTTTGGATATTTTATTCATAAAATATAGAAGTATTCACTTTTCTGAGGATTGGGGGAAAAAAACAGGAAGAGAGAGCACTCGCCAAATTTTAGGAAATATTGTAAAACACAGTGGTTCCCAAACTTTTGTCGATTGCAGGCCCCTCTCAAGTCGGTAATAGTTCTCCACGCCTCTTAATATTTCATCACTGCCTGTATTTAAGTTAGTTGTTGATGAAGTAAACCAATTTGCGTACCTTGGCAGCTACATAGACCTGGATGATGACACCAGGAAGGAAGTTAGAATTAGAAATGCAAAAGCAGCATTGTCCTTCAAAAATCTCTAGAACATATGGAAGTCAAAAGTTATAAGCACAAAAACCAAGTTAAGATTATTCAATTCAAATGTGATATCTACCCTCATTTATGCATGCAGAAGCTGGAAATCAACTAAAGAAATAGACAAGAAATTAGACTCTTTTAAAAACAAATGCCTAAGGAAAATACTTGTTATAAAATTGAACTAATTCAAGAACAACGCAGAGATAAGACAGATGAGCAAACAACAACCTGTCTCATGGGTGATCAGAAAAAGAAGATGGACATATGTAGGTCATGTGATGAGAAGAAACAATCAGAGAATACCAAAACAACCAATCAAATGGAGTACAACAGGAGGAAGAAAAAGAGGTCGACCACGTAAAACTCTAAAGAGGACATTGTTAAGAGAAGCCAGTTTAGTGTGCATAACATCCCTTGATGAAGTTGAAAGATTCGCAGAGAAAAGGAAATCTTGGCAAACATCCATGCGAGCCCTGTGTGACATTTAACAGCACGGGAAGGATGTAAGATGTATTTAAATTAAAAACCTTCACATATTTCTAGCATTCTGTGTAGTCTAGACTCGCTGTATAGAACGTGTGACCTTGTGGACCTTAGTTTGGGAACCATTGGTATAACACATCAGTGATCTTAAATTTTGACAAAGAAGGAAAACGAGCGAGCTCTTTATTGTTTTAAGTGGAAATTTATTTCCGTTAATCCTTGACATATCTGATGGGGATGAGTCATAAGTGTACAGAATAATAGTCTGAAGATGGATATGGATGCTATAATGTAAAAATAATGTCTGGAGAAATTCATAAATTACTAATAGGGAGAAGCCTTGTTTGCTGCTATTCAGTACAGCCAATGAAGCTGTCAGCACAGCACCATGCAGTGGACATCATCAGCTTTGCTATGGAAGGCTTGAGCTCTGAGCTGCAACTTCCCTGGCAACTAGTGCTTTTCCCTAGCCCCGCCCATGGTGGAGAGACCCACTTACTGCACACAGCAGCCTAAAGCGTTGATAACCTGTGTGACCATGACCTTTGCTATGTCTTTGGGGCTGGGCTGAGATCTAAAACACTGAGCTGCTTCCAGTCTGATTTGGCCAGTATGTTTTGTCTTTCACTGTATATTTACTGTTTCATTTTGTGTGTCTTTCATGCTGTGTAAGAAATATAGGCCCTGCTATCATGTGTCCCAATACAGAATAATATAATGGTCAGAACATCCATTCAGAATTGCTGAATAGGTACAAACAATTTGTTGTATGTACATATTTATTATTTATGGATGTTTTGATTATACACTGAAATGCTGGGCATAGCAAGCAAAATACCAGGCCTTGCTAAAGTGGCTCTGTTGCAGCCATGTTATGGGAGATATGGCATAGCTGATTGTCTCCCTTGTGGGTATTGCATTTTCCTGTCATCGCATTAAAACAAGAAGATTCTTCAGATATTTCTTTTTCAGCTTAATATAATTTTCTTATGGATGAATGGGCAGGTTTTTTATTTTCTAGTTTTTCTTTTTAAAAAAATGACTGCATACAAATAGGTCTGTGGTCTGGATCATCATCTTTGCACTCTAGACATGTCCATAGGTGCTCACATTCTCTCTTTCCTTCCCCCCCCCCCCCCCCCCCATATCCATCAGCATCCTGTGGCTGATAGTGCCTGTTCTGTGTTGGTTGACCAGTTGTCTTACATGTCCAGTATGCCTCTCATTGCTGGCCATACTAATATATATTCCCAGCTCTCTGTCTGAGTAGTGATGTAGATTCACTGCCCTTGAAGTCCTCCACCTAGCCTATCTCTGAGTGCGTTAACAGTATCAACTCAGTCCAGTGGTTGTCCATCCAGTGATGGTATAGTAGAGGGATTAAATAAAAATGGTTCAGGAGGTTAGCTACACCATGGTTTATTTCTTGGGAGATGTAGTAATCCAACGGATTATTTTGTTGGATAGATATAATTGACCTCTCTTGGTAGCAGTAGATTGGAATCTCAGCAATTCCCTTTCTCTCATCTGCTCATCTTTTTTCTTCTTAGCATAGAAGAGCTTTTGTAAAAATCCACTTTGCACTCTTGTGTACAAACTTCATCCCAAGAAATTTTAAAAACACTTCTCATAACTTTTCTCTTGTGAGTATCATATCCTAGTGTGATTATCATGGTTGGCTAAACTTATATGTTCATCTTGCATCCATTGGTGTGAAATTTTTCTATGAACTTCAGAGCCTAAAACATGTCGTAGAAAATACCTTTTCTCTGGCTGTTTTACCATCCACAGTTAAAATGAAGAGTTGGATTCTGTTTGGTTTATGTTTAGTACTAAATGAAAAAAAAAGTTTTTAATGCCAATATATAATTGTAGATTGAAGGCTTTAGCTGTCAGCAACTTGATGTGGCTGTAAAAATGTATGCACAAATACCATGCAGAAACTAGATTAATAACATCCAAATGTAGTGAGCCATTGGACAAGTACATGGTACCATATGTTACTGCTGCAGCCTTGAAAATGTTAAGATGATATTCATTCCTGGAATTTTAAAAAAAAACAGAATGGTGGAGGCATTTAAGCAATTGAGAGTGAAAATTTTCACCTAGAATTTGGGTTTTTTACATTCTTTTTCAGTCTTCATGTTTGAATCAAAGTATAGTGAAATTAGTGTGGAGATTAAAAAAAAATTAGCCCGGTAGATATTTTCATTCAGTTACAGCCTATGTATAAACTGTTACAGATTTGGACGGGAAACAGTTTCACATATCATATTAGTTTGTATATGGACTTCCATTCGCAGGACTGTGTGAAATACGAGAATGGTCGTGAACTCAATGGTGAGAGTATCATTGTGGAGTGGGCCAAAGGATCTAAAGATAAAAGGCTGGTGAGTTGATTTCCACATAAATGTGGCTGGAACATATTCCTTGGAATATGGAAAGATAAGGGAAATTTCTATAAATCAAAATAAGTTTTAACAGTGCATTTTCAGTCTATTTAAAAAATCATAGTTGAGAATTTGTAGAGAATGCATACCACATTACTTTCTCTCTGTCTCTCTCACACACACACTGATCTCTCTCCATGTGCTCAATACTCTAAATAGAACTTGAGTTTTCACTTTGCTTTTTAAAAAAAGTTTTTTTTAATGAAAAAATGATTTTATACAATTCAACACTTTATAACTGGCATTACTGTAAAGTGATGTGAATGGAAAAGTTAAAACATAGAGCACTTCAGTTTGGCTTTCCTGATAAGTTTCCAGTGAAAAAGCATTGGTAAAAATTTTTCTTGGACACCATGGTGACCCCACCCAGACAGTGATATGAATTAAGGAATTCTCATAATTATTTTTAGAAGCATGATCTCATTTCATTCACTACTAGGCAGCACAATGCTACGCTGAATGCTATTCAGGCTTAATGCTGTGTTTGGGATCAAAACCAGGTAAGAGCATAACATATGAAGTTAAAGACTTTTCATTGAAAATCTGGCCCATGTAACATACAGGGCTAACACCATGGAGATGTAAAGCTTCTCCCCCACCAGCAGAGTTGGCTTCACACTGTTTAAACATTTTATAGAGATGACATTTTCCTTATACAAAAACATAAACAGTGCATAGCCTGCATAAGACCATATTGATTTTGTGTGATTGTTTATAAATTTTACTACTAGATGTGTCAACTTTATTATTTGGTTATTGCTGAACCAGAGAACATGTCTCTTTTTTCTTTCCAAGAGCTATGATGAGTGTTTTAGATGTCGTCGCACTGGCCATTGGGCACGTGACTGTCCTGAGCTGAGATGGGGAAGACGTGGTCGTGGGTGGTCACCTCCAAGACGAAGGTTTGTTTCTGTAATTGGCCTGAAGTAACAGTGCTTTCAGCAATAAAGACTTAAAAATGATACTGTTTGTTTATTTTTTTTATAAGGGAAAAGTACATGGGAAAGCAAGTGTGGACTTAGCTAAAGGCAGAATTATTTGTGATCACAACTACATATTTGATATGTTTCATTGATAGTTTTAAAAACAAAGAATTCTTCCACACCATAGGTCAAGATCACGGGACAGAAGACGTAGAAGTCGATCCCGTGATAAATACAGAAGCCGTAGCCGCTCCCGTGAAAGGCGTAGAAGTCGCAGCCGCTCTCATGACAGAGGCAGACACAGCCGATCTGAGGACAGAAAGAAGAGCAGGTCCCGCAGCAACTCCCGTGAATCAAAAAGTCCATTTGAGGATAGGAAGAAAGGCAGTCCTTCACAAAATGGGTCCAAGGATAAAAAGGAATATGGCTCCAGAAGTATTTCCAGGTATGTTCTTAACCTTTTCATTGCTACATACTTCTCGAGGGCTGGTCCCTACTAGGCTGAATACATCACTGGCCTACTTTCTTTCTTTTTTTTTTTCATCTGAAATCTCATGACACATTTGCGGTGCTGACACTTATTTTATCACCAAAAAATACAACAATGTAACGCTTCCACTCTCGTCTCATTCACATTATGTAGCTGAAAACATATTTATTATTTTATAAGCATTGTTACATGGAATCAAACAAAAAGACAGCAAAATAAAATGTTTATTCTCACCGTTTCTGTCTAAACATAACAACAGATGTTCGATTTATCCATTTGACACTTGTCATAACATTTAGTAAGTCAACTCCAGAAATCAGACGTTTGTGAAATTAGAGGAAATGATTACAGCACAATCTGCTGTTTTCCCCTGTCTCTAACTTCAGGTATAATCTATCTCAGTGGTTCCTAATTAACTAAAGTCCATGGACCCCCTTCTGTTTCAAAACCCACCCCATGAACCCCTACACTTTGGTAACGTTCTGTATGGTGGCTGTATGCTTTAAATGCAAAAGAATTTTTTTTTTCTTTTTCAGAAAATATGGGTTGCCTTTAATGAGTAAATGCTATGCTGCACTACACTAAAAACACAGTACAAACTTGGTGAATTTTCAAAATGACAGTAATGTAGTTTTAAAAAAAAGACACCAATTAATACTCCTATTTGTTCTCACAAAAAAAGTACCCTGAGGTTTTGTCGCGGACCACCAGTTGAGACCACTGATCTATCCACCAATTTCACAATAAAAAATTTGTATATTCCTAAATGTTACTCACAGGCAAAAAGAACAGACAATTTAAAGATACTTCATATGTGAATTATTTATTCTTGTACTGCACTAAACTATTCCACCATGATCTGTTATTAACCCTTTCGCTGCTATAAGTCTGTATTTTTTAGAGTGTACACCACACTTGAAATTTTAAAGTCCCTTGCGAAACTTTGCCTCCCTAACAGCTCTCCTGTAGGCCTCTCTGTTGTAAGCAAGATGCCCTGCTGCTGATGCATTTGCAGATCATCGACGACATCTTGCAGCCATCTTCGCCTTGGTCTTTCTCTGTTTCTTTTTCCCATTATGTACCCTTCCAAGATGATCTCTAAATTATCATGACGTTTAATGTGTCCAAAATATTTTCTCTGTTTAATCTTCTTTACTAGCCAGCCTTCTTCAGTATTAAGTTCTTGTAGTATGGAAATATTTGTTCTTTTTTGTGTCCATGATTTTTAAAGAATTTTTTTGTGGCATTTACATTCAAAGGCATTTATGTGTTTCTCGGCTGTTTTGTTAAGTTCTTTAGCACTGGAGGGACAAAATGATAAGAACGTGTTAACTCGCCCTTAGCAGTGACTTAAGAAAACAAGTAAACATATCTTCAGCAGCAAAAGACAGATCATAATGAGATAGTTTATTGTAATACAAGAATAAATAATTCATATCTTTAAATTATCTTGTTCTAATCAGACTATAGGGAAGCTTTATAAAACAAAAATTATAACGTCTGAATTAAGTTTTAAATAATTTGTATTAAGAGACAGATTGTAACTTTTTACAAATTGTCTTGTATATTTGACATTCCCCATCTTCTTTCTTCTCTTTCCCCACCCCCAAATAATTGTATAACAATTTTATTTTGTATTAAAGTTGATGATAATATTGCAGAAGTTAGTTCAGGATTTTTTTTTTTTAAGAGAAACTGTTGTTTTTAATTTTAGCACTATCTACATAAAAAGTATATATGTTTGCTGTTAAGTTTTTGCAGAACTATAGAAAATGCATTTAATAGAATCATTTAGTAAACAGCTGAAATTATCCTGTTTGGATTATTTTAAAGCTGTGTGGTAGTTCTGCATGTTATACTTATTAGAGCAGAATACCTTCTGACAAATGTATTTAGTTTGCTATTAAAATAATTATTAATATAAGTTATTCTCTGCATCAGAGGCAAGTACTATCAGTTTTCACGCCATTATTCTTTCAGATCTCCTTCTAAGTCTCCTCGTGTCTCCAAATCAAGAAGCACATCAAAGAGCCCAAGACATGAGCAGCAGCAGCAGCTTGAGAATCACAGTGAGCCAGAAGCTAATGGTGGGGGCTTCTATCATGACAAAGATAGAGATGATGATGGTGGTGAGAGGGAAAGTTATGATGATCAAAGGTCAAGGAGTGGCAGCAGAGATTGAGGAAATTGGAATTTAACAGAAAGTCACATTTGTTCTCAGTCTCATATGATGTATAATGTTACATTTCATGTCACTTTTATTACAGTTTTAATGAAGTAAGCATTCATGTATAATACTACATTGTAATTATGATGTGCTTTTCCTGTGTAATGGTGTTAACTGAACAAAATATACAGAGATAAAAGGCAGTCCACTTTTAAAGTCATAACAAGAAGGAAGGAATTTGAAAACATATTAGGCAGCACAAAAAAAGCAGAATACCCTGGAGCAGTTGAAGGTTAGATGTGGTGGTGAGAATGTAAATTGAAACTGTTGGAAAACCTCACTGATCTGATACAATCAAAATAATAAAATAGCAATGCTTAGCACCTGTCTGAAATTATGTATGCTTTATGTCTCACTGTGTATCGTAATCTAGTTGGGATAAACAGTTTATTACTCAGTGTTGTGACTTGATTATTTACTGGTCTATCATATGCTACCAACATTGAGATTTTTTTTTTACCTGCTTGTATAGACATGTGACAGCAAAAATTTTCTAACTGTGGAAAGAATATTTTTGTTTTTATAGGTAGCAGTCAAGGTGAATGTTCCACATGAAGTACATTTATTTTTAAAAATGATGCCAAAAAGCCACTGAAATAAAATCCTGAAATTTTTTTCATGAAGGGTTTATAGTTTTAATTTTTAGACTTATGTAAGTATTGAAAATTACACATGAAATTTCTTATTTCATTGAATGTTTTATTAAAGATAAAAGTATTTTAAACAGAAATAGTTGTGTTTATTGGCACAACCAAATATATTGTTCAGGTTACTACCTTGCTTTAGGCTGCAGATCAGCTATGGGCACCTCATTAATAATAAAGCAGTAAAAATAACCAAACTAATGCTGATTTTTTTTTTTAATCAATCAAATCTATTTGCTGGTCTGTAGATCCTGGGTTAACAATCACTGATCTTTACACAAATAATTTACAATGGGATATGATCAAAAAGAGAGGAAGACCAAGGCGAAGATGGCTGCAAAACATTGTTGATGATCTGCAAATGGATAACTAATTACTTACATGAAGTAAAGTTTATGACACAGGTTAATTTTTGTGGATAAAACAGAAAAAAAAGGAACCTTTAGCAAAAGAATAATTACTTCAAAACTAGCAGATACAAGCAAGGTTTGTTTATATTGGTTAATCTACACAACATTGGTAAATAAATGATTATAAGGCTGACTATTGCTTGGGTTTGTAAAATGCATTCATAGACTTGCAAACAGCATGATAAAGCAGTAACTACTGTTAAAGGCACATAAATCTTAGTAATGTAAAGAAGACATATTTTAAAAACAGTACAGTGAATTATGTAATGTAATACTTTTGCAAAAGAAAAATCATTCAGTGATAGATATGTTAGGTCTAACATTCTTTCATAAATACAGATATTTCATTCAAAAACTACTTTTTTTGTTTTTAATGTACACATTCTGAAAGCATGAACCCTTGTTATACATGTGCAGGTTAGACACTTTTCATATTAAAAAAAATAAAGGACTAGAAAATGTATCATTGCATTACTGAGAATAGTTAACAGCTTTAGAAACAGCAAATAATCAGTTGGAAAGGTAATTTGTTCATATTACAAACACAGAGGAAAGTTATACTGATCAAACTACCACTAGAGTGAAGATGCTGTCTGATTTGGCAGTCAGAGAACTGTAGCTGACCAAGACCATGTTCCTACCTCTCCATTTGTACCCCCATTAACAAGCCTAGCCTGACTAATGGGGCAGGGATTGCCATAGTCTCCGTGGTGGTGAAGTCTGCTAAAGAAGTATTGCACACCTCCTACTTTCTAGCCCCACTCGGGAACTGAAAAAAAAAAACTGCTATGATGCATTGCTGTACATCTTCACTACATCTGCTTGCAGTTCCAGGGAGATCAAATTACCAACATAGTACTCTAAGCAGATGTGTCTGGGCAAAAGGTTACTTAAGAAAAAAAAATGGACAGAAGAACATTTAATTCTAAAGAAACTACACTGTGCTGATGTGTAGCACATCATATAGGCCTGTATAGATAAGTCTCAACAAAACCTTTACCTTCGAAGGATAGAGCTTAAAGTACATATTTATATGTGTTTGCCAGTGAATTGGCAAAAATAAATGGAACTAAGATATTTGGTCTGATGGTGTACTAGCTAAGAAACATCAGCTGTATCTATCAGCCCCGTAAGTAAATCATGAAAAAAGTTCTTGTGTGATAATCTAGCATATGCTGAGACTTATGTGTGATCATTTTGCTGCAATAACCAGAATTCTTTTTTGCTGCAATAGATTACAGTAGAATCTTTCTGAAATGGAAATCTCCTTGAATAATATATTCAAGACTGAATAGTACTACATGTACTATGCTCACAATCACTTCATTTTCAGACTATGGTATCAGCTTCAAGAAAAATATTGCTACTACATTGGCATTGGAGTATTTTGGGATAATTCTATAGTCAAATCAGTTTGTTTTGATCCTCTGTGTTGTGGTGTCAAAAGCTCTCCCTGCAGCAGCTGCAAGGTCTGGAGGAGTGATTCCTTCTCCTTGGTTACTGACAGCAGCTTATCCTCTAGTCTGATCAGCTTTTGATGCAGGCAAAGATTCTCATGTTCCAGCTCATGTATGGCTGGATGAGCAAGTGGTAGTCTGAGCTGATCTATATCTGTGCTGGACTGACCTGTAGATGATGGGCAGATGGACATTGACCTGGCAATGTTTCCATGGACATTACAGACTCCACTGGATTCTGTCTCTTTTCCACAATCTGCTGGTCCACCATGCCCATTCTGCAAATGTAAAATCTGTCGTTCATATTGCCCAGCAATCATCTGTGATTGCTTTAACTGATGCTTCAGTGAAACAACTTCATTTTGACTTGCTCTGAGCAAATCCATTAAACTATCTGAACTGGTGGGTGTGCTTGTACGCTGCTGCAGTCTTGATGATGCAGGAGCTGAAGCAGAAGATATCGTCTATTAGAAAACATGGTTTGCTGTCTGGGATTACATTCAAAAGTACAGGTATATGGAATAAAAAATATGCAGAAATTTTTTTTTTTTTTTTGCTTACAAAGGTAAACATCACATAGGGCTCACATGGTTGTTTGCCAAGTTTTCCTGTTTTCTGTGAGCTTTTCAACCTCAAGGAATGTTATGCCTCCTGAGCTGGCCTCTCTTAATAATATCCTCTTTAAAGTTTCATGTGGTCGACCTCTTTTTCTTTGGCCTGTTGCATTCCATTTGATAGCTTGTTTTGGGATTCTCTGGATGTTTCTTCTCATCATATGACCAGCATATGTCCTTTTTCTGATCACCTACGAAACAGGTTGTTGTTTGCTTATCTATCTTATCTCTGCATTGTTCTTGAATTTGTTCCACTTCATACCAAGTATTTTCCTTGGGCATAAGGAATAGGAGCAGCTTTATTCAGTAACAAAGTGCACATTGTGGCATTCTGACTTTTGTCTTTATAAATACAAAAGCAAACAGAAGGGAACAAAAATGAGATGAAGAGAAATATTTTAGGTTACATGTTAGAAAGAGCCATGGTATCATTATATACAAAAACTTTAAAAAAATTTTAATTACACTTCATAGCCTATGGATTTCCATAGTGAAAAAAGAATATGAAAACAAAATGGTACATGCTCATTACTAGGCCTGATAAATGTGGTTCATTAAGATTAGCTGCAGGTTTGAGAGTGGGGGGTAAGCAAAGATTTTCATGCTGAGATAAGAGACGAGCAAAATATGTTGGTTAAATGCAATAATTGTGGAAGACCTTGACCGAGTGAAAGGTGGGATCATATGAGACCTACGCTGACCGGTGAGAATGGGTTTTAGGTACATCTGGAAGCATTACTCACCTGATATAGAAAATACACCATGTTTGTCTGTCTCTATAAGCATCTGTTGAATATGTATATTTACTGGAGCAGCAACACCTGAGCCCACACACAGTGGGGGCCGATCTTCCTGATGTGCAGATATTATAATGAGAAAAACAATTCACGAAACATACAGCTCAATGGATTGTAGTTGTCTATAAAACATGGAATAACAGAAATAGATGAAAACAAACTTGGAGAATGGGTCAAAGGGTGTGATCTGTAACAATTTACTTTTTTAATGACCAGAACTATCACTCTTTAAAAAAAACCAAAATCTTTCACTCTGGTGAATTAACAGTTTTTATCATAAAATACATGTAGAAGGAACAGCTGTTGAAGAAATATACCACTTTGCATACCTCAGCAGCTATATAGATTAGAATGGTGACACCATAAGGGAAGTTAGAACTGCAACTGACCTTTATATGGCACTTAAAGAGTTACAGGCACAAAAACCAAGCTAAGATTTTCAAATGTAATATCCACCCTTATTTATGCATGCAAAAGCTGGTATATGACAAATTAGACTCTTTTGAAAACAAATGCCTAAGGACACTTTACATCATTTCAGTACAAAGTGGAATGAATTCAAGAACAATGCATAGATAAGGCAAATGAGTAAACAAGGTATCTCATGGGTGATCAGAAAAAAGGAGATTGACATATGTCAGTCATATGAGTAGAAACCTATTCATAGAATCCCAAAACAAGCTATCAAGTGGAACACAACAGGCCAAATAAAAAGAGGTCGACCACATGAATCTAAAGAGGACACTGTTAAGAGAGGCCAAATTAGTAGACATAAGATCCCTTGATGAGGTTGAAAACAGGAAAACTTGGTGAACTAGCACACGAGCCCTATGTGACATTTAACGGTATGGGAAAGGTGTAAGATGTAATACTCATAACTTGATCTAAGCTTAAGAAAAATTTTTTCATAAATACTTAACAGATGAAGCTGTTGATTACATCATTACACTGACCTCTAACACCAGCAACAAGTTGGAGATTTCTAATGTCATGGGCAAAAATTCCAAAGGGTTTCCATTCCCAGCCGAAAATTTCATCAGATGGTCAAGACCTGACATCTTGAAGCTCAGACTAAAATCACTGGCATGAACAATCAAATGACCTGTGTATACTGCTGGATCTAATGTGTCATCTGGTAAGGATGCCTCTAATTTTAGCTGTATGGGGTACATATGTGGCTGTGACTCTGCTGCATTATTATAAATAAGTCCTGAAACCACAAATAATTAACATCAAGATCCATGGAAAAAAACTTTTTCATGTCAATGATAAATTTACTGTAAAAAAGTAAAGAAACTCATTTTTTGTGCAAAAATTCCTGCTGTCATTCTTTAAACTTAGAAGGATAATATTCACCATTTTTTGAATCACAGACTTCTATTTTCTCATGATTCTGTTATTGCTATGAGTTCTTCTACACAACACTCCTTCTTTTCTCTTTTGTACACATGTAATCTTTTTTAATTTCCTGCATCAAAAAATTGTTTTCATTAACAATATAGTATGGTTTCATTCACATTAAATATGTAACAGCATAAACAAAAATCTCCATGAGTAAAATGAAGACAAATAAAACTGTTAATATTAGAAAATTCATATTCACCACAGCAAAAAAGAAAAGGTTCAGAAAATGTGTTACAAGGCACTTAGTGCAGTAGGTAATAATTAATCAGCAAAATAATTACCCATCTGAAAAGACAACAAATCTTTGGGCCGAAGAAGTATGACAATATTCAAAAAAATAAAAAGGTGATTATGTGTGATTATTGCTAGGAATAAAATTCACAAATCCAACATTAGAACTAATCAGTAATTTATCATTTTACAGCAACACGGAGAAGCCAGTGTAATGAAGAATCTCAAGTTTTTTGGTTTTTTTTCTCCCAGTATCTATGCTAAGATACTGCTTGCAGTTTCTGTCAGACAGCCAGAAAACTTAACAAGAAATTCCACGACAAAATGCGCCTTTCAGCAGAATAACTAAACATAATAATTTTTTAAAAAATTATGTATATCATTAAAGGCACCTGTTAAGACAGCCAGTTTTAACAGAAAAATGAAATGATGTGGAAGACTGACAGATATACAACTACAAGCTGACTAGACTGGATGGTAACAGAATCACAACAGACTGATTTAAGATACCTGACACTACTTGAAATGGGGAGGGATGATCTCCTATTTCACTGGAGTAGCACCTACTAATAATGATGATCTTCCATGCTTACTGGCATAGCACCTTTTATGATGATTTTAACATGGCCACAAAACTGCTAAAGAGAGAATCTTAAGTTATGTGATGGGCATACGGTGTATGGTACAATCTTTCTTCACCACAAATATGTAGTGGGCTAACTGTGTGTAACAAGTGAACAATGGTTTGATCCCTAACACTTAAAACTTTGTCCACAAAAATGGAGTGATTGAAAGTAAAGGGTGCTTAGTGGACTTTGCATCTCTGAAACAACAAAATAACAAGAACCAGAATACTTCTGGATATGTATGTAGCTTTGCATCTCATTCATTCATTCATTCATTTGCATGTCCCTTGCGGAACTTTGCCTCCCAAACAGCACTCCTGTAGGCCTCTCGGTTGTGAGCAAGATGGCCTGCTGCTGATGCATCCATTTCCAGATCGTCAATGATGTCTTGCAGCCATCTTCATTTTGGTCTTCCTCTTTTTCTTTTTCCCATTATGTATCCTTCCAATACAGTCTTCTCTAAATTATCATGACGTTTAATGTGTCCAAAATATTTAAGTTTTCTCTCTTTAATCCTCTTTACTAGCCAGCCTTCCTCAATATTAAGCTCTTGTAGTATAGATATATTTGTTCTTTTTTGTGTCCACAATATTTGGAGAATTCTTCTGTAGCATTTACATTCAAAGATATTTATGTGTTTCTCAGCTGTTTTGTTAAGTGTCCAGGTCTCACAGGCATATGTTGCGATGGGAAAGATGCATGCCCTTAAAAATCTTATTTTTGTAGTTCTGTCTGCTCCTCTCCACAGATTCTTTGTTTTACTTTCTGAAGAGCGATAGATGTCCTCCTTTTAATTTCCCTCATTGTATCTCCATTATTAGTTAGTAGTGATCCAAGATATTTTGTATCTACAAATGAAATAATGTTTTTTTTCTGCCACTTATTGTCTATTTCTGAGTTTGAAATACATGTTATTTATTTATGAATGAACATACTAATGCTTCACATTCTGAGGAAAGATCTTACCTTTAGTTTTCTGGAAATTGATCTGAAAGTCTTCATAGGAAATGTTGTCGTGCTGGCTGCAGCCTAATTTTGCCAACTGAGCTTTGGCAACCACCTTATTACCATGACTTTCTAACACCATTTCTATGTGGTCCAGTTTGAACAGCATCACATTTATCTAGTGCAAGATTATTAGAGGAGAGCTTTTAGAAAACATAACACATTTAACATAAAATTTTTGCTTTCCAAAGCAAACTGTAAACCAGGTGTCCAGTGGGGAATTTTAGGGTTTTGGGTGAAGGGAGGGGTTGGAATATTATAAGCATAGTATTTGGAATACACCTTTTGAGTCAGACAATAAAGGGGAGGGGGGTGTTCCTAACCCTCTTCTGTCATAACAAGCATAAAGGAAGAAGAGTATAAAGTCCAGGCCCAGGTTTCCTTTCTGACGTCTACAAGCAGAAAACATTGCTGTAACCAACCAAGCCTGCTCTTCAGAACAATTAGGATATTTAATGGATGCAAAAAGGATGGTGATGAGGGCTAGGCTTGCTGTGCAGCATATCAAAATGATCATCTCAGATTCGGTCACATACATTTGGCAGTAACATCAAGCACTTGTTATTGGAGACATTGAAACTGCAAGTGAACAGAGACATCCTGCACTCTTTCCATCACTCTACAGCAAGACTTACGGTTGTTAACATACGGCAATAACACATCTAGTCCATTCAAGTATTCAGATAGTTCCCCTCGGTCTTAAATACCTCGACTGTTAGTCAGGTCTTTTTGAGCTCCACATACTCAAGCTGCATGGATTATTCCAGTCTCTTGGCTTCAGCGACAGCCAATTTATAACCAAGGGATTCAGGGCCAGTGATACCATAACATTTATATGATAGTCATAACATATGATATGTAACAGTACATAAAACATAACTATATAGAAATGCTAACAGTCATCATGCACATCTGCTGCATAGATAAACACAAAAGTGTTACATTTTGTAAAGGCTTGCAATGGGGCTAAAATTTTTGTAAAGGCTTGTAAAATGGACTTTACAAAAAAAAAAGTTCAATCACATTAAAGACAGGGACACTGGTCAATGTCTAGACATTGTTACTGATCCATACCACACCTAGAGGGAAAAAAAATAACTACTGAAAAGGTCCTTGTGATCATGAACCATCTTACAGAGCTAGAGTAGTTATCTCTAATACAGAGCTAAATGAAACAAAACTAGTACAAAATATATTTAATACACTGCATTCACATACAATACAGATTGAAACAGGCGTGAAAAAAGGATGTATACTATCTCTTTTGCTTTTTAGAATTGCCATTGACATCATGTTGAAAAAAGGATGCATAAAAAAAATGGGCATTGACTACATACATGGGACCAAACTAGAAGATCTTGATTTTGCAGATGACATAAATCTTATCAGTGACAATGTGAATTTGATGCAAGAAAAAAATAGATACCCTGTCTTCACTGGCTAGTAAAATAGGATTTAAAGTTAACAAGGAAAAAACAAACAATAATGAAACTTACTATTAATCAAAAAGGAAAAATATACATGGAATAGCTGATGAAGAAGTAAACCAATTTCCATACCAGCTACACAGACCACAATGGTGACACCAGAAAGGAAGTTAGAATTGCAAAAAGCACCACTGACCTTCAAGAACCTTGAGAACATATGGCACTCAAAATTATAAACACAAAAAGCAAGCTAAGATTATTCCATTCAAATGTACTATCCACTCTCATTTATGCATGTGAAACCGGTAAAAAAAAAGAAAGAAATAGACAACAAATTAGACTCTTGAAAATAAATGTCTAAGGAAAATACTCCGCATAAAGTGAAACGAATTCAAGAACAATGTAGAGATAAGGCAGATGATTGAACAAACCTGTCTCATGGGTGATCAGAAAAAAGGAGATGAACATATATTGGTCACATGATGAGAAGAAACAGTCAGAGCATCCCAAAACAAACTATCAAGTGGAACACAACAGGCCAAAGAAAAAGAGGTCAACCTTGTGAAACTCTAAAGAGGACATTGTTGAGAGAGGCCAAATTAGTAGGCATAAAATCCCTTGATGAGGTTGAAAAACTTGTCAAAAACAGGACAACTTGGTGAACTACCGCGCAAGTCCAATATGACATTTAACGGCACGGGAAGGATGTAAGATGATTCACATACAAGCTTACCATCTCCTTTCTTTTTGTTATTGAACACTCAGCAGATAAGCTGGTCTGGCCTTCTATTTCCCCAATTCTGCTGTAGTCATCCAGTAAGGATGCTGTGTCAGTCAGATGCAAGCCATTAGAAAATGCTGGTGCCTCCTCTAAGTCATCCAATGACATATGCTCAAAGTCATCATCAGAAGTGTCAGTATTTAAAGAGCTGGTGTCATCATCAAGCTCAGAGCTGTCATCATAAAATTCTGTCTTGCTTTTCAGTTTGTCTGCCAGGCTGGAGAATGCTGAAGAAAAAGCCTTTTTCACATTCTTGGTTTCTTTGCCATGTGGTCCACCTGCACCTCCACCAAATGAATTATGATACACATGTGGTGTCCATTCAAGTGCTGAGGAAATAGAGTAGTACAAAGTCAAGCAAAAGCTACCATTTACTGTTACTTGCATGCTTTAATTATCAAGTACTCTTTAAACTTTCCAAAAGGGTATTCTATGATCTGCTTTCTGCGATCAGCAGATCAATGGCTATATATATCTGAGTGTCTGTTACAGCTCTATATTGTTTTACTTAAGCCAATACTTTATTACTTCAAAAGAAGGTTAGAAGTAATGTTAGTACTAAAAAAATAGAAACAATGTTCTGAGTTACATTTCCTCACATAATGAAAAAATTTTTTTTAATCAAATGCACTTTGTTGCTTTTGTTTTTTTGTCTCTTCAGAATTCATACATCACGAAATTATTTACCTATGCCAGAATCCTTCTCTAATAAGCTCGGAGATTGAGATGCAAGGCTAGCATAGTTTTTAGAGTTGTCTGAAACTGAAGGTTCAGAGCCACTGATGTAAGGCAAAGTATGGTTGTAGTCAGTGATGTTAGAACCAGCAGGGGCAAACTCATCTCTGCACTGACCAGCAGTGAAGATCAGGCTCTGATCTAATGTTTTCTCATGAAGACCACTTACATCAGAGGCCATAGCTGGCCATGTAGCTGTAATAGCATCATCTGTAGATGTCTGCTCATCTAAACTGCATGGATAAACAATTGCACATTCCAGTTCTTCAAGCACCACAGGCATGACGATAATGGGTAAAGGGTTATGGCTGGTATGGTGAGGAATCACAGAAAGATGATATGTACTGAGATCAGCCTGTAAGGCTGAGAAAGACTCTAACAAGCTCAGCATGAATATGTACTGAAAATGATTCAGTTGGACAAACAGCTTCCCCCAAATTCTGGCTAACATAAAAATCTTTCTATCTGGCTCATGGTCAGTTCTGTCTTTCTCCTGGAAGACTTCTTTTGTTTTTAAAGCACTATCTCTGGCACAGAAAGAGCTGCTGGATGTACTCTCATGGTCACTGACTGTGCTCTGAGTTACACACAGCCAAACAGTGACAGGTATAGCATTCACAAACGAAGCTGGCCGATTTCTGATGAGAAATTCCACCCACAAATGTTCGGCTGATGCTGACCATACATCTGAAGCTGCAAGGCGTTTGAGGCTGTGGCTGTTGAGATGGTGGCTTGGAAAAGAATGAGTACTGTGATGCTGACTCTGGTTAAAATCAGCTGAAGACAGGCTCACTTGGTCCATGCTCTGGTCAAGCAGAGTCTTCACATCTGTAATATAAATTAAAATACCATAATCATTAGTTTCCTCTTAACCCTTGATGAAAATAATATTTTCACAGTACTTTCTATCTTTGCACCAAACACCGGAGAACAAGCAGGTAAAAGAAGCAATGCAAGCCTGAAAAATAATCTACATAAAACTGTGCAAATAATTAAGACAAATATTATACTCAGTGCAGATCGACAAGGATTATCAAAATATTAGTACCCTGAATTCATTAAAATTACTACACCAAAAGAAAGCATTAAACAAAAACACAATAGCTTAAAAACAGTGGTTCCCAATCTTTTATGAACACAACCCTAAACCAGCAATGGTACATGACCTGCAAACCCCAACCAACAAAGTTAGGTGACACATAATCCACGAAAACTAAAACTATCTAAGTGCCTGAGGTAAATTTGCTACAAAACACTAAACATTACACAAAAATGTCACACCATAATAATCAAATATTTATCACTATAATGTTTTCATGACCCTATCTCAAATCCCCAGTTTGGGTTGTGACCTAAAGTCGGGAAATATTAGCTTAAAATGAACAATTATAATGAACAGAAAAAAAATGGAGATCACTTCAAAAACAGCTTTCTCTTGTGTCTTTTACCTTTAATTTGTTGCAGCTTCATACATCAAATGAATGGAAATGTGATTCACAGTTTATCTACCACAATTTATTTATGCAAAACTGAACTTTATAATGTGTCTTTATAGTAATTTTATTTTTTAAAAAAAATAAATGTGGATATTAATACTAGCAACAACTGGACTGACTTCAAAAATCTGTCAGTTACTCAGAATGCTTTCATACATAATTAGAAACACGAAATAATAAATAAATTCCCAGATTACTTTTATCAATGTAAGGATTGTCTCTGCTGGCAGCATGGTCACACAATATTTCAGGGACAACTTCCAAGTCTCCTTGTGACTCATCATTAGGGAAGTCAGCACAGGAAAAGAGCTTGGCTTTCTTGTGCTCATCTAACACAGACTTGAGATCATCTCTTGACATCTTCTCCTCTGTGCGTTGGTTAGTGATTACTAGTTTGGACACCTGTAGCTGGATAGCATCTGGAAAATCTTGCTGATGGTGCAGCCTGTTTTCTGCTGGGAGAATAACCTGAGTAAAAAGTCAGATGTAAATGCTACAGAAGAGTTCTCCAAATATCGTGGACACACAAAAGAACAAATATATCTATACTACAAGAGCTTAATATTGAAGAAGGCTGGCTAGTTAAGAGGATTAAAGAGAGAAAACTTAAATATTTTGGACACATTAAATGTCATGATAATTCAGAGAAGACCGTATTGGAAGGATACATAATGGGAAAAAGATGAGAGAGGAAGACCAAAATGAAGATGGCTGCAAGACATCGTTGATGATCTGCAAATGGATGCAGCAGCGGCAGGCCATCTTGCTCACAACCGAGAGGCCTACAGGAGTGCTGTTTGGGAGGCAAGTTCCGCAAGGGACATGCAAATGAATGAATGAATGAGAAAGTCAGATGCAGCACATGACTATCAGATTTTTCATATTCTAATGAGCACCTAAGTAGTGGCAGATTATCCATTAGGCTGAACTTATGCATAGGGGCCTGAAAGAGCAGGGAACCTGTTATAAAAAAAAAAACTCTAGAAATTAAGATTTTTTTTAATGAGACGGTAGCTATGGGTGGAGGGGACAGGAGTCTTTACTAACTTTAGCCTAAGGGCTTAGGTGGTGGTAAATCTGCCACTGCTCCTGCATCATTTTAAATATCTATCCTGTTATGTTACATTATACATGCGTTACCTTGATCTGTACACCTGAAGGGGCAGACAATTAGGAGCATGGAGGTGCACAATACAGAAAGAACTAAAGGAAATGAGAAAGACATGGTTTGAAATATTCTGACTTGCTCAAGACAGGATTGGCAGGGCAATCTTTGTTGATGCCTTATGCTCAATTATGCAAAAATAAAATGTAAAGTTTAACAAACTCTTCGTTATTTTTATAGGTCCATATTGTTGAACAGTGATCTGAATGGACTATATACTTGAATCCTCAAATATGAAAGTATCTACTGCAATGAAAAAAAACTATATTATTCTGCAGCTTTTTTGAGCATAGTCGTACTAATATACTAGTAGCTTACTGACTTCTAGGAATGGTGAGATCTGATTCTAACACTGGCCATCAACACATCTTAGTAAATGCACCTCCTGTAAAAATAGGTAACCAACTCTTTGATTAATGAATTTCCTTTGAAAATGAGGAATACCTGCCTGCAAGGCAAGAAGCACCAAGAATGGATATTCATATAAAATAATATGTCTTGTATATATGCCTCGACTGAATTTATCTATCACAAAAGATTTTACATTTCCTCAATGTTGTGGGTTTAAGATATCATATCATTTAAAAAAATAATAAAACAAGCCACAGTTCTTTCTGATCTAAACAAATACAATGCTAACAAACAGAAACATTTCAGTGACAAAAATATTATGTACATACCCGGGGCATCAGCAACTCAATTTTTATGTCTATATGTTCCTTAGGCATTTGATCTCCAAAAGCCAGGCCCTGTAAGGCAGTTATAAGGGAACAGTGTTGAGATTTCCATTCTCTATAACTTCACACACTAGTTTCTAATTTTGTTCTTTAACAATACCATATACAAGTATATTCAGCACACCATTCATTTCCATTTACAGTTATTTTCTATATTTTAATTTCTTTTACCCACAGTCTTTATTCATTTCTTCTTTCCGATTCCCTGCCATTTCTTCTCATTTGTCTCTGCTTACGAGGAAAACAGTTTGCCAGATACACTGGGACGTACCAGAGAGTCTGTGAGGGGCAGCAAGAAAACATCAGCCCACAGCAGCGTAAGAAAGTCTAAGGTGACACGCACAGGGTTGAGCAGCACGTACAGATTGGAGTCTGGAACTGTAACAGAAAGGAAGCAACAAACATTAACAAAAGAGAAGTAAAGAATTTTTTTAAAAAATGACATTTCCTTGAGGTCTACTGTTTTTTAAAAATTGGAATCCACTTGAATCTTACTACCCGAGTTTGAACTAACTACAGCTGTACTGTTTTGTTTGGAACTGTGCACGGGCACGCAGTGTGAATACGTCTGGGAACACTTGGGTTAAATTTTACTGTCATTTTTTTTTATATTGTCATTTTACTTCAGATGAGTAGATCAAAAGTTGTATACCATAGAGTATGGTAAATGGCTTTGCTTTCTGACCATTCATGCCTTGTTAGATCAAAAGTTGAATTTTTTACTAATTGACAACGTTTATGTCTCGTTAGATAGTATGTATAACCGTTATTAAAATGTTACAAATGTTACAGTATCTTAGAATCACCATCATTTTACCCTTGGAAGCCAAGAGCATGAAAACTTGTTGTTGGGAGCCATAAGTATGAAAACTTGTTGTTGGGAGCCGTAAGTATGACAACTCCTGAAATATGATACCAAAATAAGCTAGGAAAAGCGTGACTTGGGAATTTGGTCTGGTGATTGTGAGAGGGGGGGTGGGGGGGTGAAAGCTTCTGAGAAAATGTGGTGTGAGACAAATGACTTTTTCCTATAACCCTGAACTCTCTGTGCTTTTTATTTGTGTAGATGTAGTAATGTAGCGTCAGTTATTATTTCTATTTACATGTATTTACTGTCATTGATATGTACAGCTGAAGTTACTGATTTCAGACAATGACTATATAACCACCATGTATGGTGAGAGGCATTATTAGTAAAATTTGTTTTTAAAAAAATTACGGGTACTATCTTGAGACTCGGTGGCCCGAGATTTTGATAACCATAGATTATCACTGCACCAGTTTATCTCCTATATAACACCATCATCATAACAATAGTGTGTATACTAATCTTGAGTAACAGTGTTAGGCCCTCGCATACGGTAAACGGAGAAGAGCCGTAAAGACGAGCGTTATAGCTGCTGCTGCTGGGTTTAATTGTTTCTTTACTGCGGCCACCGTCGGGCCTTGAGTGAAGCTTTACTGGGCGACTGAACCGCCAATGATTTAGGCCTTAATCAATGTACCGAGCCCAGGGCAAACAGAAGAAACCATAAAATGCCGGAATTATAACGATAAACTCAGACTGATAAAACTGTAGCAGCGCTGTCATTAGTTCGGAAATGTAAGACCGGCCAGTAATATCCGGCTGCAGCATGATTAATCATCATACTTTTTTTTAACAGTAACAAAACATTAGCATCTTGCCTTAGTTATTACTATCACATGCTTCGAAAAGTCATAATATGCAAGGAGTTACTGCCCCATACTTTTCACCTCTGGTGTTTATAAAACAGATAAAGGTATTTGGTGACCTTATCTAATTCCTGGATATAAGCACTGACAAAGACTTATACTAGTATACACCTTATTTTACACTAAAGCCTCGTGTTTTAATCATGTTTTATTTAAACTTAGAACTACTGTCCATTTAGAATATTAGAGACGAGACACACAATGAAAATGGTAAGAGTTCGATTTTCACTAATTCTTTTGCGACTTTTCTCATTCTCATATGAGAGTGCACTCATTTGACTCTCTGTCTTGTGTTTTAACCCTTTATCTTACATACATCTTGAGGTTTCATGGTTAAGTATCAGGGAATACTGTCGTAACAGTTCGCATGTTTTGTTCATATTGCCTGTCCTCAGTTATCGGTTTGGAACCTTCACGAGACAACATAATCAAATGTGTCGTTTACTGCAGTTCATTAAGTGCAGTATTTGAATATCGCGGCGTGTTTATCCACGTTTATTTCACATAAATTACGCTACGTACGAGAAGTCTTTATTCTGATATTTCAGTGATGCTACGAGTTAAATTTAAGTATCGGTATTTTGTTTGCCAAAATCTTCCAGATAGTGCCTCGCAAAGAAATATGCTGAGTGATCTGTTGTACGAATACGCTATGCTGAGTAAAAACTGCCTCTAAATATTGGGTTATATCTGTCTACAAGACATGCATTACACTGTTACATATAGGGTGTCACTGGATTTTCATTTACAAACCATGATATCACAACACAACTCAGTCCTATAAGATGCTTGACTTTGTCTATGTCACAGTAGGTGAACTTGAGGACTAAAACGTTTGCTGTTTCTCCCAGTAAATAAATAATAAAAAAAACAATTACTATGCTGGCAGCCGAATGCCATGATGACGATTTTGTAATGCAAGCATCATATGCAGGAGAAAGTGGACTATAGTAGAATGGCAGATAGAGGTAGCCATATGCCACGCCAGAGAGGCCTATAGAATATATGCAGAAGCTGCACCAGGCTAATTTGCGCCCGTGGTTAATCTACACTCCACTTTCTATCATTGTATATATGAGGTGGCACTGAAAAGTTATCGGCCCGATCAAAGTCTCAAAAACTGAGTATAATTTTGTCACTAGCTGGAAATAGCGTTATTGTATAACTTCAAGTGCTAATTTGCAGGATCATAGAGCTAATTTTTTACTTTTTTTTCCAGATCCATGACAGAAGTATGTCAACAAAAGGTGTGGGATTTTCAAGTGTGGAACTCTAGGCCGTCATGAAACCATTTTTCCTGCACAACAAAACTCCAAAGGAAATCCACGAATGTGTGCTACAAACGCTGAGTGCAAGTGGCCATCATACTCAACTGTGAAGAAGTGCTGTGCTAACTTTCAGCCAGAAGATTTCCAGACCGAAGACGTACCAAGACCTGGAAGGCCCTCAACAGTCTCACCCCCAGAAACGCTGATCTCGTTCATGACCTGATCGGCGAATTTCAGCTAAAACAATTGCTGAGACACTACAGATATCAAGGAAACGAGTTGGGTATATAATTCAAAGCATTTTGCTATGCAGGAAGTGTCCGCCAAGTGGATGTCGAAATGTTCGAATGGCGGCGAGAAACGAAATCGTGTGAACAGCTCCAAGTTGACTGTGCAACATTTTTAGTGATCTAGTGATAACTCTTTGGAACGACTAATCACTGCTGATGAAACATTGTTACACCTATGTGATACTGAGACCAAACAACAGCCCTTGTTACACCTCTGTGATACTGAGACCAAACAACAGCCCTTGTTACACCTCTGTGATACTGAGACCAAACAACTGCCCTTGTTACACCTCTGTGATACTGAGACCAAACAATAGTCTTTGCGGTGACGTCACTCAGGTTCTTAACGGCCGAAGAAATTCGAGACCCAAAGTCAGCAGGAAAGGTCATGGTCACTTTGTTTTAAAATAAGCTCATATGGAATGTAGTCTAAAGACTGATTATTTTCCTAAGGGCTATACAGTTAATGAAGAACACTTCTCCAACGTGCTATGCCGATCAAAGGACGAACTGAAAGAAAAATGGCCAAGCAAGTTACGGAAAAGGTGTGCAGGACAATGCGCCTGCTCACATTACGTTGGTTGCTCTGAAGAATCTGGGGTCTGAGTTCACAGTTCATCCATCCTGTTCACCAGATATGACTATATCCTATTTCCCAACCTTAGAAGGCGTTTGAAACTGTGGAAATTTCCAACGACTGGAAGGTAATAGCAGCAAGAGAGCAGTATTTCAGTGACCAGATATATTATTATTATTACTGAAGGGTTAAAGAAACTTGCGAACGATGTGCTAAGTGTGCTGAACTTCGGGGGTGAATACATGAAATAATACGCACACTTCACAGTTCTTGGTCACTCCCTTCTTGCCGGACCGACAACTTTTCAACAGCCCCTGGTAAACGCATTCTGGGCAACTGCCTAGTTTTCATAATGTCAGCTCCAGCTCTGGGGATGTGGTCTTCAGGTCTATGTCGCCACGCTACAAAGACGGTGTAGTCAGTATCACGTGTAGCCGGTTTTTTTTTTCCTCATCTCAAGCTTCTGGAAGAGTGAAGTCCGCTTTTATATAGATTTAGGATTAATTGTAGCGCCGCTGCAGCGGTTTTCTTCAGTTCCTGCCACAGACCTTTACATTCATCTTATCTATCTCACCCAGTGCCGGATTAGCAATTAATCCTAGGAGCCAAGGGTAAAAAAAAAAACTGCCGATACTGATTGTTTCACGCGACAATCATTTATAAATACTACTGCTGCATTAGCTGGTTATGTTATAAAAAAAGACAGTGTTTGTTTTGCATAATACGAAGTCTCAGTAATAGTAGAGATCACAGCTAGAGGGCTATCTTGCTATATACCAGGAAACAGTCGATACAGGCCAGAGGGTCATCGTTATAAATATTTTGGACACATTAAACATGAGAATTTAGAGATGACCGTCCTGGAAGGGTACATCATGGGGGAAAAAAGAGAGGAAGACCAAGGTGAAGATGGCTGCAAGACTTTGTTGATAATCTGCAAATGGATGAGTCAGCAGCAGGACATCTTGCTTACAACCGAGAGGCCTACAGGAGAGCTGTTAGGGAGGCAAAGTTCCGCAAGGGACATGCAAATGAATGAGGTCAGAGGGGAAGGGAATCCTTACCAAGTTAAGCACAGGTAATGTTTAAACCATTAACGATTCTATCATTCAGTGGAAAATACTGATCTCAACTCAAACAGTTATTCTTTAGATATCACAATAGTTTGTTTAACTGGAGCTCCGCTTGATGGTGGGATGACACCATTTCTAGCTACAACTAACTAGTCATGGAGGTACTGCATCGTATATCTAAAACATAAATATTCGTACCCAACGCCACATGATGCAGTTGGCAGAAAACTGGTTTTAAAAAAGCAGTCATTTACACCGTTAAGTTACAGGTCCGCGAATGATATTTATACGGGACGGTGAATACATGTAAATATCATACAGGCCTATTAATATCTACGCTTGTGACACTTACATAGAAAGAAGAATACATTTACATATAGTATCTTTGCTTGTAATATTTATTGGGAAAGCGGAAACATCTACACAGTACGTAATATCTATGTTTGTCATACTTACAGTGTCACGTAAAGTTTCAATGAAGGAGAAATTACTATTACAATAAACGTATAAACTAGGAAAATTCTTCCTCTTCGTTCGCAGAAAACTAGGAAAATAATAGGAACAGTTTTATTACTTAACGACTACAAAGTTGTGACGTTTCGGCGAGAGCCTTAATCATACAAACACACACAGGACAGAGAGAGAGAGAGAGAGACGTGATAAAGTATAGATTTTACATGAATCCTATGTTAACAAAATAAATAAGTGCTCTATTCATTTTATTTATTTATTTTTTAAAACTAGGATTCATGTGAATCTATACCTTATCTCATATATATATATATATATATATATATTGCACTAAAAACAAGCGCTGCGTCATGTGTTTCAACATATTCTACGTCAGGTACGTAGAATAAAGTTGTGAAAATACGCATGTACAGAAACCGTCCCACGAGATCTCCATTTTCCCATCCTGTTCCATGTTTGTTCTCCATTTTCTCCAGCACGCAATAGCTAACAAACACATACTCTCTCTCTCCCCCTCTCTCTCTCAAGCTAGAAATTCTTATTCATGGTACCACAGCGTTATGACCTCGAGCATGCGCAATTCGCTAAAAGCCGTTAAAATGCAACGACCATTACGTTAACACCAAGAACAACTGAAGATGCATTAAGACAGACTGGAATGTTTTCTTATCTTATATATCTTATATCCTTCCCGTGCCGTTAGACGTCACATAGGGCTCGCAAAGTAGTTCAAGACAGAAGAAGGGATGAGTGAATGGTTTCAGATTGAAACAGGCGTGAAACAAGGATGTATACTGTCTCCTTTACTTTTTGGGATTACAATAGACTTCATAATGAAAAAATGCTGCTCAGGTAACACAGGTATTGACTGGGTACATGGGGCCCAACTAGAAGATCTTGATTTTGCTGATGACATAACACTTATCAGTAACAATGTGAATTCCATGCAAGAAAAAACAGATAGCCTGTCTTCATTGGCTAGCAAAATAGGACTTGAAATTAACAAGGACAAAACAAAAATAATGAAAATTCCCATCAATCAAAATGGAAAAATACACATAGAAGGGACAGATATTGAAGAAGTCAATCAATTTGCATACCTTGGCAGCTACATGGACCAGGGTGGTGACACTAGACAGGAAGTTAGGATCAGAATTGCAAAAGCAGCATCAATCTTCAAGAATCTTGAGAACATATGGAATTCAAAAGTTATAAGCACAAAAACCAAGTTAAGACTCTTCAATTCAAATGTAATATCCACCCTCATTTATGCATGCGAAAGCTGGAAAACAACTAAAGAAATAGAAAAGAAATTAGACTCTTTTGAAAACAAATGCCTAAGGAATGTTTTGATATATATATATTTCATATTTCCACCCCATGTACAGTAGCAGAATATTTCCGCCGTTAATGTGGCACCTGCTAGGAGTGATCCAAGGTTATATTATTTGAAAGAATCCTGCACAACATTCCTACAAATATTAGCAGGTTTTTTCTTTCTTTCTGCAACTGCGTTTTAATGCGCTGAAATGAGAGAGAGAGTGAGAGAGAGAGAGAGAGAGAGAGAGAGAGAGAGAGAGAGAAAGAATGTTTGCTGGTGCGTAAACATAAACGCTGTGGTACCATGAATAAGAATTGCTGGTCTGAGAGAGAGGGTATCTTAACGCTATAAATACAGGGACACGCTACTGCAGATATGTACCGTATTTTCCTTGAATAAACGCGTTTATTTACAAAATTATCGTCATGATTTGGCGTTTATTATAGAGACAGGCGTCTATTTCAAGACAGGCGTTTATTCACAAAATCCCAGTTATGATTCTGCATCATTGGTATTAGCCTATACAGTACGTCTTTTCGTGGAAAAACAGAGGCGATGTAATGATCCGGCGTTTATTTCTAATCCGGAGTTTACTTGAGGCATGCGTTTATTCGAAACTGCGTAACCATATCCCTTTTCCGGACCAGACAAGGGCAAATTTTCTGAAACGTTCACTTGGACTTCAGCTTCACGTGCTGACCTCAACTGTACTCAGAAGATGATTCATGAGCATAGAAAAGCGACACTAGTCAAACAGCATTTTTGGCAATAACTCATGACAGGTTGACGAGAATCCCGTGAAACTTAATGAACACAAAACTCAATGTTTATGTTATTGAATGCCTATAAAAGATTGACGTTCCTCGAATCAATTCATTTGAAAATTCAATACGCAAATATGGCTCATCTCACTACAGAACAACGACTCATCATTATTGGACGTTTACAGATTGGACAGTCACAAAGTATAGTGGCCAGACAATTTAATGTGGTTAAAAGTACCATTAGTCGCCTTTGGAGACGAATTTAAAAAACTGGGTCAGTTGCAGACCGGCCGCGCAGTGTAAGACCCATAGTCATAACTCCTGCTGAAGACCGCTTCATACGGCTGCGTTACCCCAGGAATCGATTTGCATCTGCGTCCTCAACAGTCCAGTCAATGATAGCAGCTCGTCGAATTTCAGATCAAAAGGCCAAGAACCGGCTGCACGACCCTGGTCTTTGGACTAGAAGACCCTACAGAGGTCTTGTTCTTACGTACCGGCATCGCCAGAACCGACTGCAGTGAGCGAACCAGCATCGTCAATTGACCGTTGCGAAGGATTAGTTTAGTGATGAAATCATTCTTTCTGCTCCAGCGACACGATAAATGGAGGAGAATTTACCACAGATTTCATGAGCGCTACGCCCAGAACTGCGTGGATGAGGCTCCTGTACATCGTAGTGGAGGTGTACTGGTGTGGGGGACGATCGACTTCATGGGAAGAAGTGACCTCGTGCAAACTGAAAGACGCCTGAATGCCCAAACGATACGTCGCTGAAATTCTTCGTCCTCCCGTCCTTCCGCTTCTGGCTTCACCAGGGTTGATTTTTCAGCAGGATAACGCTCGACTTGATGTGGCACAACTCACCACCCAGTTCCTCGCTGACAACAACGTCCAGACTATTCAAAGGCCATCCATGTCATCAGACATGAACCCAACAGAACACTTATGGGATGAACTCAACAGACAAGTCCGCTAGCGAGACGTGGCGTCAACCAATCACCGACAGTTGCCTCTTGCACTGCAGTAAGAGTGGGCAGCCATCCCACAACAACAGATCCAACGGCTAATCGGATCCATGTCAAGAAGATGTCATTCTCTGATACAGGCCAGAGGTCATACACCTTACTGAAACGGAGGTCTCAGTCGCAAAGAATAAAAGTCCGAACCAAATTTAATGAACATCATTTCACTGTTATAGTTTTTTTCATGCCAATATTGAAACATTAATTCCATAAAATAAAATTTTGATACAGGTTTGAAATTTGGTATCCATTACAACTATAGTAGTGTTGCGTTTCTTTTTGAACAGTACATATATATATATATATATATATATATATATATATATATATATATATATATATATATAATTACACACACACGACAAATTCCCAACGTCTCTTACAGTATTTCTTTATATTTTATACATTAGAGACACTGCCCGCGCTATAAACGTTGACATCATTCATACTCGCATCACCAATGTGCAAGTGCATTCTTTATTGCATACATTTCTTCTCCTTCTTACACTATTTCTCATTTTCCTTCATCTTTTCCACCACATATTTTAAACTCCCTCCCATTTTGGTCCATTGGCAGTTCTTTAAAATCAGAATACTGGCAGTTTTTAACGTAATTTTCATATCGTCTTAACTATCTGTTGGCCACAGTTACAAACCTTTGGGTAAAAGATTGGCAACGAATACATTTCCATTATGCGGCACAAAACATATCTCATTATTACGGCAAGTGCGGACCGCTTTCTGGTTTCTGTGGCGTGGAGGAACTGAAAGCCGCACAGCGCTGTTAGCATCTCAATGATCTTGAGTTGCAAGACGCGATGTCAAAACGTGTTATTGGCTGGACGACGTGCATTTCTCATTTTACTTCTGACTTTCTTTCTCCCGTAAACTAATCTTGTAACTGTGTTATTTCCTTAAACAGGGACATGAAAACGCTGTGTATAAATGAGTTTCGTATTAAAGTGTACTGCGTGGTATACTAGTCACACGACATATGCAGGCGTGATGCTCATGACAATATTTTCATATTAACAAATACGCATACTGTGCCATTGTTTATTTGCTCAAAGATCAAATTATTAAATACTCGTTCATGTTCATTTCAGTTTAGCATCCGTGGCTTGTGGTTGTTTACAAAGATGGGTGTGAGCTTTAGCACCAAAGTACTGGAAGAAGAACTAAACATAAATTCAGCAATGAAGCTAATTTAGGAAGTCATAGCATGAAGCGACAGGTCTTGTTGTAAGACTCCAGCGTGCGACATGTGTGGAGGTAACGACACACGGCTAACAGAGGATCTGCGAAAGGCCCATGCCGCATGTTCCCTCACTCTAGCCATAACTGGCACTTTTGGGAATGCATTATCCGTGGTTCTGATATGCAGGGGAAAACAGCTACGAACTGTTCCAACAATGATGCTGATTGTAGACCTCTGTGTGGCAAACATGGTAAGTACGACAGTGGTGCTACCGATCATAGCCGTCTCCAGTTTCTACCATCACTGGCTGCTCGGCGAGGTCGTCTGCCAAATGTTTGCTTACATCATGTACGTAGCACTCACGGCTGAATGCCTCATACTCATAAACATCACAATCTGCCAATACCTGGTCATTGTCCACCAAGTGTCTACCAGAACAATCCTTCATCACCATAAGTGTCTTCGTCTATTCTCTCTGCTCGGACTACCTTGGATCATAACCATGAGTGTATACATTGTCCCGCTGACCCATGTCTGGGATACGTTCGGATACGATTCAAAAAGGGGTTACTGCACACTTATCAACAGGCAAGAAAATATTGGATTTCTAGCCGCTGGTGCTATCACTCTCATTGCCGTCATGACAGCAGTAACTTTCTACTGCTACACTGCGATTTTCGTTGTTCACTTCACATCTCTCCGGAAGACAGCCAGTAGTGTCCAGGAAGCGGCCAGCAGATTCAAGATCCGTACGAGAAATGCTCAACTCTTGAAAATGATCACAGTGATCCTCCTCAATTACACCATCACTTATCTCCCCTTCTTGATTACATCCGTGGCAGACCCGTGCTTGAAAAAAACCCCTGTGTCGCTGTACACTGCCATTATCTATATATCCTGGCTTCATGCTGCCACTAACCCGGTTATATATGCGCTGATGAACAACAAGATAAATGCTGCGTGCTGTAGCTTCTTTACCATCGTTAGACTTCACTGCGTGCCCAAGACGGGCGCCATGGTCTTTGCTGACGGTATCAGAGAACGGAATATTGAAATTAATAGCAGCACTTAGTCGAAGAGCATTAGATAGATACAATGTGCAACGTGGGCAGCTATAAGTACGTTATATTCTAAAACATTTATCATCGATACTGCCTAATGTTTTTATGTGGGAATATCGTGCTTGTTAATACCAGGTTTGCGATTTCACAGAATTTTAGTTGTCTCTCACCGTTCTGGTTCATGCTCCCTATTCCAATTCAGCAAAAACTAGAGTTCTTGATCTCACCAACAAACCGGACAACATTAAACTTAATGCCCATGCTCTTGAAAAAGTCACTAGTTTTACATACCTAGGAAGCAAGTTAACACCCGCGGGAGACATATCAACAGAAATTATGACCCGAACTGCTTTAGTGTCAAACGCTTTCAACAAGCTGACTAACATCTGGAAATCAAAACAACTCAGTAGGCACACGAAACTCAATATCTCCATCTCCTGTGTGGTGCCAGTACTAACCTATGGTTGCGAGAGTTGGAGAACATCCACAGCAACGGAAAAGAGACTAGATGCTTTTGAAAATAAGTGCCTTCAAAGACTGCTAAATATCTGTTGGCACGATTTCAGATCGATTACATCAATAAGACAAGAAAGTAAACAAGACTACGTGTCAAACTTTATCAGAAGAAGTCGCTGGAACTACATCGGCCACGTATTTAGAATGGACGAAAAACGACTCCCACACCAAGCATTTACGTGGTCACCAGGGGGTAAAAGAAAGCGGGGAAGACCCAAAGACACACTAAGAAGAGTTATCACTAAGGAGTGTTCAACAATGCTCATCAGAAACACCGAAGATCTAAAGCAAGTAGAAAGGAATCGCCAGACATGGAGAGCCTTGTCCTCCGCCCTATGCGTCGCCTTTGGCCCAAGAGGATCAACTAACTGCCTAATGTAATGTAAACTTGTTATTATTAACAGAGAACAGAAAACACTACACAATGCTAGTACTGGTATTTGCTTGTTATTAGGAACACAGAACAGAAAACACTACACAATGCTAGTACTGGTATTTGCTTGTTATAGGAACACAGAACAGGAAACACTATACAATGCTAGTACTGGTATTTGCTTGTTATTAGGAACACAGAACAGAAAACACTATACAATGCTAGTACTGGTATTTGCTTGTTATTAGGAACACAGAACAGAAAATACTACACAACTGGTGTAGTAAACATTACTGGTATTTGCTTGTTATCTTTCAGAGGATCTTAATTTACAAACATGGTATGAGGGGTGACTGATAAGTTCTCACAATAAGGTACAAATACTTGAAATGCGCAGCTGTTATTAGGTGCATTTGTAGATCAGGTTAATGTAAGATTAAACACCAAGTTTCAAGAAATTAACTGCAACCATTTTTTTTACAGGCTATTGAATTGGTAAGGGGTGGCAGAAATTGAGAAAATGGATAAAATTTTTCATCAAGCAGTCATTCGCTACCTCTGCATCAAGGGCTTATCATCGAAGGAGATCCATGAGGATAAGGTAGAGACTCTAGGGGAGAGTGCCCCTTCTTACAGCACAGTGAAGAAATGGGCAGCTCAATTCAAACATGGAAAGGAGAGCCTGGAAGATGATCCCCATCCAGGAAGACCAAGAATGGTAACCACCGATGAAACCACCAGCAGAATCCATGATATGATAATGAAGGATGGACAACTAACTGAGCGGTACATTGCTACTGAGTTGGGCATCTCTCAGGAATGTGTTCATGCCATTATTCACAATGATATTTAAATGACAAAGCTCTCTGCTCGATGGGTCCCAAAACTTGAGCCGATCACAAACGACAGCATCTCAACAAGTCAAGAGACAATCTTAGCCACTTTTTGCAGATCTTGAAAAGTTTCTTCAGCAATTTGTGACTATGGATCAGACTTGGGTTCATCATTTTCAACCAGAAACCAAAGAACAGTCAAAGCAGTGGAAACATTATGGATCCCCACCTCCAAAGAAAGCAAAAGTGGTTCTGTCTGCTGGCAAAGTGATGGCTTCCATCTTTTGGGATTCAGAAGGTGTGCTATTGGTAGACTATCTTCAAAAGGGCAGAATGGTCACAGGGGCTTATTACGCTAATCTTGTGAAGCAAACTCGGGTCAAATGAGAGGCGTCATCTGGGTAAAGCTGGGGCAACCATCCCCAACCCAGCGCGTCACAGGTGGCGGATGGTGGAAGTCCTCCAGATATGGAGGATCCTTGTGAATAAGGTGTTGTCCAAATAAGCAGGCGCAGACCAACTGGCGGCAGACTCAGAGAGCGAGGTGGGGTAGTAGGTGGCTCTACTACTCCTATAAAGTGCCTCAGGTGCTCAGTGAAGGGAATACCAGGCGGGTCAGAGGTGCCTTAAAACCTCTCGCTCCCGCTGCCTTGCGGGTAGGACAGGGAGTCCAAAGGCTAGCGGAGAGTCCATACACAAACCGATAGAAGGCAACGGGAAAGCACTGTTGTAGTTCCCAAGAATAGTTATGCTTGAACAGAATAACTGATTCATCATGAACGACGTTAATGGATGTTCCTCTGGGACAGCCTCGTCCGGTAGGGCAGCTCATGAGCCACAGGTGAGGCCAGATCGTCATCAAGCTACTGGTGGCAAAACTAACAAGTTCAAAATAGCAACATGGAATGTTAGAACTTTATTCCAGGCTGGAAAATTAGAAAATGTAAAGATGGAAATGGAAAGGATGAAGATCAACATATTAGGAGTGAGTGAAGTTAGATGGACAGGTGCAGGGAAGATAAACTCAGATAAATATACAATAATATATTCAGGAAGTGAGAAACATGAATGAGGAGTAGGAATTATATTTGATGAACAAATGGCAAGGACAACTGTAGGATATTTGAACATCTCAGACCAAGTCCTGCTAGCCAAACTGAAAAGACAACCAATAAACATAAATATTATACAAGTGTACGCTCCAACATCTGAAAGCTCTGAAGAAGATGTACAGCTATTTTATAATGACATAGAGACAGCACTAAAACACACAAAGTCACATGAAGTTACCATAGTCATGGGAGATTTTAATGCCAAAGTTGGTAAAGGAAGAACTTCAGACATCGTTGGTGACTGTGGACTGGGAGAGAGGAATGACAGAGGTTATAAATTAATTGAATGGGCAAGAATACACAGCATGGTTGTAGGAAACACCTGGTTTAAACAACATCCTCAAAGACTGGCAACGTGGTGCAGCCCAGACAAAAAGACTTTTAACCAGACAGACTACATATTAATCAACAAACGATTCCGCAATGCATTACTGACAACAAAAACCATGTCAGGAGCTGACTGCAATAGTGACCATGATCCACTCTGTGGAAAAGTTAGAATAAAACTAAAGAAAGCAGGCAGAAAAGTGAGAAACATCAAACTGAATACAGAACTTCTTAAAAATGACCAAGAACTGCGAGAACAATATAAAGTTATTATAACAAATAGATACAATGCAATAGCAAAGATAAATAGTATAGATGAACAATGGGAAATGTTAAGAGATTCTATCCACCAAACTGTTAAGGAGATAATACCACCAAAAAAAGAAGCCCCTAAAAATAAATGGATGACAGACGACATCTTAGGACTGATGGACAAGAGGAGGAGGAGTAAAAATAACGAGAAAAAATATAACAAGATAAATAAAGAAATAAGACGCAAATGCAGAGAAGCAAAAGAAGTGTGGTTAAATGAGCAGTGCAGACAGATAGAGGACACTCATTTTAAAGACAGCAAAAACATGCACAAATGAATTAATGAACTCACAGGCAGGAAAACAAAATATATCACAGGATGCCTGAAATCGAAAGAAGGTAAAATGTTAATGGGAAAAGAAGACATTGTGGACAGAGTATATCGGTGAGCTATATGGAGGAGAAAGACCAGAATTAACACCAGATACTGAAAACTGTGAGGGACCACCAATACTTGAAGATGAAATCATAGATGCCATCAAACACATGAAGAAAGGAAAAGAGACTGGGCCTGATAATATAACAATAGAAGAAATAGAGGCATTAGAGGAGACAGGAATAAAAATAATAACCAAGTTACTGAATGACACTTACAATAGTGGTTATATTCCCAGTGACCTGATTAAATCCACGTTTATAGCACTACCAAAGAAACCAGGTGCAAAGGAATGTGACAACCACCGGACTATCAGCCTCTCATGTCACATAACGAAGCTACTTCTGAGAATAATTATGAGAAGAACAAGGAAAAAGATAAAAATGGAAATAGCAGATGAACAGTTTGGATCTGTTGAAGGAAAGGGAACACACAATGCCATTTATGCTTTATGAACACTAACAGAAAGAGCTTTAGAAGTACAGAAAGATCTCTACTTATGCTTCATTGATTACACCAAGGCATTTGACAAGGTGAAACATAATGAAATTATTAAAATGCTTGAAGACATCAATATAGACGGAAAAGACCTGAGGATTGTAAAACATCTATACTGGCAGCAAGAAGCAGCAGTTCAAGTTGAAAATAGAACTGGAAAATATCAACCTATAAAACAAGGGGTGCGACAAGGATGTGTACTATCTCCAGATCTTTTTCTCTGTATAGCGAGAATATTCTAAGAACAATCATCACAGAACCAGGCATAAAAATTGGAGGATACAATATTAACAACCTTCAGTATGCCGACGACACAGTACTGATAGCTGAGAACCAACAAGACCTGCAAAATCTCTTGGATAAAGTCGCCAAAGAAAGTGAACAGAAAGGCCTTACTTTGAACATCAAAAAGACAGAGACTATGGTTATATCTAAGAAACAGAATCCACCAGCATGCAGTATTAAATTAAACAGAACTATTATAAAGCAGGTGCAGAAATTCAAATACCTTGGAGCAGTAATAACTTCAGATGGGAAATGCAGAACAGAAATTAGGAACAGAATAAGCCAAGCAAAGACTGCATTTCAGAGAATGAGAAACATATTATCTAACACATCTTTATCAATGAATGTTAGAAAACGAGTCCTAAAATGCTATATTGAACCTATCTTGTTATATGGAAGTGAATCATGGACAATAGGCAAGTCTGCACAAAAATCATTGGATGCAGCAGAAACGTGGTTTATTAGAAGAATGTTGCGAATCCCCTGGACAGCAAAAATAACTAATGAAGAACGTATGAGAAGAGCTGGAGAGACAAAAAACCTTGTCAAAAAGATAAGAGAGAGACAATGTACTTTCACAGGACATGCAATGAGAAGAGGGGGAATTGAAAATATTATAACAACAGGAAAAAATAGAAGGAAGAAGATCTAGAGGAAGACCAAGAGAAATGATACTGAACAGTCTGACGGGATGGTGTGAGAGGAGATCACCAGCTGAACTGATGGCCTGCATGAAGGATCGGGTACTCTGGATAAGCATAATAGCCAACACCAGTCGGCATGGCACATGATGATGATGATGATGTCATCTTTCATCAAGACAATGCTCCGTTCATAAGTCAGCGGTGGCAATAGCTGCCATTCATGAATGCAGCTTCCATCTTCTTGAACATCCTCCTTATTCCCCAGATTTGGCCATTCAGACTATTACCTGTTTACCAAACTAAAAAAAGAGCTCAGTGGTTGCAAATTTGCTTCAGATGATGACGTCATTCATACTGTAGACCACTTTCTACTGGCATAAGATGCTGACTTTTACAAAGAAGGGTTCCGTAAGCTCCAGGATCGCTGGACTAAGTGCATAAACTTGCAAGGAGACTATGTTGAGAAATAACCAAAAAAAATTGTCCACAAATAATTCGTTGTACCTTATGCCGAGAACTTATCAATCACCCCTCGTATATCTTGAAAAAAAAGGTCATCTTTGTTTTTCAGTTTGTATTTTTTGGCTGCTAGTGCTTCATGCCACTCTTTTAGTCCATCAAACATCTTGTTTCTTTGTCTTCCTGTCCCTTTTTTCCTCCAGTTTTCCTGCTGTCAGTAGGTTTTTCCAGTTTGCCGCTTCTCAAAACATGTCCTTCAAATCTTGACTGTTGCGTTCTGAATTTTGTCATAATTTCTTAACTTTGCTTAGAACCTCTTCAATTGTTTTCTTGGCTGTCCATGGTATTGCCCTGCCTAAGTTACAATGCTTCTATGTAAGGCATAAATTCTTTCTTCTCACTGTTTACTCTGACTGATTCACATCAAGCTTTCAATATTTCATATCACCTATCTGCAGTGGTAGATTAACCATCACCCCAGCCCCCTAAGGTAAACTTACTAAGGCCCCTAGGCTAAACTTACTAAGGGCACCTGCCTGTGGGCCCCTCCTTTTACTTAAATATCTTCTGATACAGAATTTACAAAACAATTTGCAGACTTTTAACACCAGGCCCCCAGGCTTAAGTCTGTTCAGCCTATTTGATAATCCACCACTGTCCATGGGTGCTAAATACAAGCTGAGAAATACTGCAAGTCTCAGATGATTTCCTCTTCATCTTGCTCTAATGAATCCACAATGAGCTGAGATTCAACAGTAGGATTTAACAGCACCTTAAACAATTATTATTGCTTCATCTCTCTGCAACTGTCAGTGATACTGTGAAGGTGCTGGAACTCAGCCAACATGTCTGACAGCATGTGGATTATGGTGTTTTACTTTAAGGCCTCAAATGGACTAAAAAAAACTGTGAGCAGACTTCACCACTGGGGGAGTCACAGCAAGATCCTATTAGCCAGGGCTAGTCTGTTTACCAGGTGCACAAAAGAAAAAGTGGGGTAGGGTCTTGGCCACCTCTGGTTTGCCAGTTATTATAACTGTGCCATCACTCTTGAACAAGCATCTTTGCTTTTATCAATTACATAAATGTGTAATTTACTTAACATGTATTCTAATTCTCAATGTACATACACAGCAGTCTTCATGTCTCTACAACACATTTCATCACATTTCTCTAAAACATACTGTACTTACTCAACCATCAGCATTTTTTTTTATTGTTTCCAAATTGTTTTATAATTATTATTCATACTGAAATGTTAGGGGAGTGGATCAGAAGGGGAAACCTTGTGTGTGTTATTCCTTTAATTTCTTTAAAACAGTCCTGATTAAGAAAGAATATTCTGACAAGGCATAAAGGTCTAAAGCTGAGATGCTGTTTCTAAGATCACAGAATTTAACATTCATGCCTGCACAAAAAATTTCTCTAGAATAGATTACAGTAAATTCTATGCATCCCTACTTTCTCCAGCATTAATCCTTTATTCTGATGTTTGTCAGGCAGTGCGTGTTTTTTTATTTATTATGACCGCATTTCTTTTTGACGGCCTATGCCTCTGTTAGGGGTAAAGAAGCCAAGGAAGGAAGGAAGAAATGACTGCATTTAAGATATTAAACAAAATCCATTTATTCTCCAATTATGGTGCTTCTCAAAGCATGCCTTTTAAACACAAAACCCCTTATGCTGTCTCACATAAATTCTCACCTGGATAGTCCAGGCCTTCAGGAAAGAAGTAGTCTGTGTACTCTATATGAAAAACTGATGTGTCCTGAGGCAAGAGCAGTTCTCGTTTGTCTGAACACACAAATTTGTTGGGCCCAGTTTGTTTTCTGCCAGGTGTGGTCACCATGCCAACTGTTGCATCCTCAGCCTCAGTACAAGGAGCATGATTATAATAAAAATCTCACAATAAAAAAATAAAAAAAAAGAAATTATCTTTTATCAGAATGAATAATCAAAAAAAAAAAACCGCAAAATGTTTCAGAATTATGAAAGGCTGTGTATGTTTCTTGCAATCTTCAACTGAATCTGTTACCAACAGACTGCTAGGAATGTGAAATGTAAATACAGGAAATGAAAATCTTTCAAATTAAATGTTTTTAGGATATGAGGAAGTGGGGTAAAAAATTAAAACTAATATCTCTTGATAGCCTTTAAATTTAAATTTGAAATAATAGAAATGTATCTAAGAAATGAGTTTACAGTGCAATAAGCTAATAAACAACAAAGTTGACAGCATCAAAATGTGTGTATAAATTAATGTGATTCATCTGCTGTTGTGATTATCTTATATATCTTATATCCATCCCGTGCCGTTAAACGTCACATAGGGCTCACAAAGTAGTTTGCCAATTTTTCCTGTCTTCGGTGAGTCTTTCAACCTCATCAAGGAATTTTATGCCTGCTAATTTGGCCTCTCTTAACAATGTCCTCTTCAGAGTTTCACGTGATCTGCCTCTTTTTCTTTGGCCTGTTGTGTTTCACTTGATAGCTTGTTTTGGGATTCTCTGATCATTTCTTCTCATCAAGTGACCAACATATGTCCATCATCTTTTCCTGATCACCCATGAGACTGGTTGTTGTTCAGTCATCTGTCTTATCTCTGCATTGTTCCTGAATTTGTTCCACCTGATGCCAAGTATTTTCCTTAGGCATTTGTTTTCAAAAGAGTCTAATCTCTTCTCTATTTCCTTAGTTGTTTTCCAGCTTTCGCATGCATAAATGAGGGTGGATATTACATTTGAATTGAATAGTCTTAACTTGGTTTTTATGCTTACAACTTTTGAATTCCATATGTTCTCAAGATTCTTGAAGATCGATGCTGCTTTTGCAATTCTGATTCTAACTTCCTTACTGGTGTCACCATCCTGGTCTATGTAGCTGCCAAGGTATGCAAATTGATTGATTTCTTCAATATCTGTCCCTTCTATGCGAATTTTTCCATTTGTTGTGATTAATGTAGAGGAATATTTGTGTTCATTCTCTTGCCAGTGTTATCTTAATAAAATGATGTGTGCATCATGTGAGGGAGCAATGATTAAAAAAATGAAAAAAAAGGGACGGCATAGAAAACGTGGTAAGAAATTTACAATATAAAAAAAAAAATCTGTGTCCTTCTTTGTAAGTTACTACTTCAAGACTCAGAGATGCCAACCTCAGACCTGCTTAGTATTGTTCAGTCTGTTTATTTAAAAAACACTCTCATTAACAAACCCTGAGGAAAAATTGGAAGAAGTGGAGAGTTTTGAATATCTTGGATCACTACTAACTAATAATGGAGATACAATGAGGGAAATTAAAAGGAGAACATCTATTGCTCTTCAGAAAGTAAAACAACTAAAGAATCTGTGGAGAAGAACAGACAGAACTACAAAATAAGATTTTTAAGGGCATGCATCTTTCCCATCGGAACATATGCCTGTGAGACCTGGACACTTAACAAAACAGCTGAGAAATACATAAATGCCTTTGAATGTAAATGCTACAGAAGAGTTTTTCAAATATCATGGACACAAAAAAGAACAAATATATCCATACTACAAGAACTTAATATTGAAGATGGCTGGCTAGTAAAGAAGATTAAACAAAGAAAACTTAAATATTTTTGACACATTAAACGTCATGATAATCTAGAGAAGACCATCTTGGAAGGGTACATAATGGGAACAAGAAAGAGAGGAAGACCAAGGCGAAGATGGCTGCAAGACATCATTGATGATCTGCAAATGGATGCATCAGCAGCAAGCCATCTTGCTCACAACTGAGAGGCCTACAGAAGTGCTGTTAGGGAGGCAAAGTTCCACAAAAGGACATGCAAATGAATGAATGAATATTTGATTTGGTAGTCTGTATTATTTTTCTTCGTTGCTGGGGGACTATGGTGTCTTTGCCTCTAGTCAAGTTGTTCATAATGTGATCTCCTCTATATTCAGATTTTTTTTTTCAAATATATACAACAGCAATCCTAAAAGTAGGTTCCACTTGTAAATAGAACAGACGCACATTAATTATACTGGATGATAACTTGTATGCTGTGTTTCTGTATACAGTAACTACCAGCAGATGTAAGTTTATCAAATTTGAATTACATTAACGCATCATTCAAAATGTTCAAGAAAATCGAGATGTCTGCTGCTTGTGAAATAACTGTCTGTAATCAGTTTCTTCAATGCAAGAAATGTGAAACCAGCTGACATTTATCAGCAAGTTTACGAAGTGTATGAAGAACATGCCATGAGTGAGTCTATGGTCCAGCAAGGTGTGAGAAATTTTAATAATGGTTGCAAAAATGTGCATGATAAGCCAGCTGACCATCTGTGGTTAATGAAGATTTGATTTGTGTGGTGGAAGAAAAGGCTTGTGAGGACAGACAATTCACCATTTTGTTATTCTCCCTGCATTTTCTGCAAATTTCACTGTCAGTTCTTCACATGATTTTGTCTGATCAACTTGATTATCAAAAGTTCTACTCTCGATGAGTAAAAAAGATGCTGAGGGAAAAAAATGTAACAGGCAGGCATTGCAATGATCTTTCTGGGCAGCACATGGAGCAAGGTGATGACTTAATGAGCTGCATTGTCACAGGTGATGAAACACGAGTGCCTCATATGTGACCCCTGAATCAAAGCAACAGTCCATGGAGTCCAGCATTTTCATGGTAATAATAAGGTCAATGAGGCCATTAACACTATTTGCATTGCAGGCGGCAACATTTTATGATGTAGGGATATAAAATCTGGTTCTCTGCTACAAGTGCCTCAGCAAATGGTGGAAACCAAGTCAAAAAGTAGTTAATAGGATGTGCTTCAACTGCAAATATACACAGTTAATGCAACAACATTGCTGAACTTGCTTTTAGGATTTCCCTCTTATATATCCATTTACATGTAAACTTCAAATATTTTCCTAATTCATTTCACTTAATTGGAAAGGAGAGCCTTGGATGTATGAAACAACAAAATTATTTTCACACAGACATTTCTGTCTACTAACCTTAATGACTAAGCAACTTTCTAATAATCTGGTTAACCTTGACACCTGGTTTTGATGTAATGGTGAGGAACTAGCTGCCTTTGAACCAGCAGCAGCACTTCTTGAAGGCTGATTCTTGTTAGCACCTGAAAATAATCTTACCCATCACTTCAACTCATTTTCCTATAATGGCGAGTATGAAACAAAATGTTTTATCAAATAGAACTGGTAACATTAACTTTAAAAAAAAGTCACTACTGTGCTCTTTATAGGAAACTGTCAGAACTGTCCACTTTTGTGTTTGTTTGTGTGTGTGTGTGCGTGCAAGTATGTCAGTTCTCATTATATGCAGAAGCACATAATAAAAATTGAAAACTCCACTTGCACTGGTCTGTTTTATTTCCATCTTGTTTTTCTGGAACTTTGTTATTTTCAGTTGAAAAGTTCATCTTTGTGTATCTCTAAGTTTGCTTTGTCCACTTTCTCATAATGAAGTCCAGTCCACTGCTTGTATCAAGTGTCTCTTCCTTCAATAAACTGTATATGTCCAACCTATCGCAATCACCTTTGTTTTATTTTTATGTTTATTTTATTTTCACCAGTTATAATTCTGGTCTAAAAATCTTTCATTTTTATGTTAATCTATAAATTACTTGCATGTTATAAAAAAAATATAATACACTCTTTCAAAGTAGCATATACATTTTTTTTAAAAATGCATCCACTCGAGTGCTGTACATCTGGTGTAATTCAAGTGTGTCAATGTGTAGACATGTAGTTTTCATCTTCTGAGGCAATCTGGTCTCAGTAAGTATGCCAAGAACAGCTAGATAGACTGGATGGTGATGGATAGAAGTCAGTCTTCAATTCAAGACTTGCTGAGTAGATGCATCATTATCAGCTAAGTCAATCCTACCCTTGAAGTTTCTGGAATACTCCCACCTCTGCCAAGATGTTTAATTTTTCCAAGATATACTACTGTTTTTTACTCACTTTTTGATGGACAAGATGTATAACATGTTAGTAATTGTGTATAAGATATACAAGCTCTGACAATTAAGTAATGAGACTGATTTTATTATGGCCAAGACAAAAATGCCATCTATGAAGCAAAGCATGGAATCCAATGAGGCAACTTTCATCTATGATCTGGCAACTTTTCATCGCCACCTGATAAGCAGATGACAAACAAGCCGCCATTTTGTTGACCTAGTTAGAGGTGCATTGTTACATAATCAGCATGGAGCAAAAAGCTAACATCTGTTTAAAATTCAGAAAAAGTGTCATTGAGACAGTTGAAATGATGCGACAAGTTTATGGGGATAATTGTTTATCTCATGTACAGATATTCAGGTGGTCTTCACGATTCAAAAGTGGCATGGAAACAATTACAAATGCAACTAGACATGGACGCCCAATTTCTGTTTGTAATGAGGAACTCACTGCAAAAGTCAGAGAACGGACACAAGAAGATCACTGTTCGACTATAAGGATGATGGCAGATGAATTTGGATAAAACTTTAATGGAAGATTTGGGTAAGAAAAAAGTTGCTTGCCAGTTTGTATTACATGCATTGTCTGATGACCAAAAACACCAGCATGTTGAGTATGCAAAAGACATCATCAAAATGTGTCACAGAAATAAACATTTCTTAAATTGATTGTTGCAGAGGAAGAAACATGGATTTTCTGCTAAGATTCCACAACTAAATGCCAAAGTACTAAGTGGAAGTCATCATCATCACCAAAAGGCAAAAAATTTCATCTTCAGAAGTCGAAAGTGAAGACACTGTTGGTCTGCTTCTATGACAGCAAAGGAGTTATTCACAAAGAATTTATTCCAGAGAGACAGACTGTCACTGCCAAAGTTTATTTAAATATTTTGAAATGCCTATTGAAAAGATTCTCTGAGTCCAACCCTACTCAACACCTGACATTTTCTTCCTTCTTCATGATAATGCACCAGCTCACTGGACAGTAGTTGTACAGGAATTTTTGGCCCAAAAACAAGTGTGTGTTCTCAACCATCCACCCTATTCCCCAGATTTGTCTCCCTATTTTCTATTACCAAAATTAAACTTATCATTGAAAGGATGCTTCTTTGACAATAATGATGACATCCAACGGGCCGTAACATCGAATTTACCAATAGAACTGCAGAGGTTGTTCTAATGTTTGTTAGATCATGCCACTTGCTGTATTAATGCACAAGGGACTTTCTTTGAATAAAATACAGGTTATATTTCCAACTGTTGTTTATTTTATTTTTTATGGAATTAGTCTCATTACTTAAGTGTTGGACCTTATATATACGAGGGGTGATTGATAAGTTTTTGGCATAAGGTACAAATACTTGAAACGCACAGGTGATATTAGGTGATTTTGTAGATCTGGTTAATGTAAGATTAAACACCAAGTTTCCAGAAATTAACTGCAACCTTTTTTTTTACAGGCTACTGAAGTGGTGAGGGGTGGTAAAAATTGAGAAAATGGATAAAATTTTTCATCAAGCAGTCATTCACTACCTCTGCATCAAGGGCTTATCATCGAAGGAGTCTAGGGGAGAGTGCCCCTTCTTACAGCACAGTGAAGAAATGGGCAGCTCAATTCAAACATGGAAGGGAGAGTCTGGAAGATGATCCCCATCCAGGAAGACCAAGAATAGTAATCACTGATGAAACCACCAGCAGAATCCATGATATGATAATGGGGGATCAACGACTAACTGAGCGGTACATTGCTACTGAGTTGGGCATCTCTCAGGAATGTGTTCATGCCATTATTCATAATGATCTTTAAATGACAAAGCTCTCTGCTCGATGGGTCCCGAAACTTCTTGGAGCTGATCACAAGCGACAGCATCTCAACAAGTCAAGAGACAATCTTGGCCATTTTTCTGCAGATCTTGAAAAGTTTCTTCAGCAATTTGTGACTATGGATGAGACTTGGATTCATCATTTTCAACCAGAAACCAAAGAACAGTCAAAGCAGTGGAAACATCATCAATCCCCACCTCCAAAGAAAGCAAGGGTGGTTCTGTCTGCAGGCAAAGTGATGGCTTCCATCTTTTGGGATTCAGAAGGTGTGCTATTGGTAGCAGAACAGTCACCAGGGCCTATTACGCTAATCTTGTGAAGCAACTTCGGATCAAACTGAAGGAAAAGTGTCGAGGGAAATTGATGAGAAGAGTCATCTTTCATCAAGACAATGCTCCAGTTCACAAGTCAGTGGTGGTAATAGCTGGCATTCATGAATGCAGCTTCCATCTTCTTGAACATCCTCCTTATTCCCCAGATTTGGCCCATTTGGACTATTACCTGTTTACCAAACTACAAAAGGAGCTCAGTGGTTGCAAATATGTTTCAGATGATGACATCATTCATGCCATAGACCACTTTCTACTGGCACAAGATGCTGACTTTTACAAAGAAGAGATCCGTATGTTCCAGGATCGCTGGACTAAGTGCATAAAATTGCAAGGGGACTATGTTGAGAAATAACCCAAAAAAGCTGTCTAGAAATAATCTGTTGAACCTTACGCCGAGAACTTTTTCAAAATATCACCTTTCTATTCTTTATTGATGAGTTTTCAGTAAAAATTCAATTTTTGCTGCATGTATTATATATTACTGTGTATAAGCTCTCTCTCTGAAGCAATATTTTGTGAAGGGCAGAATGTAAGACGAGACTGCGTGCCCAATTCTTTACCCTTTAAAAAATAAAGATTATTCATTCATTCATTCTGATATATACAGAATGAATGAATGAATAATCTTTATTTTTTCAGAGAGAGAGAGAAAGCTTATAAACAATAATATAAGATATATGCAGCAAAAATTGAATTTTTACTGACAAGCTATCAGTAAAGAATAGAAAGGTGATATTTTGAAAAATGATTACTCAAATACTTAATTTACTTAAAAGAAAAATGAATTTGATGAACGTCTGTGTAGAAACAAGTGTTTGTGAAACTGAAATTAGTGTTTACAAACAACTGTAAGTTTTTGTTGAAATGTCAAAATTAATGAGTTCTCAAGGTCTAATTATTTATAATAATAAGTATATGGAGCACCAATACAAGCTTCAGTGCAGTTTTGAAGAGAAGAAAAATGCCTGTCCAACTTGTTTTGAGGGATGGACCTCCGCTGAGCACCGGAAGGATAAAAGATGTAAGACTGTAGACTCTGTTATTTTAGTCTACCAGGTAGATAACTATAAAGACTATCAGATCAGATCAGATAGTGCCATGCCAAAAGGTGTCAGCATTTATCTCTCTCTCCATCTTGGCCGGTCCTCAATGTCTTGAATCAAGTCGATTGCTGTTTCTCTGCTAAACCATGCAGTCAGTCCATCCAGGTATTTGTCTTCACCACCCTCTTTGTCTTTTGCCATTTATCTTTCCAGTCACGACCAGTTTTTTTTTAAGCCTTCATGTCTGCTGCTCTGTCTGAGAAATTGTCTTTTTCTTATGTATGGCACTAGTTTGAGATTCTCCTTTGCTTGCTCTAATACTTCTTCATTTGTCTTTCTGGCTGTCCATGGAGTGTGAAGGATCCTTCTTAAGAACCACATTTCAGTACCCTTTATTCTTCATTCTAATTATTTACTCATAGTCTACTTATAGTCTAATTGTTTACTCATAATTAAGACTATGGAGAATTAAAAATTATATTTAAAAAACTACTTAATATTGAGAATACAGCGTCAGTGGAAACATACTTATGAGACAGTGAGGTATATATCACACAATCATACTATGTACATACTGTACATTTGTGTGGGTGCATAAATGAGAGAAACTTTTTAACAAAATACAGGCGCAAATAATTTGAAAGAATTGATGATAAGCAATAATACATCTTATCCTTCTCTAAAAAAGGACAGAATTTACTTTATCATCATCTCATGACATATAATTTACTTTGAACTCCATATTTACACCAAATATTCTCTGTAACTGATCAAACAAAAGTTCAGTTTTCACAGTATTAACTCCGTAACACACTAAGCATAATCATGGGCAAAACTATGGAATACCAGTACACATTCAGCTTCAGTTATATTTTGTACTGCATAAAGAAACTAACTCACACATGTAATCATACCTTCACCACCTTTGAAAGACAAGCCTGAAGGAACTGAAGCTTTATCCTGAAATTCTCTAAACAACAGTGATGGTGCTGATGCAGATGATGGCAAGGGTGAAGATTCACAAACTTTTCTTAGTTTCACAGCATTGTCTCTAAATTCAGCAAACAGCTTCTTGACCCAGGAGCTGCGTGATCCCACACTGTCAGTGTATCTGTACCAAGATTTTCTTTCACCTCCTGATGTTGAACACAGGTCAAAGAATGTAATTAATCCAGTTCTGGTCAATTAAGTACCCTCCAGAGACTATATTACAATATTCTAAAAAAATTTTCTGCCTACAATAATGTAACTGCTTCTATTGTTAATTTTTTAAATGCTCCAGGCATATTAAATTATCACACTCATTGGCTTATTTAGTGTAAGAAAAGATTATATGAATCTGTGGCAGATAAAGTGGTATGTGATTACATGAATATGTCACTAATATATCCCATAAGGAATTAACTCAGGAAAATGTGAGTTTCATAAATTCAATGAAATATGTTTAGGAAAATGTCAGTTTCAAAAATACTATGAGGTATGCTTAGGGAAATGTCACAGCTTCACTGGGTACCATCTGCTAAGTAAATTATTAAACGGTTGAATCAATTTATGGGAAAATAAGAATTAATAAGAAATAAGTATAGTAACACCACAGCAAACAATGACTATTTCACAAATATCTAATGAACATAATTCTGTGAATTATTTTTATGTATCTTAATGCAACACATAAATAACACTATGTAAAACAAATACAATTTTATGCAACCAATAATTGATTTAAACTGATACAATAAAATTCAAAAGATGCATTATATAAATTTATATTCCCAACAGGATAATGAAGGATTAATAAGAATTGTCCGTATAAAAAGAAAAAAAAATTCTAATCATTAAAGGAAAAAAAGGGATTTAAAATGAAAAAGAAAATTAATGAATGCCATTAAGTTTAATAATTAAACACCACTAGATCAAACTTTTTACTCTTCCTTCATTCTAGTATCTAACTCAATTTGCTATTCCCAGAGAATACAGTAGACTCTCAGTTAACTAGCATGCATAGGGCTTGGTAGATGCCAGATAAATGTAATTTCTGGTTGCTTAAGAGCTGCTATTAAAAATAGGCCTAACTAATACTATACCCCATACTATACCATTCTATAGCATGAACTCTGTATTGACTTGATATTAATATTGAAGTTCAGTAATTGAAAGCAAATTTTGACAAATAAACACAAATTTAACTTAATATGACAGTTTTATTATAAAAACAGCTTTGCGAATGCAGTATGCAGTTTTAGTTAAATGGCAGTCAATAAACTTTTCAACCTAATGAACTTCAAAAACATTATTTTTTTTGTAACTTCAAGTAACTTAGGAAAAAAATACACACCCATACATACATAAGACTGTTACAATAGGGGTAGTTAGTTTACTAGGTAAACATGGCATCAGGATTTGATGTTGATGTAGCTGGAACATGAACAAGAGAAGTGGGGTGGATGTTTTTGGCTGTACATCAGCAGATGATGCTGTACTGGCAAACTTGCATGCAGCTTTCTTGAAAATGAACGAACATCAGCTAGCTTTGAGGCAAGGCAAATTTAAACTTACATTTCCACTAGAAGTTGATTTTATTTTAATTTTTATCTAATGTATTATTTCTTTGACTATTTTTTTTTTTGTGCTGGTTGCCAGCCGCATGATCAACAGAGTGTCTAATGCATATCCTATCAATCACGACATAAAACACTACAAATCAACTGCCTGACTTACCTGCAAGATTAAATGGATAGAAACTAATTGACAGTTTGCTGAATGTTGTTTGCATTGAACCTCCACTAATTTTCCAATGTGTCTTTCTATCTAAATCTGTTAAATGAAAAGTTCCAAGAAAAACCCGACTACAGTACAAAAACCTCAAGAATAAATAAACATAATTATAAACAACTTCTCTGAAGTAACCGTAATTTTTTTTCCCTTGTCAGTCGGGCAGTCAGTCATTTGCATGTCCCTTGTAGAACTTTGCCTCCCTATAAGCTCTCCTGTTGGCCTCTCGATTGTAAGCAAGATGTCCTGCTGCTGATGCATCCATTTGCAGATTATCAATGAAGTCTTGCAGCCATCTTCGCCTTGGTCTTCCTCTCTTTTTCCCATTATGTACCCTTCCAAGACGGTCTTCTCTAGAGTATTGTGACATTTAATGTGTCCAAAATATTTAAGTTTTCTCTCTTTAATCCTCTTTATTAGCTAGCCTTCTTCAATATTAAGTTCTTGTAGTATGGATATATTTGCTCTTTTTTGTGTCCATGACATCTGAAGAACTCTTCTGTAGCATTTACACTCAAAGACATTTATGTGTTTCTCAGCTTTTTTGTTAAATGTCCAGGTCTCACAGGCGTATGTTGTGATGGGAAAGATGCATGCCCTTAAAAATCTCATTTTTGTAGTTCTGTCTGTTCCTCTCCACAGCTTCTTTAGTTGTTTCACTTTTTTACTTTTTTTTTTTTTTACTTTTCCCTTGTCATCATCTTTATACTCATGCATAACCTATATTCATGAAACTGATTTTTACATGACATTTTATTTTTCCATAATGCACTGACAAACATGTGTATATAGTAATCTAGTGTGCTACTCCCTGCAGTAAGATTCTCTCCTCCCCCCTCCCCGCTTTTTTTATAGTATTCCCATCAATGTCAATAAATGTGTCAGTTACAACTTTTTAACCACCTCTGTTGACTTGAAGTTTTATAATCTTCACATAAGATGGCTGTTCGTTATCAGATGTACTAATTACATTACCTTCATAACTCTTCATACAAATTTTGTAAGTTTCCTCTCTCTCTTTCTCTATGCTGTTCTCATTTGTTTTTATTATTAATGTTCTCCATATGATTTATATCCTGCATTTCTCAATGCAACAATGATGAATGGTGATAATATAATAAAAAACCCATGTTTTTTTTTTTGGTAAGAATATGTTTTAATCAAAGAACATTTAACTTATTAACTCTTCCGTACCATGGTCGCCATAGTGAGAACGTCCGGTTACTGCCATTGGTGCCAAAGTTGTTATAGTGATAATTCAGTTGTTTAAAACACGATTTGAGTAAAATACGATTTTAATTTTCGCTCGCAAGTTATCTGCCCATGTCAGAATTACCCGGCATCCTTTTCACTCGTGTCACCGGCAGTAGCCATTTTTTCCTACGTTTCTCTTCAAATCTGTGAATTTTTTCTAACCCTAGTCGAGAATGGACAAGCCTTCAGACAAGACACATGTTACTGGATGTTCACTAGTTAGGTCTTTACCAGAAAGAAAGGCTAAAACAGGTGCTAGGCAGTTTTTTCTTGCATATTGTGGTAAGAAATCTTCTGACATTGTTTCTGATCATGCTTTTGACCGGCAATCTGACAATGATTCTTATAGCTCATCTAATGTTTTCTGTTGTGTTTGTGTTTTTGTTTGTTTCTGCAAATTTGTGCACAAAGTGATCAAGTGATTACATTTCATGTGAGGATTTCCATTTATCATCGATTTGTGATTTTCAAATGGATATTTACAGCTCAAATGGTAAGTAGAAAATAATTTTATTTGTGTTTCATAAATTTTTGTTCTCTTGGGGGGCTGAAAATGTCGTATTTTCTCACCAGTTATTTTTTTCTGAACAAACTCTGCATTTACGGAATCTTCATTCAATTTTTTATTTTTTTGATGTATAATAAGTATATTTGTGTAAGACAGAAATAATTGTTAAATCACTTTTTAAACTATACCCCAAAAATATCGCGACACCCGCACATTTTGCTTGGCACCAACGCGATGTCCACGTTTTTTCCCACGGGCACGGAAAGAGTTAAGAGCTGATATACAATTTAGTTTTATCACTCCAGGCATTAACTGATATAATTACCTGTCATCATACTGAACAAAATGGTGGCATATATTATGACTCTAGGACTGGTAAACCACAGCCAGTCGCATTTTTTTTTTTCTGGGGGAGGATGTCTGGTTTGGGAGAAGGGGAGGAGGAGAAGACTACTCCCTGGAAAACACAGCTGAGACTGGCTTCATGGTAGAGCTGTGGTGAAGCTGGAATTACAGCTCACTTGGGAAGGTGTGCCAAGGGAAATGATGAAAACCATGGTAGTTAGATATCACAGCCAACTGTGGTCAGCAATGGCAGACAGGCAAACTGTTTGATCTTGGCACTCATAACAAAACTTTCATTAAAAAAAAAAAAACCGGCCACACCAGAAAGTCAATAATTATATAACAGATTGAGGAAGCATTTAAAGTTTCCTCAATAAACAGTATATTTCTGATACTGCTACCCTATGTGGGGATAAATGGATACTACAATAATCAATTTATATTAAGGTAGAAATGCAACTTCTTTAATTAACTGCTATTTAATTTTTTTCATCTTCTGTTGCTGGTTTATATTATACAATCCTTTATGTATATGGGGGGTGAAGATGCCTGATGAGGCAATCAGTGACCCATAGCTGATATGCCAGCATCAGTGATAGTGATCCATAGCTGGCCAAGACCCTGTCCAACCTCTCTGTGGTATCCCCAGTAACAGGCCTAGCCTGGCTAATGGGGCAGGGATCACCATGGGGAGTCTGCTAAAGAAGCACTGCACACCCCCTGCTTTTTAGCTGCACTCTGGGATTGAAAAAGTAGCCATCATAACCCACTCCCACACTGATACGACGCCGTGCCTCAACATCTCTACAGCATTGGCTGCAAAGAGCAACAGCTCACAGTTACAAGGAGTTTGTACAAGTACAAGTTATGCATATGAAGCTGATTTTTTTTTTGGTAAACATCTCTTTTCATTTGATGCATCAATAGTTGTGTGTAATTTGTTGTATCTCATCTCACTTCAACTACAAAAAAAAATTTCCCAATACAGGTGGCATGCATCCACAATTACTGCTAAGGCAACCACTGGATGATGGGAAACATTCTACAACCCACTTCCTCCACATGAAAAGCTGGTCTGAAATGATCATACTATTCTCACATAAAACAACACCACATTGTGTAAACTGATTATTTCATGCAGAAGTTATCAATATTATTTCATGCAGAAGTTATCAATATTATTTCATGCAGAAGTTATCAATGAACTTAAATTTTTATTCACTATTCCAGTGGAAAATCCCCACTTAAATCTCATCATATTTTCCTGCTATCATCACCCTGTTGATGCATACTCTACATTTTTTTCTGACTGATCACTTTACCTGGGCCACCATCATCACAAAGGTGAAGATCAAACCTGCTGGTGATGAGGTGATAAGATGTACTAGCAACATCAAACTGTGAGAAATATTTGGCTGTAGCTGACTCTGGCTTGCTGGGTGTTGACTGCTGTTGCTGATGCTGCACCTCACTGCTGCTGCTCTTGTGTGTTTGTTTCTGTATGGATATAATATTTCTTTATAAGTTTTTTTGTTGCAGGATAAAGGAAGCTCCAAACTGAGCTTGTAATGGAAGAAGAAAACTTTGAGCAAGTGATCAGGCCAAACCTATATCTGCATCAACATTGCTGTTGCTCCTTTGTGTGACAACAAATAAGAAATGGAAATATGTTGGCTATTATTACTAGCTACACTAGTTCTTTTATAATGAATCTAAAATTTGGTATATCAGTACCTCTTTAAGGTGCCTTTGTAACTATTCATTAGTTTGAAAAAACACAGAACAGCATGTCAAACAAAATTTAAACATAAATTCCTTAGAATCTGATTCCATTTTAATGTTTAGTGTCTGCACCATTTGTCTGCTACTACCAGTCTCTTAATTCTCAGCAGGTATTCTTCCTAGTGACATCACTTTAGCCTTTTCAACCTGATTCCTCCACTCTCTCCATGAGGAATGATGTCTTCAGAAACATGATAAGAACCACGGTATACAGCAAAGACACTGAGGGACAACAATGATTGGACTATCTCATCAAAGTGTGGTATAATCAGTCATCATCATAGACAAACAAACAAACAAACAGTGCACCCAAGATTAAGATGATAAGCGACATTCTAGAAGTCTTAGAGAGACATGGAATATTATGGATCAGTGCCACACATCTGGAATAGAACCATCAATTGCACCTCTCCACAAAGATTAATCACACTCATGTAATGACAATGGAAAAGTTTCCCTCCCATTTTCCACAAAAAAAGAAAAATAATTTTGTACCTTCAGCTTATCAGCGGCAAACCTCTTGCTCTGCTGTGCTGATCCTTCAATGACTTCTTTCAGAGAGCTGGCATATAAGGCTGCGGCTTTCAGCTGTGTGATGGTAAGTACCCAGAGAATATCATCCAACAGCAGAGTTAGCCTTGAAGCTATAGTGACACTGTCTGATAAAAGTTGATTTAAATTATGAAAGCTCTTTGTTTAAGAATTTACTGAGATTTAAATGTACTTTCATGGTATATAAATGCATATAAACCTGACTGCTGTAACAGAATGATGATGTTAGTTACTCTTTAAATTATTTGACACAATTTTTAAAATACATATATTAACCTTAATCTCATAGACAATTAAGTTTAAAACAATACTGCAAGAATGATGACACTCTTGGCAACAATGGTGCAGGTTTTTTTTTATGAAGGGATAAGAGCAGTAAAAATCTGTTTTGTGAATCAATGGGATTTGTAACATTCTTATGAAGAAGTCTTGCTATAATGCAAAATTTTGTCATTAAAGATCATAGACTCTTGCAAGAAAAGGAAGAACAGAAAGCCTTAAGTGAACTCCTTGATGTGAAAGAATTGGTTACTTTCACTGTTGAATGTTGCTCTTTAAATACTGGGATGTCGTGGCAAATACCTCTCTTATGATTTGAGAATCATCTAGTGGCCAGGTGGTAATACAAATTTGTAAGAAGAAATTTTGGATATCCCTGTCACGTTGGTTTCTTTATGTTAAACTCTCTGGTACAAAATATCACTATTTTTTCAAAAGTTAACACATCTCATCTTTAGCCTCTGAAACACATAATCTTCCTCATTCTTTCTCTTTCTCACTCTTTCCCTCTCACCCACACATGCATGTAAGCATACATGCACACACACACGTGAGCACATACCCACACACAGACATATCAGGTTCAGGTTAGTGAGAAATGAAAAATGACAACCTCAGAAATGATGCTGGCAACTAAATGTGTGACTAAAATTCCAGCTCCAACTTTCTATTTATATGGACACAAGAAAAAAATGAACAAACCAGTTTCCTTTAACTAAATTAGATATTACTAACCTATTTCACTTTTTCTGTTACACAAAGTAATTTTTTTTTTTATTCAGACATGTCCAAATGAAGTTTTTAGCTCATTTTTTTTAATACTATACAGTTCCCTCAATATGAGACATTATATACAAAAGAAATCAAACTGCATATACTCACTGCAATCATCATGAGAAACAAAAGCAGAAATGCAATAACCCATGCTAAAAGGCAACCGACTTACCGAAAGTCTTTTCTTAACACAAATTCTAATCTTTGACTGATTAGCTATCAAACGTAGAGGTGCAGTGATAGCTTCCTCAGAGCCAGCAGCTTTTATTTCAATGCGGGTGGTCTGCCACTCAATCTCTTTAAACAGCAGAACCTGTCCTCTACCTCGGTCTTGTATTCTAGTACACCTGAGGTTATGTGGGAAGTGCCATGTTGGAGAAACAGACTGGACTCTTACCCTTGACAACTGGGAAAATAATAAATGCACTGAGAATAAAAAGACATAAAGCTGAATTTTGTTTAACATTTATTTTTCCCCACATGAAGCATGCTATTAATGGATAAACTATAGAGATATTTCATGCAAAATTTTAAACAAGTGATACTAGGTAGATTAGCCCTCTCACCAAAAGCTGATAATCTGCATGGCTTATGGTCTTGTCATAACACTTACATTAACTGATTTCCAAATTTACCTATAAAAGTGACATTTTACCCATATATTTAACAATGCAATTATTCTAGAAGTAAAACAGAAACTGTTCAGTTCACTGGAGTACATTTAATGTTAAATGTCATAAGGCAAGATTCTGCACACTCTCAAAGACAAAGGTAGCCCTATCATGCCATTAAGATATCTAGGAAACAAGGAGCTTGTGCTCATATCTTTCTCTGACTTGTCAGCATACAGCAGGGTAATGTGGTCAGCATCACATCTGGTCACTTTTCCTTCCGCAGTTCCAGAAGAAACCAGGTACCTCTTCTACAACTATCTGATAGGAGTGCCTCTGGCACCAACTTTCATCATGAGAGACAAGTGCATCAACCATTTCACTACTTGGATGCTTTTCACACTCTTTTAATGAGCATATTTAGATGAATGTCAGTTATTTAAAAATATACTCAGTATAATGTTCTCATTTATGCACGCGAAAGCTGGAAATCAATTAAAGAAATAGACAAGAAATTAGAATCTTTTGAAAACAAATGCCTAAGGAAAATACTTGGTATAAAGTGGAATGAATTCAAGAACAACGCAGAGATAGGACAGATGAGCAAACAACAACCTGTCTCATGGGTGATCAGAAAAATAAGATGGACATATGTCAGTCATGTGATGAGAAGAAACAATCAGAGAATTCCAAAACAAGCTATAAAGTGGAGCACAACAGGCCGAAGAAAAAGAGGTTGGCCACGTGAAAATCTAAAGAGGATATTGTTAAGAGAAGCCAGTTTAGTGGGTATAACATCCCTTGATGAAGCTGAAAGACTCACAGAACAGGAAAACTTGGCAAACAACTATGTGAGCCCTATGAGACGTTTAACGGCACAGTAAGGATGTAAGATAATGTCACTTTTTCATCAGAAAAAAAAAGTATAAAAAATCTGAATTGGTTTTATAGTAATTACAAAAGTTTCTTGTAAATTATATTTTGTTTCTTCTAAAACATTTATTTGCTCTTCAAGTGTCTTTGTGGGGACAAAACCACTTTCCATTAGGAAATATTTTAGATTTTCTTTTTATTAAGACTATCCACTAGTTATCATTCACTCATTTTGACATATTTTCCAGTTCTCATACTTTACTATATTTCATTCTTGCTGGTGTCCAGAACAGACATATGACCAACCTGTAATGATGCCAAGAACTTTGGGGTGATGAGTTTGACTAAAACAGAGCTGACATGGACATAGATTCCATCCATTACTTTCTCAACAAAGCCATATTTACCACTGGCACTGAGAAATTAAAAAAAAAGTGTGAAGAAATCTATAGATGAGAGAGAAAATATCACCAATGCAGTTATACCAGTTCATAACACATATCATGACACTGTTGAAGCTGTAAGTCAACATTATATCACTATACTTGCAGGTTCATTAAAAGTATTTTTTTAAGATGGAGCTTTCTGCCATTAAAAAAAAAGCTGCTCCAGAAATTAAAACAGCTCATTCTATATCCTATGTAATGCTTGCATTTTAAGATTTTCACCATTACACCAACTGTCAAGAGTTTTAAAATGGACTTATTCAAGATTTTAAAACAACAACAATAATAATAATAATGAGGATTAACTTTTTAACATTTACCTCCCTGGAAACGTGTTCCTAGCAGTAAAAATTATGAGGATGTTGCAACACAAGAATCATATGGATTATGGTCACTTGCTTCAAATCCCATAGCGTCCACCCCACCCCCATCCCCCCATCACCACAAAAAAAAAAAAAAAGCAAGTTTCTCAGAAGAATCTATCACAGTAAGTCCTGTTCCATTAGTCAGGCTAAAAGCACCAACTGAGAGATGGGATAATAGGAGCACCAAATGAGAGATTGAATACTAGGAGGACCAACTGAAAGATGGGATACTAAGAGCACCAAATGAGAGATGGGATACTACGAGACCAAATGAGAGATAGAATATTACAAGCACCAAATGAGAGACAGGATATAAGGAGGACCAAATGAGTGATGGGATACTGGGGATAACCTTGAGCTGCCTTGGTTTAATAACCCTGACAGTCATGCCATCACTTTAATACAGCTGTTTTTGTCCTCAAGTATCCTACCACACAATCCAGCAAATCCTTCTGATGCATCACCATAGAAAAACGGCTGAACCAGTGGGCAAGAGGAAATACTGGACAACCCTTGCATGAACACATAAGCAAACTGACTCGCATGACAAATCATACAAACTGAACAGACGAAACCAAAGCATCATCTTCAGGCTAGGAACAAACCATATCATGTTAAACAAACACCTAATCAAAATCAAGAAAAACCACAGCCTAAATCGCAGACACTATTATAATAAGATTTTTAAGAGCATGCATCTTTCCCATCACAACATATGCCTATGAGACCTGGACACTTAACAAAACAGCTGAGAAACACATAAACGCCTTTGAATGTAAATGCTATAGAAGAGTTCTTCAAATATCATGGACACAAAAAAGAACAAATATATCGGTACCACAAGAACTTAATATTGAAGAGGCTGGCTAGTAAAGAGGATTAAAACAAAGAAAATTTAAATATTTTGGACACATGTTATGATAATCTAGAGAAGACAGTCTTGGAAGGGTACATAATGGGAAAAAGAAAGATAGGAAGACCAAGGTGAAGATGGCTGCAAGACATCGTTAATGATCTGCAAATGGATGCATCAGTAGCAGGCCATTTTGCTCACAACCGAGAGGCCTAGTGGAGTGCTGTTAGGGAGGCAGAGTTCCACAAGGGGGAGGTAAAGTTCCACAAGGGACATGCAAATGAATGAATGAATGAATGAATGAATTATAACGAGGAGGAAACAGATGATCATTTCCTGCTTAAATGCTCCAAACTAGATGAACTATGAACTAAACTTCTTCCAAGACACCCTAGAATTCAAAACTCTCTAAATTCCAAGGCTGAACAACTACAAAGGACAGCCAAGTTCTTCATTAGGGCATCAGCTGCTAAGAGTTTCTAGCTCACAACAAAAGGGAGATTTAACACACATGGAAAAAAAAAACATTCTGAATGTACTTTAATATATAATCCCATTTCTTCCATATACAAGCTTTAATATCAAGGATCTCTGTTCCCTAGCATTAAATTTTAAACAAATGTCTTAAGTATGAACAAATCTTAAGATTTCATACCATTAAAAAAAAAATAAATGTGAAATTCAAGCAATGCAAATTGTATCAGTTTATTTATAATCTGAGCATTGAAAAATATCAGTCAACAGTGCTTTTGTTCCTCTTCACTGATCTACTCTGAATTATAATTTGCAAAGATAAAAATAATCTCAGAAGTTATCTAAAGGACAAGATAAAAGTACAGTAACTTCAATGTTGGCAAAAAATCTGAACATGGGAACCACAACTAGGAGTGTTGTAACTATCACAAACTTACGACTGGAGGCTATGATTATTTGGTGGCCTTGGTCGTTCACAAGTCTTGACTTCCACTATGACTTCATCTAGGAACTGAAGAAGTTTGCACAGTACAATTTTTACAGTGGAAAATGTTAATCATGTTACTTTTCTCAAATTCACTGTAATGAATGGAAATATCTTTTCTATCAAAAAAAAAAAAAAATTGTTATTCATGAAAGCCTACTCTCAGCTGTCCATCTAATATGAGAATTGACAAAATTCTTTTGTTACAGAAACCTTAACACACACATACAGGTCTGTTGTGATATCTGAATCAAAGACACTCAGTGTTGTTTATTTGTGCTTTGGGAAGACGTACTTCCCATGTTAAAATGGAACACAATCACTATAATGAAAACTTGGGTTTCTTTGCATGTTTCCATGTATATTCAATCATTTCAACTGTTTTTGTTTTTCTTGTCTCTGACCTTCCTGTTCCTCTTTTTCCCCACATACTTTATCCTGCAAGAAAGGATGCTTACTAGACTAGTGGATCTGAGAATGAACCTCGGAACAAGGTGTGAATTTTTATAATTTAATTTGTGAGTGTGTGTGTGTGGGGGGGGGAGGGGAAAGAGGTTGTAAAGTGACTGTTCCTGTATGATGGTATTACAACTACTAAACTAGAGTTCTGCTGTGGTCCTACAGCAGTGGAGTCTGCTAAGAAATTTGCTTTTCTGGGTACACTCTGACTCCTCAAGCTGGCCACTGTAACCTATTTCCCTATCAATACACTGCTTGTACTTTAACACCTTTACTGTGTTGACTGCTAAGAAAATTCTGCTCATAGTTTCAAGAAGACAGAACAACGGTATCAACTGGTCACTGTTATTGAAACTCCTTGTTATAAAACATTCAAAGTTTCCTACAATTTTCTAACAATTTCTAATTCTCTTGTTTTTGATTTGATCTACAAATAATGTTCCCATAATTCTACTCAGAATCTTACTTCCCAGACTGGAGTTTTCATTAATGGTACTGAAAGAAACTTACCAAGCATATTGGCTGGGATTTTAATTTGGTCCACTGAATCTAAAGGAACATAAAAAAAATTTGATCACAAACTTTAATAACATTCATCTTTTTTTTTAAAATCAAATAAAAAATACATTTCATCCACTGCTTTTGGATACATTCTGCCAACTGCTGTATATTCTTGACATTCTTGATTCTATGGATTATAAACAATCCATATATGCTTGTTCATTTATTCATTTTGTATTTTCATTAATCTGATGTGGTTAAACATCACTGGCAAGAGTGATTAGCTCTTTTGTTTAGGTTCATGTATCTATACTTCATATCTGAAGACTATTTGCCCATTTGGCCTGAGCTATGGTTCTTATTCACTGTAAAACAATATGTGGGTGTGAAATGGCATGGATATTCATGAGGCTTTTTGCAGACCATTAGCCTGTTAGGGAGTTAGGGTTTGTATCAATCTGGTGTTGATGCAGGGACCACTTCTCATGCTATTAAACGTCACATAGGGCTCGCATGGTAGTTTGCCAAGATTTCCTGTTTTCAGTGAGCTTTTCAATCTCATCAAAGAATGTTATTCCCACTAAACTGGCCTCTCTTAACAATGTCCTCTTTAGAGTTTCATGTGGCTGACCTCTTTTTCTTTGGCCTGTTGTGTTCCACTTGACAGTTTGTTTTGGGATTCTCTGGTTGTTTCTTCTCAGCACATGACTGACATATGTCCATCTTCTGTTTCTGATCAGCTATGAGACAGGTTGTTGTTTGCTCATCTGTCTTATCTCTGTGTTGTTCTTGAATTTGTTCCACTTTATACCAAGTATTTTCCTTAGGCATTTGCTTTCAAAAGAGTTTAGTTTCTTGTCTATTTCTTTAGCTGTTCTCCAGCTTTCTCATGCATAAATGAGGGTGATAAATTGTGGCTGATGCTCCAGGTTCAATAATTACACAAACTACAAGAGTGATTAAAGTTTTATGTTGTACATTCTGTATCAGTGTGATACTTGTCTTCAATACCAATATGCCTGTAGGGAATTCATTCATTAGCATGTCCCTTGCAAAACTTTGCCTCCCTAACAGCTCTCTTGAAGGCCTCTCAGTTGTAAGCAAGATACATGCTGCTGATGTATCCATTTGCAAATCATCAACAATGTTTTTTTGCTGTAATCTTTCCCTTTGTTTCTCTTTTTCTCCATTATGTGCCCTTCCAAGACTGTCTTCTTCAAACTCTCATGATGTTTAATATGTTCAAATGCTTAAGTTTTGTCTGTTTAATATTCTTTACTAACCAATCTTCTTCAATATTAAATTCTTGTAGTATGGATATATTTGTTCTTTTTTATGTCCATGATATTTGAAGAGCTCTTCTATAACATTTACATTCAAAATCACTTATGTGTTTCTCAGCTGTTCTGTTAAGTGTCCAGGTCTCACAGGCATATGTTGTGATAGGAAAACAAAATGTCTTTAAGAATATAATTTTTGTAATTCTGTCTGCCCCTCTTGGAAGGAATTACAATTTGTAAATTCTGGCTGTGACTTCTTCACCCAGTCTTTGTTAAATATTGTGTTGAGCATTCATACAGTAAAGAACTTCAACATATCAGATATGGATGTCATCTTGAACTCTCAAGCACTCATAACAGCAACATCATTAAACTGATAAAGTACAAAAACATCTCAGTGATTAGGGTGATAAACTACAAAAATAACAATGCATATTCTAATGGTAGCCCTTTGATATTCCATTTTCATGTAACAGTAACAATGATTCATATTACACAACACTCATCTATAATTAATACAACATCTAAAAGTTAAGTTTGTTTATCATTTAATGGCCTGGACATTTCTTTTAATCAGTGCACACAGTGAGGCAAATTATTAGCTCTGTAAGAATAATATTCTGCCTGTTTACAAACTACATTTGTAATGATGCAATGTTCAGTCTCAGAAATGAGTAATTTGTTTTTTTTTTCTTTTGATTAGATAAGTCTTGTACATCCTCTAGTAAAAATAATATTTTTATTTCTTCTCCCATCATTTTATATGTGTTAAAGCTGGCCGCTTTATATCACTGTAGATGGCAAACATGTAAAGAATGACAAGGCTATAAAAAACTCAACCTTGACAATGTAGCAAAATAGTTCTACTTTAGCCAGCACGTCCCTGTAAATGCCTTCCTGTTATCAGTTTGACATGCACTATACAATTTTGAAACAAGCCAAGCTGAACTGTTTATTTTAGTTACTCATTAAAAGATAACCTACATACTAATATCAGCACAAGCTCCTGTTACTAATGAGAAATGTTAGAAGACTGGGTTACTAATTCTCATTCTAGGCTCTATTCCTTGTGAATGATTATAAATTTCTTCCACTCTTATTTCTAACAAGATCCTACAGTTTGGCCAATGGAGCTGGGATTTATATGTTTCTATGATGGTGGAGCTTGCTGACAAGCTACTTTATATCATCATCATCATCATCATCAGGTGCCGTGCCGACTGGCGTTGGCTATTATGCTTCTCCAGAATGCATGATCCTTCATGCAGGCCATTAGCTCAGTTGGTGATCTCCTCTCACACCATCCCATCAGACTGTCCAGTATCATTTCTCTTGATCTTCTTCCTTCTATTTTTCCTGTTGTTATAATATTTTCAATGCCCCCTCTTCTCACTGCATGTCCTATGAAAGTATAATTGTCTCTCTCTTATTTTTTTGACAAGATTTTTTGTCTCTCCAACTCTTCTCATATATACTTCATTAGTTATTTTTGATGTCCAGGGAATTTGCAACATTCTTCTAATAAACCACATTTCTGCTGCTTCCAATGATTTTTGTGCAAACCTGCCTATTGTCCATAATTCACTTCCATATAACAAGATAGGTTCATAATATAGCATTTTTGGACTCATTTTCTAATATTCATTGATAAGGATGTGCTGGCTAATATGTTTCTCATTCTCCGAAATGCAGTCTTTGCTTGGCCTATTCTGTTCCTAATTTCTGTTCTGCATTTCCCATTTGAAGTCATTACTGCTCCAAAGTAATTGAATTTCTGCACCTGATTTAGAATAGTTCCGTTTAATTTTATACCACATTTTGGTGGATTCTGTTTCTTAGATATAACCATAGTCTCTGTCTTTTTGATGTTTAAAGTAAGGCCTTTCTGTTCACTTCCTTTAGCAACTTTATTCAAGATATTTTGAAGGTCCTGTTGGTTCTCAACTATCAGTACTGTGTCATCAGCATACAAAATATTGTTAATATTGTATCCTCCAATTTTTATGCCTGGTTATGTGATGATCATTCTTAGAATATTCTCACTGTACAGAGAAAAAAGGTGTGGAGATAGTACACATCCTTGTCGCACCCCTTGTTTTATACGTTGATATTTTCCAGTTCCATTTTCAACTCAAATTGCTGCTTCTTGCTGCCAGTATAGATGTTTTACAATCCTCAGGTCTCTGCTGTCTATACTGATGTCTTCAAGCATTTTAATAATTTCATTATGTTTCACCTTGTCAAATGCCTTGGTATAATCAATGAAGCATAAGTAGAGATCTTTCTGTACTTCTAAAGCTCTTTCTGTTAGTGTTCATAAAGCATAAATGGCACTGTGTGTTCCCTTTCCTTCAACAAATCCAAACTGTTCATCTGCTATTTCTATTTTTATCTTTTTCCTTGTTCTTCTCATAATAATTTTCAGAAGTATCTTCATTATGTGACATGAGAGGCTGATAGTCCGGTGGTCATTGCATTCCTGTGCACCTAGTTTCTTTGGTAGTGCTATAAATTTGGATTTAAGCAGGTCACTGGGCATATAACCACTGCTGTAAATGTCATTCAGTAATTGGTTATTATTTTTATTCCTATCTCCTCTAGCGCCTCTATTTCTTCTATTGTTATATTATCAGGCCCAGTCGCTTTTCCTTTCTTCACATGTTTGATGGCATCTATGATTTCATATTCAAGTACTGGTGGTCCATCACAGTTTTCAGTATCTGGTGTTAATTTTGGTCTTTCTCCTCCATGAAGCACACCGATATACTCTGTCCACAATGTCTTCTTTTCCCATTAACATTTTACCTTCTTTTGATTTCAGGCATCCTGTGGTATATTTTGTCTTCCTGCCTGTGAGTTCACTAATTCGTTTGTGCATATTTTTGCTGTCTTTATTATGGGAGTCCTCTATTTGTCTGAGCTGTTCATTTAACCACACTTCTTTTGTTTCTCTGCATTTGTGCCTTATTTCTTTATTTATCTTGCTATATTTTTCTTGGTTATTTTTACTCCTCCTCTTTTTGTCCATTAGTCCTAAGATGTTGTCTGTCAACCATTTGTTCTAGGGGCTTCTTTTTTCTATGGTATTAACTCCTTACAGTTTGGTGGATAGAATCTCTTAACATTGCCCATTGTTCATCTATACTATATATCTTTGCTATTGCATTGTATCTATTTGTTATAATAACTCTGTATTATTTTCACAGTTCTTGGTCGTTTTTAAGGAGTTCTGTGTTCAGTTTGATGATTGTCACTTTTCTGCATGCTTTCTTTAGCTTTATTCTAATTATTCCACACAGTGTGTTGTGGTCACTATTGCAGTCAGCTCCTGGCATGGTTTTTGTTGTCAGCAACGCATTCCGGAATCATTTGTTGATTAATACGTAGTCTATCTGGTTAAAAGTCTTTTTGTCTGGGCTGCATCACATTGCCAGTCTTAGGGGATGTTGTTTAAACCAGGTGTTTCCTACAACCAAGCTATGCATTCTTGCCTACTCAATTAATTTACTACCTCTGTCATTCCTCTCCCCCAGTCCATAGTCATCAACGATGTCTAAGTTCTTCCTTTACCAACTTTGGCATTAAAAGCTCCCATGATTATAGTAACTTCATGTGACTTTGTGTGTTTCAGGGCTGTCTCTATGTCATTATAAAATAGCTGTACATCTTCTTCAGAACTTTCAGATGTTGGAGCGTACACTTGTATAATATTTATGTTTACTGGTCATCCTTTCAGTTGGGCTAGCAGGATTCAGTCCGAGGTGTTCAAATATCCTACAACTGTCCTTGCTGTTTTTTCATCAAATACTATTCCTACTCCTCATTCATGTTTCTTACTTCCTGAATATATTATTGTATATTTATCAGAGTTTATCTTCCCTGCACCTGTCCATCTAACTTCACTCATTCCTAATATGTTGATCTTCATCCTTTCCATTTCCCTCTTTACATTTTTTAAATTTTCCAGCCTGGAATAAAGTTCTAACATTCCATGTTATTTTTTGAACTTGTTAGTTTTGCCACCAGTAGCTTGATGACGATCTGGCCTCACCTGTGACTCGTAAGCTGCCTTACCAGATGAGGTTTTTCCAGAGGAACATCCATTAATGTCGTTCATGACAAATCTATTACTCTGAATAAGCATAATTGTTCTTGGGAGCTACAACAGGGGTACTCTCCGCTAACCTTTGGACTCCCTGTCCTACCTGCAAGGCAGTGGGAGCGAGAGGTTTTAAGGCACCTCTTACCCACCTGGTATTCCCTTCACTGAGCACATGAGGCATTTTATAGGAGTAGTAGAGCCACCTATCACCTCACCTTGCTTTCTGAGACTATCGCCAGTTGGTCCGCACCTGTTTATTTGGGTAAATCCTTATTCACAGGGATCCTCCATATCTGGAGGACTTTCACCATCTGCCACCTGTGAGGCGTTGGGTTGGGATTGGCCGCCCCAGCTTTATCCAGCTTTTTATGTCCAGGAATAAAAGAAAAGCTTAGTTTATTTTCCGTCTTTTCCAAAACAATGCTATAAGATGTATGTGTTATGACAGCTTCACCACAGTATCATCTGTATGGCCTTCAGATTTCACGGTTATAAAGATATGAAACAACAGCTATTCAAATTTAACATAAGTTATAAATGTTTTAGTAAACCTTTCTGCAATTAATGTTTTCAAATTTTCTTGCTGCTTCCTTTTTTAAGTAATTCTACTTCACAAATAGCATGTCTCAGTGCATAAAACATTTTGTGAGATATAATGAAACTCCTTTCTGTCTTACTGATATGTAAATATAGTGGGAGGTGATATTAACCAAGTGATTAATGCACTTTTGTCTCATGACAAAGAGCCATGATTTGAATCCTGCCAAAGGTGTTATAATCACACAGCTGTATAAATGGGTACCTGACTCCTCCTGGAGCTGGTGAAGGGAAAATAGCCAGTTGAGATGCTGATCACATTCTTCCTTGGTGTACCAAAATGTTATAGAAAAACATAGGCATTAACATCATATCTTTTTGGTGCCTCTACGGCATGGCACATTTTACCCTTTAACAATGGATGTAAGACCCTGTCTGATCACTGAACATGCTTCATATCACGAATGGCATGAAAGTGAGAAGCTTTCTAAGCACTGTTAAACTTTTCAATTTATAAACTCTTTTTTCTTTACTCGTGGTATCTTCTCTGACTGTCACCTTGGTACAAACATTACTTGTGGTATCTTCACTCACTTTGACTGTCCCCTAGTACAAACATTACTTGTGGTATCCTCACTCACTTTGACTGTCCCCTAGTACAAACATTACTTGTTGTATCCTCACTCACTTTGACTGTCCCCTAGTACAAACATTACTTGTGGTATCCTCACTCACTTTGACTGTCCCCTAGTACAAACATTACTTGTGGTATCCTCACTCACTTTGACTGTCCCCTAGTACAAACATTACTTGTGGTATCCTCACTCACTTTGACTGTCCCCTAGTACAAACATTACTTGTGGTATCCTCACTCACTTTGACTGTCCCCTAGTACAAACATTACTTGTGGTATCCTCACTCACTTTGACTGTCCCCTAGTACAAACATTACTTGTGGTATCCTCACTCACTTTGACTGTCCCCTAGTACAAACATTACTTGTGGTATCCTCACTCACTTTGACTGTCCCCTAGTACAAACATTACTTGTGGTATCCTCACTCACTTTGACTGTCCCCTAGCACAAACATTACTTGTGGTATCCTCACTCACTTTGACTGTCCCCTAGCACAAACATTACTTGTGGTATCCTCACTCACTTTGACTGTCCCCTAGCACAAACATTACTTGTGGTATCCTCACTCACTTTGACTGTCCCCTAGTACAAACATTACTTGTGGTATCCTCACTCACTTTGATTGTCACCTTAGTACAAACAGCTCTGGTAATCTTTAACCATGTGGGAAGGTCCAGTAACTGGGTCAGAACATCTTCATTAAGCTCCAAGTCCGTCAGCTCTCCTTCTCCTTTCAGAGTACTAAGGCTAATTTTATCAGCAGAAAGATCCTTTGTAAACCTGAAAAATGTATTTCCAGACGGTTTCAACACATAAGAGAAAAGACAAGGCATGATGAAAAAAATTACTGTGAAAGATTTAAAAAATATAATTCAAAGGTGAGATTTTTAAAAATATAATTTAAAGGTTAATTGTGTGTAGTGGTAGCCAACAGCAGTCAACCCAGTTACAGAAGTGAATGCCTGACTGAGTCAAGTAACCTGACTCTTAATTCTGATAATCTCTGCCTGCAAGGTGAGGCACATCAAAGTATGCTGCACACACAATTGTCAGTCAGGTAAGGAATAAAGTGATGTTTACATAAAAATCAGTCTCATAAATATGGGACAATATCAACATCAACAGTGGGTGGATGAAAACAGAAATCATTTAATCAAATACAAAACTTCATCAAACATCTCTGAATACATTTTGATATCCTCTAATTTAGTTCTGAATCTGTTATGATTCAATCTGTTTACAAATTCGGCTGAGATTTTTAACTAGAAACACCATCATCCAAGTAAAAAAAAATGTGATTAATATAATTATTAGTGTTATTATTATTGTTTTTACTACTACTGTTACTCATGATACTGACCACATTACACTTTCAAGTGCCGAAGGTCATGGAAAATACAGGCCTAACACCGTATTCCCCAATATGCCTTAATGACATGGCCTTTGTGGAACATGAGGCTCTAGGCCTCTCGGTTGTAAGCAAGATGGCTACTGCTGATGCATCTATTTGCAGATCATCAAAAATGTCTTGCAGCCATCTTCGCCTTAGTCTTCCTCTCTTTCTTTTCCCATTATGTACCCATCCAAGATGGTCTTCTCTGGATTATCATGACGTTTAATGTGTCAAAAATATTTAAGTTTTGTTTATTTAATCCTCTTTACTAGCCAGCCTTCTTCAATATTAATTTCTTGTAGTATGGATATATTTGTTCTTTTTTGTTTCCATGATATTTGAAGAACTCTTCTGTAGCATTTACATTCAAAGGCATTTATGAGTTTCTCAGCTGTTTTGTTAAGTGTCCAGGTCTCACAGGCATATGTTGCGATGGGAAAGATGCATGCCCTTAAAAATCTTATTTTTGTAGTTCTGTCTGTTCCTCTCCACAGATTCTTGAGTTGTTTTACTTTCTGAAGAGTGACAGATGTCCTCCTTTTAATTTCCCTAATTATATCTCCATTATTAGTTATTAGTGATCCAAGATATTCAAAACTTTCCACTTCTTCCAATTTTTCCTCACTGATACATATTTTAGCTGCCCTGTTTGTTTTGTCAGTTGGGAACCACTGCTTTAATATTTGTTCTGAAGAAATCTAAATAATGTCAACCTTCACTTTTCTTCATCAACACATTAAAATAAATACCTTATCAACACAGTAACTTGAAAATACATTAACATCAAGAAAGATATATGGGAAGAGACACAGGAAGGCCAAGAAAGAGAAAAATAATGGAAATCTGATATGATTAAATGAAAGACAATCACCTTTCATATTATAAATAAAACATTGCTAATTTGCAGCATCTAAAATTAATCATATTCTTTTCTTCTTCTGCTTCCCTGAAACTGCAAGCTGGTGTTCTTTGCAGCTGATGTTGTGAAGATGTTTTGGGGCACAGCATCATACAGGACCGGGAGCTTATTGTGCTGGTATCTTTCAGCCCTAAGTGGAGTTAAAAAAAACTGGGGGTATGCAAAAAAAAAAAAAATGCATCTTTAGCAGAGTCTACCGCCATGGAGACTATGGTGATCCCTGTTCCATCACTCAGGATAGGCCTATTACTGAGGGTACCAATGGAGAGATAGGAAGGGTCAGGGTCTTGGTCTGCTATGAATCGCCAATTCTGTTTCTTGCATGCCAGCTATGGGTTGTTGACTATCAAATTAGACATTGTCTTTGCTCCCCCATCAAAGATGAATATCTCAGGGAGAATCTAGCATGTCAGACACTGGGTTTGGCATCTGTTGAACCACATCAGGGTTCTTAAACCTTCTATGATTACAGACCCCTAATAGACTGCCCACTTTGTCCCCATGCCTCCTTCACCATACTGTCTAAGTCATCATCATTATAACCAGTCTTACTAGGTGCCAGTGAGACTTCAAAAGACATAAAAAATAGCTTAGTTTTACTTTACATATAAACAGCTAGGAACTAAAGAGCTGAAATAAAACTATTCTAACAACAATTTTTACAAATAAATTGTTCAGAGATAGAGTTTTGTATACCCATTATTTAGTATCCATACCCCCAAGGAATCTGGATACCCTTGGTTAAGGACCCCTGCTCTACATAATGGTTATATGTTCAGTGTTAGTAAATGACATAATAAAACATTGTACTGATCACTCTGGAGCTGTAAACTCATATTTCTTGCAGCTGATGTTGTGATGATTATGAAACACAAGCATCCTATCAAATGGAGAAATGGTAAAGGTAGTTTGCATGAAGGCCCTGAAATGCATCAGAAAAACTAGTCATTTTAAGCAGGTTCCAACATCATGGGGACTATGGTGGGCCCTATCCCATAGCATTCTGCTATTATGCTCCTTCATTTTGTTCGATCCTTGGTGTTTCCTATAAATTCTGACGCTTTTCTTTTTTCTTGCCACTTAGCCAGTCTGCTCTTCTCATTCCTTTGAATTCTGCAGTCATAATCACGTTATCTAATTTCTATCTTCTCATTCAAGAAATGTGAGCATCTGAGTGGCGAAGAGGTTAGTGCAAGTCTCTCATGGCGAAGGTCGGGGGTTTGAATCCGGCCCGGGACGCTCCAGCCACTCAGCTGAAAAATTGCGTATCCGATATCTTCTTGAGTTGGGGAAGGAAAAGCGGCCTGGTGTGATGCTGACCACATCATTCTCTAGTGTGTCGACAGGTTAAGGAAAATACAGGCCTAACACCATATCCCTATGTGCCTGTAAGGCATGACAGTGTTACCTTACCTCATTCAAGAAATGTAAAAATAAAAGCACTGTAAGTAAAAGCATTAGCATGACAGAAAACCTATGCCACAGATTGGAAGAAGTGTTAAAAACTTACTTTGACAGATGTTTCAGAATTTGATTTTTCAGTAATGTTGCCATATTTACGAAATTTCTTCTGGAAAAAAAAGGCAATGCACAATATATTCCAGGCAATTCACATCGCAGAAACACGCGTTTAATCAACCGCCTCCTAGAATTACAGTTTTGTCGTCTGCAGCTGATCGGCCTCCGATCAATAAAACCCCTTACAAGTTTGCTTCGTTTTGTCAATGCTTAACGTAAATAACTAATTATATTGTATAGTGGCTAGGATAATTGTTATTACTAGAAAATAAAACAAAAATACACACACTGAGAACTGTTTTGGAAAGGAAATAATATTTCTAAGAATTAATAATTTTGTAAGCGGCCTGAAGGGACATAACTCTAAAAATTCTTTCTGCAGACGTGAGGCCCTTTGTCTGCTGGTATTGATATATTCAGCCCCTGGATTCATCGTTCGAATTAAACTGTTGTTCATGTGGACACATTTGATTCATATTATACTTGCGATTTCAATATTTTACCAAGTAAAATAACATTTTATATATATTTTGGCTTATTATACCTATTCAAACTCAAGGCTCCCTCAAAGGGCCCACGAGGAAATGACATCAGTTCCCGGTATTGATTTTTTGTTGTCAGTAGGGTTTTTTTTTTAATTGTACCATGAGTTTTTCTACCAGTCCCTGTCCACTGACCGTACGCATGGATGTTTTGTTGAAAATGCTGTATGAATTTGTGATTTGATTGGTAAGATCTTATGTCCTTTAACATTTAACGTGATAATTATCAAGCCCAGTGCCAGTCGGTTTGTGACATACTGTAAAGATGTGTGAGGACCAGGCTGTCCTATGCGATAACTCTTCCGCCGGTCTCTCCACATTGTTGCAATGGGAGAATGTTAACACTAGAGTAATACTTAAAACCGTCCCTGCCTGAACGCAGCTATTTGCAGACTCTCAGAAGCTAGACAGGTTTGAAGGTAGTATTACCACTTTGACATTAAATTTGCCGTCATGCACACAGTGTGAAGATAAGCCAGACTCGAAGGTAACAAAATTGCAATCACATTCTGCTTAACAGTTCAGTGCATCTGCAGTTGAAATTATTTAATGTTGACATTCTTCTTCTACCATCAAAAGTCCGAAACTGTCTAGTTGTATGAAAGGACCTGTTTTCTGTAAGGTAGTCTAGAGCCTAGGTCCTAAACCTGTGCTGGGCTACTAGGTATGCCTCAAAGTACTATGTAGTCTTGAAGAATGTATGTTGTGATTAGGGATAGCTGTCCATATACATACATGGTTGTTTCTCTGGTTTTAGATTTTGAGTGCATGTGGTTTCAGGGTTGTATATGACTGTCCCAAAGAAAAAAAAACTAGGAAATAAAAATGAAAGACATGAATATTAAACATAGAGACCTGCTCAATAATGAGAGCATGATGTCTTGAAATTGCCTGAAACCAGCATTCATTTTACTTAAATAGAACATAGGGGTCATATTTAAAAAATTCTGCATATTAACAGCAGACTGACATTATTTACAAAGCAGAAAAACACCAGCTTCCTTTACACATTCTCATTCAGAGGTTAATGAAGCATTGAACGTAGAGAAGATCATTCTTCTGAATTATAGTCAGTGAAATGTTTACATGTGGTACAGACTGGTACATAGCAGTGGATTAGACTCTGGCACTCAGAAAACATTTAAAAGTAAACTTCCTTCAGATGATCTCATCTTTGTTCTTTCACAGAGATTCACACTTGTATGATAGTCTAGGCTCTGTAACAGAGAGCTTTCTTCTGTTTTTATAAACTTATTGCATGGAATGTTGTCCATTTTCTAGAATGCAGCCATTGCAAAAACTGCAGTGTATATGATTCAGTATTTTCCTGGTTTTTTTGTTCTTGTTTTTTTAAACTACCAGCTTACACAAATGTTCAGAATTGATGTTGATACAGAAAATACTTAATTTATGTGTGGAAAGTATTTTCAAAATCTTTTATTTTGAAAAGTGGATAAACTGATAAAAAAAAAAAGACAGAATATACAATTTGAAGCTAGTCTTATTTTTTTTTTTTTTAATCAATGGTCTTTCCTTCCATAGCTTTAACATACCCACAGAGAAAGTAAGTTTTATTATGATTCTGTTGAGAGTGGAGATCATTGCTAGAGAAATGTCATAAGTCTGTGAAAGACCATTACTTACTATCAAAGATGTTTTCCATGGTTTTGTAGCTTGCTGCTAACAAACTCCTCTTGGAGAATTAAAAGAAAGCCATTGAAGTTTACCTCCCAAATAATTCAGTGCCTGTCAACATCTGTATTATAATATCTTCATTTCAGATTCTGTTGCCTAGAGCTACAAGCTTATAATTACAGGGAATACAACATCAACATGTGCCAGGAGAATATTCATCTCCTCTCCTTTCTCTTACTTTCTCTCACTAACATCACTGTTTCTTATGTCTTATATCCTTCCCGTGCCATTAAACTTCACATAGGGCTCACAAAGTAGTTCGCCAATTTTTCCTGTCTTCGGCGAGTCTTTCAACCTCATCAAAGGATTTTATGCCTGTTAATTTGACCTCTCTTAACAGTGTCCTCTTCAGAGTTTCACGCGGTCTGCCTCTTTTTCTTTGGCCTGTTGTGTTCCACTTGATAGCTTGTTTTGGGATTCTCTGATCATTTCTTCTCATCAAGTGACCAACATATGTCCATCTCCTTTTCCTGATCATCCATGAGACTGGTTGTTGTTCAGTCATCTGTTGTTCTGATGGCAAACATCACTGTTTGCCATCAGAATATTCCTTTATCTCCTCACTTCCTCTGTCTGTCTCACTCTAATCTCTTCTTCTTCGTTCGCACTGTCTGTCTATATCTGCAGTCCTGTCTCTTGGATAAATTTCACTGTTTTTTTGTAATTCATGTATGGAACCATAGAGCTTATCTTCTTTAGTGGTTTCACTGGGCCAGTAATTATTTCTCAGTGACTCGTAGTTGATGCAGTTCTGGAGGATATGTTCCACAGTTTGGTGCACCTGGGCACATGTACACAGATTAGTAGTACCAACCTTAAACTTTGTATACATATGACTTCGGAGTCGGCTGTGTCCTGTTCGGAGACGGAAGATGGTGACTTGTTCCTTTCTGTTTAGCATGTGATAGTCATCATGTGGTGGTGTTTGTGGCTTCCTGTAGGTTTTTATCATGCTTTTCTTCTGATTATAAGTGATTGGTATGTCTGGTTGCTCCATTTTAGTGCCCTCTTTGGCCAGTTGGTCAGCTTTCTCATTGCCTGGTATCCCACAGTGGGAGGGAATCCATTGCAAAGTGACTCCATGTTGTAAGCCAATGTTTGTTGCACTGAAGAGCCTCCAGTACTGATCTTGCATCTGTGAGAATTACTACAGGACATGTATCAATTCTGGAGTCTGATAGTTTTTCAACTGCAGCAATAATTGCCCTAACTTCTGCATCAAAGTTGTTGCAGTATTTACCAGTGGGTATGGAAATCTTGTCAATGGTGTTGTTTGGATATTCAATATATGCTCCTGCCCCTCCATTCTTTATGGCATTATGTGCAGATCCATCTGTATACACACGTATCCAGGTGTCACATGGATATTTGTCATCTAGAACACTAAGTGTGGCTGTTGATCTTACAAGACTACTCTGCATCTCACCATTCTGCACACCTTTCACTTCAGTCTGAATAGATATTTGTGTATAATCTGCTTCTTTCCATGGTGTATGCTCTGGTACAGATGATAATGGAGTGACTACAGTTGGAAGGTCAGGTATCAGCTTACGCATACGCTTGGCCTGATGAATGAAGCTGCTTCTTTTAAGCCGTCCTAATGCCAAGTTATTGAATCTCTCCTTCAGGGGATGGCTTACAGAGCTAAGGAATTTTTCTCCCATGGTCATGACCTTTGTGTCTCTACGTTCCTTTAGCGCTTGAACACCAACTATTTTCTGCATTTCTACTATTGGTGTGGACCTCATGGCACCTGTGATAATCCGTAGTGACTGATTTTGAACCTTGTCTAGATTATGCAGCGTAGTGTTTGATGCTGTGCACCAAGATGTTGAGCCATATTCTAAATGTGGTAGAATACTTTGCTGATATACATTCTTGAGGATTCTTTCACTAGCTCCCCATGTGGTTCCACTCAATTTTCTTAATATGGCTAGTTTTCTTCTGGCTTTTGCTTCTGCACTGTTGATGTGTTGCTTCCACGTCAGTTTTGAGTCAAGAGTCACTCCTAAGTAAGTGGGTTGGTTGTCCATCCTTAAGGGTATTTCATTTACAAAGATCTTACCTGCTTTCTGTTTAGATGAGAGGGTGAACAGAGTGGTACTTGATTTCTCTGTGTTGATACTTACACACCATTTGTTTGTCCATGATGTCAAGATGTCTGCTGCTCTTTGGAGTCTCTGTGTAGCAACTGTCGCATATTCATCTGTACACCACATGACCAGATCATCTGCAGACAGTGCCACTTTGATTCCATAGGGAAGTTCCTTGACCAGGTCATTAATGAATACAAGGAATAGTGTAGGCGAAAGGACTCCTCCTTGTGGTACACCGTGTCGCAGAAGTACTTTCTGGCTGTTGTGTCCATCCATTACTACTCTAGCTCTTCTATTGTGTAAATAGGACTTTATCCAGTTGTACAGTCTTCCATTCACATTGCAGTTTCTTAGTTTCCACAGCAGACCTTTTTTCCATACTTTATCAAAGGCTTTCTTCAGGTCTATCCACGCTGCTAGTACAAGGTTTTTCTCTTGGAATGCATCCTCAATCTCTTGAGAGAGATAGGTCACTTGATCTTCCGTACTGTAGTACTGCCTAAATCCTGCTTGTTGTGGAACGAGAAGGTTTTCACTTTCTAGGTACCATTTTAGCCTCAGGTCAATGATGCGTTCCATCGTTTTGCATAGGCAGCTAGTGAGACTGATTGGCCTGTAGCTGGAGGCAGTATCACTGTTTTTCCCTGGTTTTAGCAGTGGTACCATGCTTGCTTCCTTCCAGATTTGAGGTAACTTACCTGTGCTCCAGCACATATTGAAAATATCCAACAGCTTTCCCATTGCTGCCATTCCCAGGTTCTTGATCATTTCATTGGACACTCCATCTGGTCCTGGTGATTTCCTTGGTTTCAGTTTACTAACTGCTAGGTCTAACTCACTGCGTGTGATTGGTGCATCCATGACCTCCACTTTTCTGACTTGTTCCTCCTCTTTCTGTGGCTCGATGCACACTGTACGCTCCTTCTCTGGATGGATATCGATGTTGCAGTCCTGTGCAAAAATCCGAGCAAAGTGATCTGCTACCTGCTTACCTGTAAGAGTTTTCCCATCCTCTATTAGTGTAACCTTTGTACTTCTTCCAGTACTCTCATCATTTAACTGTTTGATTAGTTTCCACAGTTTCCTTCCATCCTTTTCAAAGTTTAGGGACTCCGTTTTCTCTCTCCAACTTTCCCGTCTGGCTTGCAGCTTTGCTCTCTGAAATTTGGCCTTAGAATGTTGGTAATTATTGTGGTGTTCTTGGCATGGTCTATTTTCTGCTTGCTACTCTAATCTTTCTCAGTATTTTCCGTTGCTGTGTATCATATTTTAGCGGTTCTTATTATCCCTTTGTGACTGTAAGCTTGAATCACACAAGGAAATTAACTATGGCATGGCTCTTTAATTCCTGGACATAAGCTAAGAAATAGAATTATCAGCAAGTTCTGCCACTTGCTATTTTGTTTGCTTAGGATGCAGTGTCTGAGAATGTGAAGGAATTTTTGCATGGGGATAGGGTATAATCTTTACAAGCTGTGGTTTTATCTATCTTGATTACTGTGATATGTCTTGTAGGGTATAATCTTGACTAGCTGAGGTTCATCTATCATGATTATTGTGACATGTAGGATATAGCCTTGATTGGCTGTGATTTATCTATCCTGATTATTGTGACATGTCTTAACACATACATCTTTGCTTCCATCATAACAGTCTTCCCCCCCTAAACAGGCAATTTATTGAAAGTGAAATATTTTAACATAAATCTCCAGTGTTTGTCAGTCAGATAAGTGTCATTTTCATGGTACTGATATTTTTCTTTACCCATGAAAATTATACTTTGTTTTGACCTTTGTGGTGTTTCCTTCTCTGTCCTTGCTTACTTTCTTCCATGTTTCAACAACTTTTACCATATACTTTGATATAAAGATACATTTTATATCATCATGTTTTATAATGTGTTCTAAACAGAAACACTGGCCTAAATTACCAGAAATAACAAACAGAAACGAAAACAGGCCAAATTAAGCAGGTGTATTTAATTTTTTGAGTCATGGAGTTACAAAAAGATGAACAGTTACAGGATTAATAAGAGTATTTTACACCACAACTTCACATTCTACCATCATGTTTTATAAACTCTCACTTGCTTGCTCTCATTTCTACTTCTGTGTTGTTCGTATTCTCACTCTCTCTCTCTCTCTCTCTCTCTCTCTGAACCTTAAGTGCCCAGGGCACATGGGGCTTTTACCCTAAGGGTTTTCCACAAATGATTATTCATATTAGCCTCTCAGATTTAACATGATCATCACTCTTTTCAACTCATTTCAGTCTCTCTCTTTCTCTCTCTTCCTTCCTCCCCTCCTCTCCTCAAATCTGCTATGCCGTGCAATCTCACAATCTTTTTTTTTCTTATCATCAGTCGTAATCATATACAGAGTATTTCAGTGTGTGATCTCATTAAAAATGTGTATTCCATGAGCAACATAATACACTTTCATTCTATTTCTACATTTTAAAACCAAGTGGTGCCCAATTTAATTTATGATAATATAAATTTCAGTTTACATGTTCAGAAAAACCCTCCACCTGCATAAATACATAAATGAAATTTTTCATTATTTTAACTGAAAACTGAAAGGCAGGAGAAATTATTTACTTATTTATTTGCTTATCTATTCATTGATGATAGTGGGTATTTTTTGGACATTTACTAAACTAAATTTGTGTTATTGTCAACAAAAGAATCTATTTCTTAGTTTTAAAATGTGATGAAGAAATATAAAGTGTGTTTCATCCATGAAATATAATTTTTTTTTTAATGTATCATCATCATCATCATCAGGAGCCATGCCGACTGGCGTTGGCTATTATGCGTCTCCAGAGTACACGATCCTTCATGCAGGCCATCAGCTCAGTTAGTGATCTCCTCTCACACCATCCCATCAGACTGTCCAGTATCATTTCTCTTGGTCTTCCTCTTGATCTTCTTCCTTCTATTTTTCCTGTTGTTATAATATTTTCAATGAACCCTCTTATTGCATGTCCTATGAAAGTACACTGTCTCTCTCTTATCTTTTTTGACAAGATTTTTTTGTCTCTCCAACTCTTCTCATACATTCTTCATTAGTTACTTTTGCTGTCCAGGGGATTTGCAATATTCTTCTAATAAACCACATTTCTGCTGCTTCCAATGATTTTTATGCAGACCTGCCTATTGTCCATGATTCACTTCCATATAACAAGATAGGTTCAATATAGCATTTTAGGACTCGTTTTCTAACATTCACTGATAAGGATGTGTTGGATAATATGTTTCTCTTTCTCTGAAATGCAGTCTTTGCTTGGCCTATTCTGTTCCTAATTTCTGTTCTGCATTTCCCATCTGAAGTTATTACTGCTCCAAGGTATTTGAATTTCTGCACTTAATTTAGAATAGTTCCATTTAATTTTATACTGCATGTTGGTGGATTCTGTTTCTTAGATATAACCATAGTCTCTGTCTTTTTTATGTTCAAAGTAAGGCCTTTCTGTTCACTTTCCTTTGGCGACTTTATCCAAGAGATTTTGAAGGAGAGGCTGATAGTCCGGTGGTCATCACATTCCTTTGCACCTGGTTTCTGTGGTAATGCTATAAACGTTTTAATGTATACAAATTGTGTACATACAGAGGGACCTAACCCTACCTAATTGGTGCTGTGTTTTGCCATACTTTTTATTAAAAAACAATATTAAGATTTCATCTTCTTACATCTGTCCCGTCCCGTTAAACATCACACAGAGCTCGCATAGTTGTTTGCCAAGTTTTCCTGTTCTCTGTGAGTATTTCAACCTCATCAAGGGATATTATGCCCACTAAACTGGCTTCTCTTAACAATGTCCTCTTTAGAGTTTCACGTGGTCGACCTCTTTTTCTTTGGCCTCTTGTGCTGCACTTGATAGCTTGTTTTGGTATTCTCTGATTGTTTTTGCTCATCATATGGCCTACATATGTCCATTTTCTTTTTCTGATCACCCATGAGACAAGTTGTCGTGTGCTCATCTCTTATCTCTGCTTTGTTCTTGAATTCGTAAGTTTTCATGGTTAACTGAAATAAAAGTGATGTCACCAAATAGTTATCTCTTGAATTCACAACTTTACCCACTCTCGATCACAATCTTATACAGTATTCCAAAGGAAACCATGTTCGATAATCTCTTCAACTGGAGGTGAAACTTCTGTGACCCACGGATGGGAATCCCCTTTCTATTTTTACCTCTGTGCGTCAGCGGCAGAGAAGGGAATTCTCAATATAGGCCTGACTCAAAAAAACTATCAGTAGAAAACCATGGGAAGTAACTGCCACTTTGGTTGACACATAAATTGGACGGGTACGGTTAAGTTTTTTTGTGGGGGGTTCTTTTTGCGAAACAAGAAGGCAGTAATTTTATAGAAATCAGGATGAACCAAAAACAGATCCAAGTAAGTTGACCCAATATATTTCGTCAGTTATTGCACGCACCTTTCCCCCCAGCGTAACACGACTGTTACAGACTACGATGCGTGAAGGTTTGTGTAGTAGTGTTCGGTGCACATTATTCTTAACGTAGAACTTTTGCCAAATTTTCATTCTTTACAAGAAGAAAATCGTGTTTACTGGTCGAGAGTACACAAACTTAGGCTGTTATCCTCTTAATAGTTTATATGTTAGTATTTTATTTTATTTTTCTTATTATAAATAACACATTTAATTCAGCTGATTGGGCTCTGTTAAATGAAAACGAACTTTATTATGTAAATTTTAGACATGAATTTGCCCATGACTCTAAAAATTAAAGCATATGTATTTGAATTTGATTTAATTAAATATGACTCTAAAAATTAAAACATATTTATTTGAATTTGATTTAATTAAATTATGCCCATGGAGAATTTATTTTGTATAATTTCTTGATCCAGCCATGTCTGGATTAAAAAAAAAAGGATATAGGTTTTTAGGCTACTTCATGAAAAATCTGCATGCATAGACCCAGTCCAGAAAATCCTTTGAAAATCTGAATATTCTAACTTCTTTTTATAATAATGTATTTTTGTTTCTTTTTTTTTTAAACATTTAGCTACAAAGTAATAGAAATTAGTCTTTAAAAATTATCCCTTCCAGTGCTATTTTGTTTTCTTTTCATTTTTAATATGTAGAGATTTTTTTTTTCTTGAATAAATGATTATATTTGTTGGAGCAGTTTTCCCTCCTTCATACATCTCCAAAGCATTGTCTTGTTTGCTCAAAAGATTAGTTTGTTAAGTTATCAGTTTTCATTCACTTATCTGGTGTAAAATGTGAGTAACTTATACTGTCTGAGATCCTTTAAATAAAACTACAGAAAAGTCATATGTTTATTGTTTTGCTTCTGATTTTTTTTTCTTTTTTCTTCTCTTTCTCCTCAGTGATGCCACTGACAGACATATTTGGGGGTCTTTCTCTGTTAACTAGACTTTGTGCTTTTTTTTTTTCTTTTGCAGCTGTATCAGTAAGTTTCATTTGACAAAGTCATTTCCATCCCAAAGTTAACCACAGCATTAACAAGTCTTGTATCATTTGTCTTCTAAAATCAGCTGCAGCATTCACAAGTCTTGTAACATTTCCCTACTAAAGTTAACTGCAACATCCAGAAGGCCTTGTATCATTTCCCTTCTAAAGTTAGTTGCAACATTCACAGTGTCTTTTGTTGTTTTTTACATAATTGATGAAAATCTCCTGCAGTCATTTATAGTCTTTCAGAAGCAGACCTTGGTTTTACATTCATTCAGTCATTTGGTGATGTGCTTGTGAGTGTTTGTATTCATGCATTTCCCCCCCCCCCTTCCAGTCTTTACTGTTTCCACCCAGTTCAGCTGACTCTCTTTTCCAGAGCCACTCAGGCCAGTTAAGATATGCTTCTATTCATCACTCTCTCTTTCGCTTTCCTTGAATTTTTCCAAGATTATAGGATTCTGTATATTCTGGATTCTCACAACAAGATAGCTGGTTTTAGATAATCAAATCTTCATTAACTGTGGCAGTGCAGTTTACAGTACCTTGTAGCTTTTAGCTTCTGCAAAGTGCAGGAGATACAAGACAGTTATCTGTTGATACAGGTGAGTTTGAATGCCTGTATGATTCTTTCACGATACCCTCCCTTCTCAACTTCTTTACCCCTGTCTGGGGAATAGGGCATCAACAAGGGCTCTCCATTTATTTCTGTCCTAGGATGTTTCTTTCCTCTATCTCCAGGTGTGGTCAGTCTTTTTTTTTTATCTGCTTCAGGACTCCTTTTGCCAGGTGTTTCTAGATCTTCCTTGTGTCCTCTTTCCCTGGGGATTCTAGGTGAGAACTTGTCTGGTTATGTTTGTGGTAGGCTTTCAGAGTTTATTTCCTATCCATCTCCAATGTCTTTTCGTTATCATTTCTTTCACAGTGGGTTGGTTTGTTTTCCACCATGGCTGTTCATTGATGATGGTCTCTGGCCATCTGATCTGAAGGATTTTCCTTAGGCAGGAATTAATAAAGGCATGCAGTTTTCGTGACACTGTATCTAGAGAAAGAAAACCTTAATAGGAAGCTAGAAGATATATTCATTTTATTTTTGAAACATGAAGTCATGTTGTGACAGTTAAACTATAATGTGCCTTAACTTGTACTATATTTTTTTAATTATTGTGGACTTAAAAAGAAGTTTAAATAAAAAAAAAGATTAAAAAAATAAATGTATGCCACTGCAGTTGATGTGAAACATTATTGTCTGTTGCTTTTAAAAAAATATTTTATGAGTAGTTAGTGCACCTGAATGCCACAGTGGTGAGTGCACTCATCCCTCATATGGAGGTTGATGGTTTAAGTCTGGCCGGAGACACCCTAATCACACAGCTGTAGAAATGGATATCCAGCTCCATCTGGAGTTGAGGAAGGATAGACAATCAGGGGTGATGCTGATCCCACATACCCTGTAGTGTATCGCCAGGTCAAGGAAAATATGAGCCCTACCACCATATCCTTCAGTGGCATGACAGGACTATGCTTCTGTAAGTAATGTCTTTCATTTCAAGTTAATAATATGTGACATTTTACTATGGCATTCTTTTTTCAGATAAATACAGACAATGGGTTGAAGACAGATTCCCAATATCATATAACTACAACAGGAGCCTACAAGCAAAATATCTACCTCACTTTGGTGTTCGTTATTTCATGCCAACATAAGTGAATCTAGCTGCTGTTGTACATCAAAGTTTAATATTATATAAAAAAGGAGCTCACTTTACACTGCAGTGATTTAATGTGAGGCATGCATCCAAAAGCTGATGCATAATTGTTTGCTGCAGATTCACTTGCCTTCCAAAGTCTTCTTCATTTTCAATGGCTGTGCACAAAACCAAAGATTAGATGTGTATTATATGTTGTCAGAAGATGAGATCTATCATTTAAGGATAAATGTTATGTTATTTATTAGCTTACTGAGTGATACCACATCAGATGAGTGAACTCTTGGGTCTCAGTTATCTCAGGGCTCAGTTTATGCAATATTTTTAATCAGCTTAGACTTGAAAACCTTCATTCTAATAAACTAACATACTCATTGTGGAACAAATATGAAAATGGAGAAATCTGTGGAGAAAATGAGCCTATGTGCCTTTGTTTCGTATCGACTCCATTTCATTGAGTTATCACATCGTGATTTTGTCTATTGAAGATCCATCACCTTGAAAACTGTGTAATTGTAGTGTGTGAACATTTCTATTGATTACTAAACTCAGCTCATACTTGCCACAAGCTTCTTGTGAGAAATAATGAGAGGCAGATAATGTATTTGCCACAGCAGATGTTATAGATGCACTGAAGGAACTTGTCACTGAAGAACTTCATCATTCATTGCATGACCATATATGTGCATGCTAATTTATTCACAGGAGATCTGAAATGCACATTTTAACAGTCATATGTGTTCAGTTTTGTTTAATATATATTTATGATTTACATTAAACAATAATAACCACCATTTTGAGAATGTCAAGGTCATTTTTTTTTCTGCTGCCAGCATATAACATCTAGAATCTTAACATGTGCAAAGGAAGGACAAAAGCTACTTTTATCAGCAATTTTGAGTGCATCTTTAAAAGGGTGAAGCTAAAGTAATGGATCATTTATTATGGCATAAACAGTTTGTATCAGAAATTTTTATGACACACACAATCTGAAGTGTAGTGAGGGCATCTCTGTGTGCCGTGATGTACACAGGATTGGCAATGTCTCTGTCACGCATGCGTCTGGACGCAGGGATGTGTGTGACTTGCGGTCAACTGCATGAAGCCCATGGAACACATCTGTATGATTACCATCAGCAGGTACAGATACTAATAGTATAACTGATCTTTTTTTTTTTTTCTTTAAGGCTTTTAAACATATTAAGGTGAAAATGAGTTTGCTGTTTTAAATAGTTTCTGGTCTGTTTCATTCATTTTTCTTTATACTAACTTTTTTTTTTTTTAATGGAAACATTGTTTCTGCTCAGTATGCTTCTGTTTTTATGTTTATTTTTGTTTTGTATTTTCTTGCTGTTGTTTTTTTTTATACAATCTATTATTTTAATCACTTGTCTCAGTGCACTAATGTTTGCATGGATGACAGCATTGTGGCTCTTAAGATTTAGTTTATAGTCTTATATCTTATATTCTTCCCATGGCGTTAAACGTCACATATGGCTCGCAAGGTAGTTCGAAATTTTTCCTGTCTTCAGCGAGTCTTTCAACCTCTTCAAGGGATTTTATGCCTGTTAATTTGGCCTCTCTTAACAGTGTCCTCTTCAGAGTTTCACACGGTCTGCCTCTTTTTCCTTTGGCCTGTTGTGTTCCACTTGATAGCTTGTTTTGGGATTCTCTGATCATTTCTTCTCATCATGTGACCAACATATGTCCATCTCCATTTCCTGATCACCCATGAGACTGGTTGTTGTTCAGTCATCAGTCTTATCTCTGCATTGTTCTCGAGTTCGTTCCACTTGATGCCGAGTATTTTCCTTAGGCATTTGTTTTCAAAAGAGTTTAATTTCTTTTCTATTTCTTTAGTTGTTTTCCAGCTTTCACATGCATAAATGAGGGTGGATATTACATTTGAATTGAATAGTCTTAACTTGGTTTTTGTGCTTATAACTTTTGAATTCCATATATTCTCAAGATTCTTGAAGATCGATGCTGCTTTTGCAATTCTAATTCTAACGTCCTTTCTGGTGTCACCATCCTGGTCTATGTAGCTGCCAAGGTATGCAAATTGATTGACTTCTTCAATATCTGTCCCTTCTATATGTATTTTTCATTTTGATTAATGGGAATTTTCATTATTTTTGTTTTGTCCTTGTTAATTTCAAGTCCTATTTTGCTAGCCAGTGAAGACAGGATATCTGTTTTTTCTTACATGGAATTCACATTGTTACTGATAAGAGTTATGTCATGAGCAAGTTTGTAGTGCTGTTGTTTATTTTGTTTCTGTTTCTCTTTAACCATCCTCTAGTGTTTATCATTTTATTGAACAGTAACTTTCATCTGTGCTTTTAGTCTGCATTTGATTTATTCATTTAGCTTAATCTGCATGTGATTTCTTCATTTAGTTTAGTCTGCATTTGATTTTTTGTTTGTTTGTGTGTTTACCATTGTAGTTGTCCAGTATTTCATCTCTCACTGCTATTATTCTGTACGAGGGCCTATCAGAAAGCTCCCGGACTATGTCGAAAAAAGAATAAAAGGCTTCATCATCATCATCAGTTGCCATGCTGACTGTCGTTGGCTATTATGCTTCTCCAGAGTAAACGATCCTTCATGCAGGCCATCAGCTCAGTTGGTGATCTCCTCTCACACCATCCTATCAGACTGTCCAGTATCATTTCTCTTGGTCTTCCTCTTGATCTTCTTCCTTCTATTTTTCCTGGTGTTATAATATTTTCAATGCCCCCTCTTCTCATTGTATGTCCTATGAAAGTACATTGTCTCTCTCTTATTTTTTTGACAAGATTTTTTGTCTCTCCAACTCTTCTCGTACATTCTTCATTAGTTATTTTTATTGTCCAGGGGATTCGCAACATTCTTCTAATAAACCACATTTCTGTTATGTGCCCAGCGACTTGCTTAAATCCATGTTTATAGCACTACCAGAGAAACCAGGTGCAAAGAAATGTGATGACCACCGGACTATCAGCCTCTCATGTCACATAATGAAGTTACTTCTGAGAATCATTATGAGAAGAACAAGGAAGAAGATAAAAATGGAAATAGCAGATAAACAGTTTGGATTTGTTGAAGGAAAGGGAACACACAGAAAGAGCTTTATAAGTACAGAAAGATCTCCACTTATACTTCATTGATTACACCAAGGCATTCGACAAGGTGAAACATAATGAAATTATTAAAATGCCTGAAGACATCAGTATAGACGGCAAAGACCTGAGGATTGTAAAACATCTATACTGGCAGGAAGAAGCAGCAATTCAAGTTGAAAATAGAACTGGAAAATGTCAACCTATAAAACAAGGGGTGCGACTAAGATATGTACCATCTCCAGACCTTTTTTCTCTGTACAGCGAGAATATTCTAAGAACGATCATCACAGAACCAGGCATAAAAGTTGGAGGATACAATATTAACAACCTTCGGTATGCTGGTGACACAGTACTGATAGCTGAGAACCAACAAAACCTTCAAAATCTCTTGGATAGAGTCGCCAGAAGAAATTGAACAGAAAGGCCATACTTTAAACATCAAAAAGACAGAGACTATGGTTATATCTAAGAAACGAATCCATCAAAATGCAGTATAAAATTAAACAGAACTATTCTAAATCAGGTGCAGAAATTCAAATACCTTGGAGCAGTAATAACTTCAGATGGGAAATGCAGAACAGAAATTAGAACAGAATAGGCCAAGCAAAGACTGCATTTCAGAGAAAGAGAAACATATTATCCAGCACATCCTTATCAATGAATGTTAGAAAACAAGTCCTAAAATGCTATATTGAACCTATCTTGTTATATGGAAGTGAATCATAAAAGGCTTACTGTATTTAAATTAGGTCACCATCACCTTCAAAATAGTCTACTTGAGAATGTACACAGTGATCCCAGGGCTTCATCCATGACCCAAAAGTACAGCAGAAGTCCTTTTCTTCAAGGAAACATTAGTCTTTGAAACATTAATGAAAAGGCTTTGTCATTCTTCACTCAAATGATGTTACAGCCATGGTTGTTATTTGCTGTGCCTAAAAAAAGCCATCATGCTATTAATACTATACAGTGTCTGAATATGTAGGCATTCATATTTATAAAGATTTTTATACTATATGAACTATTAGCGTTCAGCAGACTGTCCATTATAGCAGTACTTCTAATTTATTTCATATGGACATTTCACCATTATTGGAGAATTCAGCTATATGTCTACAAGTCAGAAAATGTAGACTTATGTAAGCTAACTAGAACAAATAATTAGACAGTTAGTAGTTCATATAAGATAACTACAGACCTGCTTTCTGAAGGGTTTTTTTTTTTTTTGTAAAACAGAAACTGGAAATATGTGTTTTTCATAAAGAATAATTTTAGCAGGGTTTCACATTTCTTGGTTATTCATATAATTGTTACTGCAGAATTCCATATGTCAAAGACTAAAACAATGTTGAATCCCTTGGATGTAGTATTTAAATGCAGTTCAGATGACATGACATGACACCCTGGTTAAGAAACACTTCTATATAGACTGTTGATATTAATTGTAGTCAGTAGATTGTTCATAGTATTTACATGTTTCTCTTAGTGTGTGTAAATTTACATTGTTCTGACAAAGATTTACCTATTTTTTTTAAAACCAGGTTGATGAGGATCTGATGTGTCAAATCTGCCTCCAGCCACTTGTCACACCACTGGACACTCTGTGTGGGCATACATTCTGCAGTCGCTGCATCCACAACTATCTGGCCCTACAGCAGCAGTGTCCTATAGATCGCAAGCCTTTGACTATAAATGACTGCCAGCCTTCCAGCATCCTTGTTAGAAGGTAGTTTTCAAGTATTTTATCTGTGTAGCAGCCTTTCTTCTCTACTATAAATCAATTTCTGAGTGTAGTAACTTTTAACTTCTGCTGTATTGCAGTGTCAAGTGCATGAGTTCTTTTTAAATATATTAATTTCATAAGTTACTGTCAGATATTAACCCTTTCCTGTCCTGAATAATTATAGCTTATTTACAGTTTTATTTATTTATTATTTTTTAATTGGCTGTAAAACAACTTCCCATTTTTCTAATGTCGAAGTTAAATTTATGAAGAAAATTTATTGATGAACCTGTCAACTAATTTGAATAAATTATACCATCTCTATTTAATTAGTAATAAAATTTGTGTGTGGTGTTTGGCATTTGTCAGTTAAAGCTTTGACAAAGGACAGGAAAAGGTTAATCTTTTTATTTGTTTCAGCAAGACATTTTCAAGCATTTGATTATGTATTTCAGTTTTTTCCACACAACAGTTCAGAGTTGTTGTTTTTTTTTTTGGGGGGGGGGGGGGGGGGGTTGGACTTTTTTTTTTCATTTATCTTTTTTATGTAAACAAAACTCTTGTTAGTTTTATATGCTTGTTTACAGCATGCACAAAGATCACTCACTCTGTTGACAGTTTAAAGTAGGGGTAGAGAGGTTGCTGATAGGTTCAAGAGAAGCAGTTGCAGTGATACTCAAATATTTTTCCACATAGCGGAGGAAGAAAAAAAAAAGATCTCACTAATGTTCTAGTGGTGGTGAGGAAATGATAAAGTGAGGAGGTAAAAGAGTGACCAAGCATTAACAGCTTAAGAACACCTGCAAAAAAAAAGCAAATTACTTGTGTGTACTGGTCACAAAATGATAGCATGTATATAGATTGGATGGAGGAGAATGTAACTGTTGGAAATTGGGCTGGTATAAGGACATGCCACAAAAAAAATATATATATATAATTACACATACACACACATAGAAATATATATATATATATATATGGCCAAGACTCAACCTAGCAGGTCCCCAGTAAACAGGCTGGTGTTACATCTCAAACTGACCTGCAGGAGAAGGAAAAGTGTATTCTCTACAGTGATTGAACCTGATGAGAAGTACACTTCTAGCCTCTGCTTTCTGAATTATAGTTCATTGTTTCCCGTCAAGCTGTATGCTTGTTTTACAAGACCTTCATCATGACACCAGCTTCTTAGAGGTCAAGTTTACACAGTATTGACTCATTCTTATGGCTAGTCCTTCACACTTTCCATAGGCAATATGAAAATGTCTAGTTGCATAACTAAGTGCATTAATGGGCACTTACAGGGAGATATAGCAACAACAGGAATACATAGTAAGTCATAGTAATGATTACAGCTATAAAATCACACATTCCATAGAAAAGTTCCTCTCTCTCTCTCTGAACCTTAAGTGCCCAGGGCACATGGGGCTTCCGCAAGGGTTTTCCACAAATGCCTGTCTTTCGCCTTTTTTTTCTGCTCTTGCCCAGGTGAGAAAAGTTCCTACTATTCAGATTATTTGTGCATTTCTACTTTTATGCTTCCTTTGTTGCAATGAATTCTCACATGAAAGCTCCTTGAAGAAAAAAAAAAAGATAATCTTTATAATATGATAGTTGGACAGTCATTTGAGATGTTACATTATCATTGTCAGTTAACACATACATAAATACTAAACTTGTTATAGATCAGTCACTTGCTTCTTGAACATATGGAGAGCTATATTTTGCTATAGTGTGCATGTGGTTATTAAAATGCATTGTTATACATTGTGTTGTATTTTGTACATTCTCACTGCCACATGTCAGAAGTATTTCTTGGTAGTTGTTTTAGAGATATTAGAGCAGGTTTACAAAAAGTGGGAAGAAAGCAGGTGTAATAAATTTAAGAAAAAAGTCAATATTTCAAGTACAAAAGAAATAAGGAAGATAGAACAGTAGGAAAAATGCAGCTTATCATTTCACACTCATTGAAAATCAGATGGACAGATCTTCATGTTTTTCTTGGAGTTCATTTATTGCCTTTTCCACTGTGTCAAATGAATGCTTTTTTGGGACAGATTTTTAATATTGGCATTTTTTCCCCATTATTTTCACATACTAGTCTTTGTTGAGCTCCACCTATGCCTTCATTTGTTTGCACATGTGGTACGTTTTACACACACAGACACCCAGACTTCAGCATCTTTGTGAAGAAGTTTCTGGAAACTCCAGAGACGGACGAGCACATGGACTTGACTTGTCAAGATCATGCATTGTGTAGCTTTGATCTGAGCCGGTGGGTCTTAACCTATTTTATGGCAAACTTCTGATCTAAGCTGTGGCAGTGTACTGCTGTCAGACTGCCAGAGTAATCTCCCACTTCACGCAGACATTCCTGTGTTTCATCATATCTCTCTCTCTGAACCTTAAGTGCCCAGGGCACATGGGGCTTCCGCAAGGGTTTTCCACAAATGCCTGTCCTTCGCCTTTTTTTCTGCTCTTGCCCAGGTGAGCCCTCTATTGCTCAACATCCTTTCTGTTGTTCTTCTCCATGTCTCTTTTGGTCTACCCTTACTTCTGCTCCCCTGTGGTGTCCATCTTAGTGCTATTTTTGGTAGTGAGTTGTCAGTCATTCGGAGCACATGTCCCAACCATTGCCAGCAGTTTCATCATATATGAACTGTCATTTTTTTTTTTAGCTTGTGCTGGCATTCTTTATTCTCACCCCCCCCCCCCCCCTTCTCTCTCTCTCTCTCTCAATTCACAAAAACGAAGAATCTTGTCTCTTATTCTTGTGACGTACGTAGAGTCATACTTACAACAAGTAAAATATATTTAAAGGAATCTTTCAGTTATGCACCCAGTTTACCAGTTTTAGCCTGCTGAAGTTATTCTAAAGACCCAGCATCATCATCCTACCCCCATTCCCGAAGGAAGTTTGGCTGCAGTATCCTCCAAGTTGCTGTGTCCTTCGTTTTTACAATGCACAAACTCAGTCGAGTCCTTTTTTTTTTGGATTGCCACCAATCTATGCTGTCGTCGACCACTTCCTATTCATTCTGTTTTCCATTCCAGTATGGTTTTCATTAGCGTATTTTGCCTTTTGATATGGCCAAAATATTTTAACTGTTTGGTTCTAATGTCCTTTATTATTTCAAAGAAAACCTATGACGTTGCCAGTGTTATTGACTTGGGCTTAGGAATTTGTTACGAGCAATCGTCCGGTTGCCATTTACATATTTAATTATTTACTGATTCGCATATGTCTTTCTGTTATGCTGCACTGATTACTATCAACTTTTTTTTAAAGAGGCTTTTTTCGAAAACGAGGAAAAAGTCCCTCGCTCGCCAATCACTAGATCTATCCGCCTCCAGCGAACACCGATAATTCGTTGAATTAACTAGCACTAATGGCATGAGATCGATTTGATTGGAAATTAATGTCTTTCAATCCCTTGTTCTTAATTCTGTTTGCCTACCACAATGTCAGACGAGCTTGCCAGCACACACCATTGTATCTCACACACGTCATGTGAGCGGAACGTCATTATCTTCACATGATGTCTTCTCGTCTGACTCATGTTTTTTGATACTTACTTTTCATTTTGGAAACACATTCTGCGAAACAGCGCATCCGAACTTATGCGATACAGTTTTCCTAGCACGTAATTTTTTCACACACTGTTTCTCTGAAGCTGATTTGTGGTCTGTCGGTCTGTCTGTCTGACGATGTAATTACTCATTGTCAAGCATCAGCTCATGGAAGAGCATTTTAGGGAATATCTTGAGACACATAAAATCTGTCTCACAAGTTCACGTATCTAAGACACATAAAATCTGTCTCACAAGTTCACATATCTAAGACACATCGAATGTATTTCAGAAATTCACATATCTCAGACACATAAAATGTCTTACAAGTTCACATATCTAAGACACATAAAATCTGTCTCACAAGTTCACATATCTAAGACACATAAAATCTGTCTCACAAGTTCACATATCTAAGACACATCTAATGTATTTCAGAAATTCACATATCTCAGACACATAAAATGTCTTACAAGTTCACATATCTAAGACACGTAAAATCTGTCTCATAAATTCGTTTATCAAAACCACATAGAATCTATCTCAGAAATTCAGATAAACTATTTTTGGAACTTTGTCTACACAAAAATACAAACATATATGTTCTCAAATGTTGCCATGCATTGTAGGCAGGTGAAATCTCATATATATTTTAATTCACACATAATACGGAATATCTAAGGCACAGAATCTTGAATAACTAACACACACTAAATCTTGAATAGTTAACACATTGACTCTTGAATAACTAAAACACTAAATCTTGAATAGCTAAGATACTGAATCTTGAATAACTAAAACATTAAATCTTGAATAGATAAGATACTGAATCTTGAATAACTAAAACATTAAATCTTGAATAGATAAGATACTGAATCTTGAATAACCAAAACATTAAATCTTGAATAGCTAAGATACTGAATCTTGAATAACCAAAACGCTAAGTCTTGAATAGTTAACACATTGAATCTTGAAGAACTAAAACACTGAATCTTGAATAGCTAAGTCACTGGAATTTGAATGGCTAAGACGTATTTCAAGATTCATTGTCACACAGTAGCAGAGTTGATAAAGGTTGTAACAAGGGCAGATAAAGAAACTGCGTCCCTTGATAAATGTAAAGTGCACAGAAGGCCACTTTACGTAAAGGAGAAGTGGAGTTTTTCTACTTTTAACCGGTCTTCTTCTTCTTCGTTCGCCTCTACCATCAAGATCGCCCCGTGATCCTACTGAATTTACTCCTGTGGTTCTCGCGATAGTCTCATTTAGGATGGTTTTAACCTGTAAAATGGCACCCTCAACCAAAGGCACTCGGTGCCTTACACAAGTAACCCCCTCAGATTTGAAATGTACTGCTGCCTTGTCACCTAGTAGTATGACGTAAACTTGATCATGGCATCTGTTTTAAGTACGTTTACAGCGCTTTTCTTCTCCCTTGAATTTTTAAAGTTATTTTATTGCTGTGTTAACTTCTTCAGTGTTTAATGCATAGCATTTTAAATGTAATTAAATAGTGTAGTCATAATATTTCTTCATTCACTTGTCAAGGAGAGGGAGAGAGCGTAGGGGTTTCTGAACCTTAACTATTTGCTTAGGTGTTTCTAAAAGCAGTCTGAAATTACCAAACAAATTCAGGACATTCATTTTGCGAACTTTATGTTTGTGCGAAATTTATGTTGTAGACGTGCTTTTAGTGCCAGACCTCGCGCTTTCAGTTTTGTTATTTCTATTTCTGACATTTTTAAAAAAACCCACTGTGCGATTAAGTTTCTTTGTTTGTTGTTTCATATTTTATCATGTTTCACCTGAAGCTTTTGTTATTGTTGTTTATGCTAAAATAGTTTGATTCCCCCCCCCCCCCCCATTACGAGCAACATCCTGGCAGTGGGGTTTTTTCCCCTGTAAAATTGAATGTTGAAGATTATCATCACATTTCAGCCTTTGCATCTTTTCTGGCTAGAAATGGCCATATCGTCATCATCATCTGGTGCTGGCTGTGCCGAAAGGCATGGGTTCTAACGCATCCGAACCTTTGAAGCTTCCCATCGCGATTGTTGATGTATTTATGCCACGGCATCGTGTCTGGTTTAAATTACTATCATCACTTTCGACTTTCCGGTGCTTTTTGATTTGCCCAAATTACTTGTAGGTCACGTTATTTTGATGTTTTCAAGTCCTTCATTTTTATATACGCGATTTTCAATGAATGATGTGTTTTTATTTATCTTTAACAGTTTAAAGTCTTTGGCCTTTGTTAGACATTTTTCGCTAGTTGTTTAGCACCACAAGGAGCTCTGTAACATTCTGTTAAGAAACCGTAACATTTGGAAGGAAAGAGGAAAAAAAAAGGTTTTAAAACTGAAACAAGAGAAACAAGGACAGTGCGATTTTCTGGCCTTCACAAGTTTGCAAGTATACTCCCAGACACTGACACTAACCAGTGGCTCACGCATTATTAGTCGCCATAGTGAGGTTTGTCACCGGGGTTTTTTGCTAATCGATTTAATGCGCACTAACGTCAAGTAGAGTTGTTACACAAAATCATGTCTCGTTTCCGTGTGTTTGACAAATTTCCCAGACCGTGTTGGTTTATAATTGTGTTTGCCATGGAAGTGGTATTCTGTGAGCTTTAGTGTTTTAGTTGTAGACTAGGTTTATCTGTCGTCGCATACAAGTTGCCCGAAGATTTCATTTGGCCTAGAAAATGGTTTTATTCAGTTATTAATCAAATTATTTAGATGTTTAGCTGCATGGTGATCCTTTTCTTGAAAGTTTGTCTTTGTTTAGGTTGCTTCATGTTTGCCTGGTTTATTCTCTTGCTTACCAGCTGACGCTTTGACATCCGTGCGCCAAGTATTTGTGGCGTGTTTAAACAAAAAGCAAGGAGACTAGCTAGCGGACTTGGCTGCGCTGTATACATGAACTGTTGCCATCAGCGTAGATATTTAGATTGCGTGCCGTCTCCTTGGGCCAGAAATCCACGTTTATCTTGCTACCTAAGTACACACCAAATATAATATGCAATAGTATTTTTTTTTTTTTAGTTTTTATTTCAGTTTTCAAACAATCAAAATAAGGATTTACTATTAATCAAATAAAATAAAAATGTAATCTACATCCTAAAACAGATGAACACAACTTAGATTTGTTTGCATGAATTGACGATTCACATATGCTGTAGTATAAATTAACAGAGTTAAAGCCGTACAGTTTAATGTGTATTATAACTGAATGTAATCGCTTCTTTCGTTTAAAGCAAAAAAAAAAAGCCTATGAATTGCAACACACAGGTGTTCATGCGGCTGAAATACAGGGTGAAAATATTTAATGTATTGATGGTATCAGGTGTCGCAGAAAACTGGCTTGTAAATACCATCAGAATTAGAAAGCTGAGATACTTCGGCCACACTGGTCTGGAGAGGTTGACAGTAGAAAGCATAGTGCCCAACAAAAGAGACAAGGGACAGCCTCGCCACAGGTGGACTCGGGACATCACGAAAAGTCTGAATGTGTCATTGCGAGACGCTTGCTCAGGGCCGTGTTGCATTCAGGGGGGCAGTGAGAGGTACAACGTTCTGGAAAGGACATGTCACATGAAGAAGTGCTGGTCCGAGTCGTGCAGTGGTTAAGATGCCCGTCTACGGGTCATTAGAAATGTCAGTTTTTAAAATGCAGTATATTCTCCAGTGGCGTTGTGCTCATCCTGGACTCCCTACACAGAGAGATCTGATGCCTGCTCTCTAAATACTGAGAACTTGTACCTAAAATTGACAAGGGACAACAAGGAAGGGAGGCAATAAATAATAATTTTGAAGCTGTGTCCAGCAGAGAGCGCTTGTAAAAGTCGCCGTTTTACTGTTTCCTGTATCGTGTTTTACCTTTATTACTGAAATTAAGTTAATAAGGCCTAAAATGTTATCGTAAGCAGTTTCAAAATTATTTGAAGCGATGAGCAGTGGTTTAAGTTTCATATCCGTAAAAGCTCCTAAACAAGTTTCCTGCTTTCGGGTGTGCTTAAAAGCTGATGTAGTCTTCCCCGATGTGCCATGGCGGGTCTTAACTCTTTTTCTCCTGAATTATTTTCCATGTTATGCTAGAATAAATTGTGTTGAGAAATTATATCAGACAGAAATTGGAAAGAGGTTACTCTATAGTGGGTTGCATTACAAGTGTGCTTTTTTTTCATTTTACTTAAGACTGTACCTCACTGAACATTGATTAACGTTAGGTGTGCAAGATTTACCAACAGTGCCAGTGTTGTTTGGGATGAAAGAGTTAAAGCATTTTCAATCGCATTCTTAACCTAGGGCCCACAGGACCGGCAAATAGATTGGCTAGATTTTTGTTAAACAAGCCTTATCACCATCTGGGTTCATTATATTGTTTTATTTTTAATGAGTCCACAATTGCTCTCATGCCATAAAAGGGGTCCACGACTTCCCCCCCCCCCCCAGAAAGTTGAGAACTACTGCTCTAGAGTGAGATGAAAACCTTCCGTTAACTGCCTCTAACTATACACCTGAGGCAATCAGTGACCTTTTTCTTTCCTCCATAAACGTGATGGAGACCACAGACACCACACGCAGAATGATATATGACGGGAGGAGGGGATGTGTGATGACAATATACAGCAAGCCTGTTATTGATTTAGTAGGTCTGAGTGTATGTCATGAGCTGAATTAAACCAGAGGGAGCTTGGTAGGATATATCGCTTAATGGATACTTCACATCTGCCGCCCTCAATTGGGGGTGGGAGGAGGGGGGGGGGAATGTCGCGCCTGTGCTGAACTGGTCACGTGTCGGGGAATCCATGTAACGGTGTTTTATTCAGATATTCGTTGTAGTTTTGCGGATTTTATTTGTCACATTCCATTATATATTTACGTCACGCAAATATTCGACGTACCTATGTACTGCTAGTGCTGGAAGTTAGAAGTTAGATGCCGATTACGATGGTGCTAATGTGAAATGCTTATATATATATATATATGTATATATATATGTGTATGTATATATATATATATAACAGCTCTCCTACAGGCCTCTCGGTTGTGAGCAAGATGGCCTGCTGCTAATGCATCATCAACGATGTCTTGCAGACATTTTCGCCTTGGTCTTCCTCTCTTTCTTTTTCCCGTTATGTACCCTTCCAATACGGTCTTCTCTAGATTATCGTGACGTTTAATGTGTCCAAAATATTTAAGTTTTCTTTGTTTAATCCTCTTTACTAGCCAGCCTTCTTCAATATTAAGTTCTTTTTTGTGCCCATGATATTTGAAGAATTCTTCTGTAGCATTTACATTCAAAGACATTTATGTGTTTCTCAGCTGTTTTGTTAAGTGTCCAGGTCTCACAGGCATATGTTGCGATGGGAAAGATGCATGGCCTTAAAAATCTTATTTTTGTAGTTCTGTCTGTTCCTCTCCACAGATTCTTTAGTTGTTTTACTTTCTGAAGAGTGATAGATGTTCTCTTTCTAATTTCCCTCATTATATCTCCATTATTAGTTAGTAGTGATCCAAGATATTCAAAACTCCACTTCTTCCAATTTTTCCTCATTGATACATATTTCAGCTGCCTTGTTTGTTTTGTCAGTTGTCATCAATTTAATTTTCTTCACATTAAGATAGAGGTTTTGTGCTTCGCTGTTCTTACGGACTGACATAATTATTTTTTCTATTCCTTTTTGTGTTGTGGACAGTAATACTGTGTCATCAGCTTATCTAATCTCTGGTATTTCATAACCTCCAATTGTTATGGCATCATAATATTCTTTGTCTACATGTCTAACATTCCTCATTATATTTTCATTGTACAAATTAAATAAGTAAGTTGGCAATATGAACCCCTGACGGACCCCTTGTTTTATGTCAAACTAAGTTGCTGTTTCACCATTTATTCTTACTGCTGCCTTTTGGTCTGGATACAGCATTGATGTTAATTGTATCAGATGTGTTAGGAATCCCATTTTTTTCCATTATTTCCCAAAGTTTCTGGTGTTGTACACAATCAAATGCCTTTGAGTAGTCTATAAAAGTTAAATATAGATTCACATTAAACTCTGCGTTTCTCTGTTATTAATCTTATATTGAATATATGATATCTTGATCCTGTTCCTTGCTTGAAACCAGCTTGGACCATATTGACTTCTTCTATTTTCTTACGAAGTCTACATATGATTTTTAACAGAATTTTACCGGCATTAGTCAGGGCAACAGTTCTGTAGTTTGTGCATAACTTCAGGTTACCCTTTTTTGGCAGTGGTATGAATATAGTTCTTTTCCATTCTTTTGGCCAAATACCTGAATGCCATATCTTTTTGCATAGTGCATGACAGATTGTTGCACATTCTTTTCTTCCTGCTTTAATAAGTTCATTTGTTATCTCATCACATCCTGGTGATTTACCATTTTTCAGATTCTTTATTGCCCATAAAACTTCTTCAATTGTCGGTTTGGGTTCTTTCTCCTCCAATAACTCACACTGTTGATTTCTGCTTTCATAGTTGATTGTTTCATACATTCCTCTGCAATATTCCTTCCATCTTTCTAGAATTTCCTCTGTCTCTGTCAAGGCATTCCCCATCTCGTCACATATTAAATTTAGCTTAGGTGTGACATTTCGCGTCAATGTCTTCATTTCTTTAAACATTTCACTATCTCTTCCACACTTCTGATGTCCTTCTATTCTTTCACAACAATCTTGTATGTATTGTTTTTTGTCTTTTCTTATGTTTCTTCATACTTCTTTTGTTAAAGATTTATATTCCTCTTTGTTGTTGTTTGTCACTTTCCATTGCATCTTCATTTCTCTACATTGTTTTGTCAGTTCTAGTGTGCCTGCTGTAATCCATCCATTCTTTTGTGTTTTCTTTACTGGAACCACATCTTTAGCTTTATTAAGATATCTCTGGCCTGTGTAGCCAATTCTTCTGGTGTCATCTCCTCCTGTACAGCCATCAGGATTTCAGAACAGTTCTTCACTTCTATACTGTATTGTTCTGGTATTTTTGTAAGATCAAAGCAGAGTGGTCTTGATCCCGTAACTGTCTTTTTTATCTTTATCTTCATGTCTGCCATTAATAACTCATGGTCCGTGTCACAATCAGCACCTGGTAAAGTTTTTGCTGATGTTATAATTGATATCCACCTTATTTGCACTAAAATGTAAGCTATGTAATTCTTGGTTTTCCCATCAGGTGATGTCCATGTGTAAAGTCTTCTTGGATGTTGTTTAAAAAGCATGTTAGTGATCATTAGCTCATTTTCCATGCAAAACACCATTAGATTGTCACCTGCCTCATTTCTGTGTCCTATGCTAAATTTCCCTACAACATATCCTTCGTCTTCTGCTTTTTCTGTACTAGTCTTTGCATTAAAATCCCTCAGTGCAATATCAATGATACAATATCATTTTCCATACCTGGTCTATCGTCATTTGCAGTGTGTTATAAAAGTCTTCTACTACGTCTTCTTCTGCTGCTGATGTAGGTGTAATATCTGGACAATTGTTACATTTCTAGGAGTGCCCTTAAGTTTGATTGTGAGGATTCTATCACTTACTTGATTGTAACCTAGTAATGCTTTTGATGTTGATTTGTCCAAGTAAAAAGCCACTCCATTCTTTCCTCCTAATTCTCCACCAGAGTATATAAAGATATTATCATTCTCGCTCTTGAAGTGTCCTGATTCTTTCCATCAGTGTTCGCAGATTCCCAAAATGTGTATCGCCATTCTTTTCATCTCGTCACTTATTATTTGGTACTTTCCCCTCATGCGTACTTCTCACATTCCGTGTTCCTACTCTTATTTTTCTTTTTAGTTTGATGCAGGGTTTTCCTTAGTAACACCATCAGGATTTTGTCCGTCATCACAATTACTAGTACCGACCTCTGCCTCACACTCTTCCCCAGTGTTAAAATTAGATCTGTCTGGCCTGGGGGACTCACCACCAGATCTTTTTCCTATGTGACTTTCCATGTTGCTGTTTGGGTTTCTTGGTATATTTCCAGAAGATAGTTTACCATTGCTTTCCTTCCAGGCAGTGACTGTGCTAGCCAGTGATCATAGCCGTTGTCCCTACATTGAGATCGTCTGCCTATCATCATAGAATGGTGACCATAACCAACATTATCTGTTGGTTGCTCTCCCATTCCATCCACCACCTGCTCCCATGGCTTCACGTCACCCTGATCGGGGGGCTATACGGGTACTCCACCTTGCCTAAGGGTATTCCTTTATATTTATTATATCATTCCCATGCTGTTAAATGTCACATAGGGCTTGCATGGTAGTTCACTAAGTTTTCCTTTTTTGAGTGAGTTTTTCAACCTCATCAAGGGATTTTAAGCCTACTAATTTGACCTCTCTTAACAGTGTCCTCTTTAGAGTTTCACGTTTCTGACCTCTTTTTTTTCGGCCTGTTGTGTTCTGCTGCAAGAACTTAAGATTGAAGAAGGTTGGCTAGTAAAGAAAACAGAAAACTTAAATATTTTATACACATTAAACATCATAAGAATTTAGAGAAGACCATCTTGAAAGTATACATAATAAGAAAAAGAAAGAGAGGAAGACCAAGGTGAAGATGGCTGCAAGACATCGTTGATGATCTGCAAATGGATGCATCAGCAGCATGCCATCGTGCTCACAACCAAGAGGCCTACAGGAGTGCTGTTAAGGAGGCAAAGTTCTGCAAGGGACATGCAAATGACTGACTGACTGTGTTCCACTTGATAACTTGTTTTGGAATTCTCTGACCGATATATGCCCATCTCCTTTTTCTGATCACCTATGAGACAGGTTATTGTTCAGTCATCTGCCTTCTCTCTGCATTGTTCTTGAATTTGTTCCACTTTATACCAAGTATTTTCCTTAGGCATTTGTTTTCAAAAGAGACTAATTTTTTAAAACTTTTTTCTCATGTTATTCTTGTGTTGCTTCAAGTGAAGTGAACTCAAAACATTTCATTTTTTTATGTCTTCTTGTCTCTTTAGTACAAAGATTATATATATTTTCTTATTTACTGCCCTGCATGAAGCTTGACATGTTCTATTGTTATCTGTCTGTAAGGTATTTCTCATTCTTCTTAAGTCTTGTTAACTCACACTAGGGCTGGTCTTATGGCAAGCCTACCCAGGCAGCCAGTTAAGCAACACATTTAAGGGAATTTTCAGAAGGAAAGTCAGAAAGATTAGTCATATATGTGTAGTATTTTCTTGCCAGTTTTATTCATGTTAGGATGTATGTATTTACAACAGAAATGTATTAATATTGGTTTTTTTTTCTGACTTCTCCATCTGAAAATTCCCTTAATGGAACTGTGGAGCCCCAATCAGCTGCCTAGGTAAACTCATTGATGATAATAAACAGGACTTAAGAAGATTGACAAATACCTTACAGGCAAATAACAATCTGTCAATCTTCACGCACGACAATAAAATAAATTTGTTGTAGAAGCAGCCAGTAGTCACTCACTGCATTACTTATATGGATATCATATATCTGGAATTATGCATTACTTATTTTTTTCAACCAAGTGACAATATAATGATACAGGCTAGTCAAAACTGAGATTGTTAGTGAACAGAGGCCTTGTTTGTCATGAAATTCAGCAGGAGGTGTGAGTGTATGTCTGTAGACATTCCTCATTCTATGTTAACAAGGAAATAATATGCCTCCAGTGAAGCAGTGTAGGTGTCAAGGAAATTAGATCCAGGGTTTAGATGGAGTCTAAAAGCAAGCGGGCTCTTATACTTGTAGTTTGATGTAATCGTTATTGAGATGTCAAAAAGGAATTCCTACACTGAGGAAGACAAACTCTTCTCTGTGCTGCTTTCACCAACCAGGTATATCTGAGTTCTCTTTGGTTCTTGCAAGATTATAAGCAGGAATTGTGTCTTTTGTACTGATTGCTTCATAAACATTGATTGAATGCTTTTGGTGTTGTGAAAGCAATAACCTTCCTTCAGGTAGTACAGAATGTGTGTATTACATTTTGTAGCTTTGTTTTAAACCAGAGAGAGTAGGCATTCTTTCCTTGGACTTTTCTTGTATTCCTACACTCCTTTTCTTTTATTTACTAAACTCCTCTCCTTTTGCAAAACCATGCCTCAGGTTTTCAGCCACTGTTACTTCATAATAGCAGTTTTTACACCATTCATCAATTCATTCATTAACTTAAGGCATTCAGCTTATATGGTCAGTTGAACATCACTGTTGTTATTTAGCTTTTTTTTTTTAACAGTACAGTGTAAACACTGAGGATTGTGTACCATTGATGACTAGCTGAATCATCTTCTTTTTTTTTTATAGCAGTGCTCCATGCCAAGTAGTTAGTGTGTTGTCTTCTTGTAGCTACGGTGTTGTTTTCTTATGATTAAGCACTTGCTAGTGCCAGTGGAGGCAGGGGTTCTTTTCCCAGTTATTCCCTTACTATTTTTCTTTCTCTCATGTATTTGTTAATTTTCTGGGGTAATCACTACCTACCGTGTTCCTTTGTGTTGTGGTACTTGTTGGCATTCCAAGTTCATTTTGCAAGATTTCATAACTGCCTTAGTGAAACTCAAGTATATTGTACATTTTTTTTAATATAATTTTTTTTATTGTTCTAGATTTATCTGCTTACACAATTAAACAGATTTTCAAACAGTTTTTTAGAAGAAGCTTTAGCTTTTTTTTTCTTTGAAATATAAAATATAAAAACATAATTTATTCTTTGAAATATAAAATATGAAGATATAAGTGTACTTTTTCTTAGAAACATAAAAAATGAAAAATCACTATATCTCTTTGAAACATAAAATATGAAAACATCACTATACTTTTTCTTTGAAATATAAAATATGAGAACATCAGTATACTTTTTTATATTTTCTGTTCCTGAATGAAGTGCCACTGATGTGTCCAGATTGTGATTAATGCTTTGAAAAAAAATTTGAAAAGCTTTTCTTGCTTTTATGTTATGTGCATATAATCTTATATCCCTAGGTTGCTGGACAAGTTGTTGGTTGTGTGTCCTAATGTTGACTACTGTGAGGAAGTTCTCACAAGATGCGAGCTAGAAGCCCATTTACTGCACAGGTGTGTCTGATGTGATAGTGAATCAGCACAGTTTATTTACTTGTTTTATGAAAAGCTTCTCTCCCCCCCCCCCCAGCCATAAATATAACAAAGAAATTGTATGTTTATGAAATGGCACAATATTCACATCATGATAGAGAATTCTGCCCACTAATTTATTACAGAAGAATAGACTTATCAAACTGCATGAGATCTGTTAATACATGCAGTCATTTGTTCATAAGTTAATGTGACAGAGAACGCTATGGCCTCGTGAATTAGTGCTGAAGAGTCAGTAAAGTAAGTAACTGAGAAGTTTGTTACTTATAAGTTAACATCTAGTTATATTTTTAGGTAAGACTACAAGCAGGATTAAAGCTTGTTGACTCCCAGGATAAGATTAAAGCTTCTGACTTAGTTGTATTATAGAAAAATCAGCTCTTCAAGTCATTTATTACTGAAAAAAAAAACTTCAGTGTTGGCAGAAATGCAGATGAAGCCACTGACAGCGATTATTGAGGAAGGACGCTGGCGATGGTTGAGACATGTGTTCCAAATGACTGACAACTCACTACCAAAAATAGCACTAAGATGGACACCACAGGGAACAGAAGTAAGGGTAGACCAAAAGAGACATGGAGAAGAACAACAGAAAGGATGTTGAGCAATAGGGGGCTCACCTGGGCAAGAGCAGAAAAAGGCAAAGGATAGGCATTTGTGGAAAACCCTTGCGGAAGCCTCATGTGCCCTGGGCACTTAAGGTTCAGAGAGAGATTCAGTCATCATTGAGCAAAGCATTTGTCCAGGAAGTCATTCACTTATATAAGCCCATTTACCAGTCAGATGTTGGGAAGAGTGCAGTTCACTAGTCAGACAAACAGAGTAGGAAAAATGATTCAACTTGTAAACAAACCATTCAGCTGAGCATACTTTGAGAATCATTTTTTTTAATGATTTTGTGCAGGTGTCGAGGTGCAGTGACTAGATGTATAAAGTCCAGCTTAGGATGTTCATTTCAAGGACCCCGAAGCGCCTTGCAATCACATCTCTGGGAATGCCCTTACAGGGATCAGAATGCTGGTATTTTCTCCATCTGTCTTATTAGCTGCTTGTTTTATTATATGCTAAATATAGTGATGGAGGGTCAGTTTTCATAGCTAAATGTCCAAGACCCTGTCTTATCTCTTAGCAGTGCTCCTGGAAATAGGCTGTTGTTAAAGCCTGATCAGTGAGGCAGGGATCATCATGTTCCCTAAATTGATAGAGGCTGTCAGACTTGTTGTATGGTCTGCTTCAGGAATTATGGATACTGTAACCCACATTCTGACTTGGATGCAAATATTTCAAGATTTCTACTACTGTGACATCATTGTCAAAAAAACGCACAGGTTCACAGTTGTGGAGGAGAGGGATAGCATTCAGTGAAACAGCTAAAAGGTAGTTGTGTTAGTGCATTTTTGTTCCTTCTTATTGTTAATTTCATCTTATTTGCGATACATAAATGCATTCAATATTTGTCTGTTATGAATCGGCTCTAATTAGTCTGATTAATTTCTTTGGATCACTAACTGAATAAATATTATATTGGCACAGCAACAATTGTTATATTGGTTTTTTTTATTATTGTTATTTACAGTGTTCACCACATAAATTGCTTGAATGCTTAGATTTTTCTGTTAATGTTTATTCTGTTGATTGCGTTTCTTTTTTTGCCCAGACTTAATCTTTCATATATATTTGCTGACTTCTTATTTTATCTGTGTGTTTAACTGCATTTGAGAAATTAATCTTTGTCATTTTTTTTTATATATCACAAGATATATTTTTTATGTAAATTATTCCCTTATCACTCTGAATGCCATTTTGAAAAATGTATTACAAAGATCCTAAGTTGGAAATCTCAGGCATAGTTTGTACACATCCATTTGATAGACTGTTCAGTTCTGTTCACATTGTTTGTTGGTTTTCATTGATTGTTAACATCTCCATGACTGCTAGGATTATTCACCTCTTTGTTGGACAGCTTAGATTATTCACATGCAGTTGCTGAGATGCTTAGACTAAGGGATCACAAAACTGTGGTTCATTAGCCAGATGCAAACTGTAGCCTGTTATACCTGGTCCACTAAAAGTTTATCAACCTTTCAAATCAATAATCTACTTCTTATAACATTTGAGCTTGACATGCAGTCACTGAAAGAATTTAGAAACAAGAAGATTATAACACAGGGAAGCTCCACAGCACTGTAATGTGTCTGCTGAGAAAGAAGTACAACAGTTTGACTAGAGGGTGGCTTTATAGTAGCAGCTTGATCCATCAGGCTTAATGTTTATGTAAACTTATACCATGACCTCCCTAAGACTGTTAACTTCTGTCATCAGAACTAGAGCACTCATGCAGGAAAGAATTGGCTATGCACCAGTAACTGTTCAAATGGAAGTAAAATATGTACATAGTGGCAAGCCTCAAAACAGTCTTGCAGAATCAACGGCAGCTGAAATAATCAACTGAAATCTGGATACATGTATTCATGCACAGTGCCATACAGATCTGAGTCACTAGAATGCTTATTGAATATCCAGCTTTGAGAATGTAGTTAATTTTGCTTTATTTTAGACATGTAAGAATGTACATCAGAATTTGCTACAAGTTATCCTGACTGGTGAGCGATAATTAAACTCACACATGTGCTGCTTAAGATTCTGTAAAAGCCTTCTTTGTACATCATCCTTTTGGTTCACAAGATCTTAAATATTTGTTTTCCAACCTTCCAACAAGGAAAAAAAAATAACCAGCTCTGGGTTGGATCATTCATTTGTGTATATTTTTTTCAAATGTCCAGGTAAAAATCCGGTGACAGAAGGAGAGGTGTCCACAATTGAAATCCAGAGAAAGGAGGGAGAGAATCTTGGCATTAGTGTAGTGGGAGGATGTGACACTCCACTGGTAAGATTTATATGTGAGAGAGAGAGAGAAGGAAAGAGTTTTCTTGTTCTTGTAAACTTTGAATTTGTTATTGTGTGGCACAAAGTATTATTTGATCTGGCTTGTAAGATGAATGACTGCAAGCAAATATTATCTGTTGTTTTCAGTCCTAAATAATTTTTTTAATCTTTGAAAAAGATAGAAATATGTGTGAATGTGTATATATAAGATTAAGGGAAAGATATTTTGTGTGTGTCATGTGTGCAGTACTTGGGTGATAGAAAGCACAAGACTTCTACTACTAATTCATATTTTACATTTGTGTTTTACCAGGTGTGCACTGTGATCCAGGAAGTATTTGCTGATGGTGCTGTGTTTCGCGATAATCGTCTGATGGCAGGAGACCAAATTCTGGAGGTAGGAAAACACATTTGTCCATTTTATGGAATAGATTACACAATCTTTATATTTGTGTCCTGCATTCATCAAGAACAATAATGTATATAGTTTGTAATGTCACTTTTAAGTCATTTATGTTTTTCATTATGTAATACCATAATCTTCTAAGTTTGTTGTGCCCATCACAGTGTGGTGTATTTGGAAATGAAACAGCAGGTAAAGGTACCCCTGTCATGGTTTAGAGGCACATAGGGATATATTGTCAGTGCCCATATTTTCCTTGACTTGTCACACACTAGACATAGATATATAGAAACAGCAGACACCCTACTTAAAGAAGGAGGTAAACTACCACAGACAGGCACCAGCATGTCATTTGAGGAGGCCAAAACACTGATAAATCACAGCTACAAGAACAGATAGGAGAAAGAGCACCTAGACCACCAAAGAAGTGATGTGTATTACCAGCTAAACAGAAGAACAAGTCATCATCCTAAGTTGTCATACCAGGCACAACAGGCTAAGATACTATCTGTACAACAAATTCAAGACAGGATCAACCGATGAATGTGCATGTGGCACCAATAAGATGACAGTAGAGCACATACTGCAGGAGTGCCCAATAAGTGAGAAACAGAGAAGGTAAATATGGCCATCTACTACACCAGTCCAAAACAAACTGTATGGTGATGTCCATACTCTCCAGATGACCTCTAAATACTTCAAAAGTATGCAAGTTGATGTCTGAAACTGTTAGAAGAAGAAGTTGTGCTGTAGCCTTCAGTACACACAGAAGGAGAGTAGGAATGATAGTGATGAATGAGTTTGTGCAGATTGTTTTACTTCATTGTTCAGGTATTTTTAGTCCTGTTCTTACGTTTACCTGCTCTTCTTTTCCTCTTTAATCCCTCCACGATGATTCCTTTTTGTTCTCCACCACTGTCTATTAAATTCCTTATTTAGATGCTACTAGCCACCCAGTGCTGTCCCACTCTCATCAGAGCGCCTCGACGTTAACAACTGCATTTCCTTCAGCCATTCAGTCCCTCAAGATCTCATCCAGCATCACTGTGGGCCTTCCAACACGGTAATATATACAGATGGCTCAGTGATTCGGAACAGCAGAAATGTTTTGGGTTTTGTTGTCTACCACAATGGAAGAGTAGTGGCACAGGGTTCAGGAGCCTTTGAAGTCGCCACATTACACTTGCAAAAGGAAATTAAGCCTGTGTTGGTGGCAGTGGAATAGATAGTTGTCCATGATGCAGTTCATGGTTTCATTGTGACTGATTCACAGAGTATGCTTCGTAAGATTTTTAAAAAATTGCTTTGAAAAGAACGGGTTCATCTGTTAAGCCAGTCAACTGTGATAACCTACTGAGGCTTTATTGTCCAGAGCATGCAGGAGTACATGAGACTTGCTGGACAGGCTGAAATAAATGGCAGGCTTAGAATGGACAAAGGTGACATTGCTAAACCTGTTTTGGAAAGACTGGAAAAATGAGGAGCGGGAATGGAAGAACAACATAATTGTGAAGCAATTGCTGGAGCTAGGACAAATTAAGGGTGGTGGTAGGAAATCTGAACTGTGTGACAGAAAACGCATCATAAAGAACCAATATTTGATGGGAACTGTTAGTGAACATACTCTTGGGTGGATGTGGTGGAACATATATGGGGCTGTCCTGAATTGATGCCAGAGTCTGATTTTGAACTTTTGTTTGGGCATAAGATTACAGAGAGGTGTTAGCTATAGTAAGCAGAGGTATGAACAATGTCACATGATTTCTGGTAGTAATACTCATTTGAATGGCATGTTTTTTAATTAGGTCAAAAGTGACAAGATTGTTTATGTCAAGGGATGATAAAATTTAACTGGCAAAAATAAGTATTTCAAGGAAAAAAATTATTTTCGTGTTTTTTTTTTCATCATTGAGTATGTTGCAGTTTGTGAATGCATATTTTTTTTTTTTTGCATAAATCCAATCCTATTATGCACCTGTAAAACTCATACCAGTTTTGTTTTTGTTTTTTTTTTATTTGATTTAACAGCTTTTCTTGGTAGTTGTCTTTAGTAGTGGGTGTTATTGTTTCATTTACCACTTGGTGCTGATCCATAACCATATAATCATTAACGTTTTGCATTTTGAACAAGTACATTTTATTTTATTTTATTTTTGGCTGTTAGTTATCTCAGGTGTTTTCCCTTATATCAGTTTTCATGAATATCTGTTTCTTATCATTCCATTTCCTTAAAAGTAATCTTTAATGGACATCACCTTTATGCATATGCTTGCTTTTACAAGGCATCTGACCCTATTATCCAGTTTATCAGGAGAGTTTATGTAAACACCATAAAGAGACAACAGATTCATAGGGGGGAAAATCCTTCTGTCTGGTGAGATTCGAATCAGAGCCCCTTGCTTGGTAGACAGACTTAAATCACTTACTACCTAGACCCCAGACTGCCACATTTTCATTGTAGATGTAAATATCATGTAAGTGCTCATTTTTACATCAGGAAAGATGCATTTTTATGCTGTTGTCATGTGATTATTTTTATAAAATTAGTCTCTGCAATATTTGCTAGTTCCCTTGACCTGTGTAAGTCCTGTATGTCTTCCAGGTGAACAGTGAGGACCTCACTCAGGCCACTCACCAGCAGGCTGTAGCCATACTTGCTCAGTTTTTCCCTGTGTGTCGTCTCACAGTGTACAGGGAGCGAGCAGAGGAAAGCAGGCCTATAGAAAAAGAAGGTATAATTCCAATAAAGATTTGTTAGTAAATGCCACATGAATATTCAGTACCTTTTTTCGTAAACATCTTCATGATAGCACCTAGTCTCAGGTGTGCAGTAACAAAGAGGCAGGACAATATTTGTAGAAATAAATGGAGTCACTGCTTTCTTTAATTATGTAGCAAAATGATGAAATGTAATGACTGTGCACAGTAAATCAGCACACCTCTTTTTGAATGCAGCTCTCAACAAAATGCTGCATCATATTTAGAAGCAAACTTTGCATTATGAGTACCAGTTAAAAAACCTAAAGTGAAATCAAGAAACATATCAGGAAGGTGGAGAACAGGAAGCACAAATACTTCAGAATATTGAATTGTAAACGTCTAAAGTGGGACAGGGAATAGCTGTTGCCCTGTAGTATCAAGGATTATGTTGGAGAAAGTAACACATTAATAACAGCTTGGATTTTGTTAATGAGAAGAGAATAAGATATAGTTTGTGTATATGGCATCATCATTTTTATAGTTTACAGTTATGTCTTTTTCTTCTTTGTTCTTTCCACTAGTCTTGTCTCTCCTCTCACCATTCAGCAAGAGTGGTCTTTATATATACTTCATATTTCTATTGCTTCCTCCAAACTCCAGAAATCTTGAAGATAACACTTTGTAAGCAAAAGGGAAGACAGCTTGGAATAAAACTAGTGGGCAAAAGGTAAGAAATAATACTCTTTTTTGAAGTATGTATTGATATTTGTTTGTTTTGGTTAATGCCATAGAAGGTTTTGCATGAGTTTCTTTGGTGACTGCAAAAGTGCTAATAGAAAATTGATGAAGTGACACTTCAGCTGTCATGTTATTATCAGTGTCTGTCTCTCTTTTTTAAAAATTATTTATGCATTTTTTTGGGGGTTTCTCATGTGAAGACTAAATGCTAATTAATATATTAATTACAAAGATAATGCTTTCAGGGATGATATTGTTGAAGAGTTCATTCATTTATTCATTTGCATGTCCTTTGTGGAACTTTGCCTCCCCAACAGCACTCTTGTAAGCCTCTCGGTTGTGAGCAAGATGGCCTGCTGCTGATGCATCCGTTTGCAGATCATCAATGATGTCTTGCAGCCGTCTTCGCCTTGGTCTTCCTCTCTTTGTTTTTCCCATTATGTACCTTTCCAAGATGCTTTTCTCTAGATTATCATGGCGTTTAATATGTCCAAAATATTTAAGTTTTCTCTTTAATCCTCTTTACTAGCCAGCCTTCTTCAATATTAAGTTCTTGTGGTACTGATATATTTGTTGTGTCCATAGTATTTAAAGAACTCATCTGTAGCATTTACATTCAAAGGCATTTATGTGTTTCTCAGCTGTTTTGTTAAGTGTCCAGGTCTCACAGGCATATGTTACAATGGGAAAGATGCATGCCCTTAAAAATCATATTTTTGTAGTTCTGTCTGTTCCTCTCCATTTTTTGAAGAGTCCATTGTATTTTATTACATTCTTCTTATATTCTCTTTATAGGAATGGGCCAGGGGTGTACATTTTGACTTTGGTGAGTAGCTCATTCAACAGTAATCTTTCTTCTTTCTTATGAGTTAGCGAAGTTCAACATCTGTAAAGGATGTATGTGCATGAGAAAAAAACATTGTGTTTTCTTGTAGAATTTTGTATAAAAATGTATGTCCTTGATAGCTGATCTCCAGAATACGAGATGCCTGACGACAATTATTAACTCAGATCCTACACAAAATTTGATTTAAGCTGAATATGACATACTTATTCCATAAACCTTGAAATATCTGCTGGATAACAATTTTAAAATGTCAAATGTTCAGACAGAACTGTACTATAGTTATCATAGGAATTGTATGAAATTCATTAGCTGTGGGACACTTTTCTTTCTATGCCTTATTGTAACTTTCATTCCTGCATTAATAAGCACCAGTTCATTATTCCGTGCATTCTAGCACCTATCTTCATTTTGAGCCGTAACAAGTGGAAAATAAATAATGTACATTATATATATATATATAATATGTGTGCGTGCGTTTGTTCGTTCACCAAGTGCAGTGTAGGAACGTTGTCTTTCTTAACATGCATAAGATAGTACAGCAGTTTCATGTATGGATTTGTGGAGCATCATAGACATTTTTTCTTTTGCATTGAAATAGCGACAAAATGCCAAAGCAGCCCACTTTTACTACATCCACTTCTAATATATATATGTACACTGAGTGCCAGACTTGTGCTCACACATTACAATTTGAATGATGGTAGAACATCAACAACAATCAGCAGTCTCATTTTTCATACAGATTTATGGTAAATAAAAGTGAATGGAGTGTTTGCTAATAAACAGCATTCTACAATTTCTGCAGTTTTTTTGACTGGAAAGAAAAATACCAATTTGGCTTATGTGGTGAACTAAACAGACACAATTCTGTAATTTAAATGAACATTGAAAGAGATCATTTTGCTAACATTAAAGGAGTAAAATTGACAGTGGCTACAGAGCACTAATGCAGCATTCCATATATGCTTTCTGGATTTGTTACACCAAACTTAAGGCTTTAAAAAAATGCTGTATATATACTCTGGAGAATACTGGATACTGGATATGACCTAGCTTTGTTGCTGGTCTGAGGGCGCTGCTTCATTACACTCGAGACATGCCCATAAATGTTCTGCTTTCGACATCAGAGTGTCATTTAGTGTTTTGACTGATATAATACTAACACTGTGTTCTATAATGCATTATATTTGTTCCTGATGTTGAGGTATATTATGCAGAATGATCTCCGTAGTGCAAAATAATCTCCCTTCTGACTTCGCTCAGTGGTATGGACTGTTTGATATGTCATTCATTTTGGTGTGTTTTATCATCTCTGGAGAAAGATACATTGAAAAGGATAGATAGAAGTAGTATGTCATTTTCAGTGTCTGAACTTCAGGGACAAAGATTTCATTTGGTCTGTTCTTTAAGATAACATTAGTGTGAAATTTATGTGAATGCACACAACTGTTTTCCGTCTGTCTCTCTCTTTTTCTCAGGATATCAGATGGAACTACATGTCTGTGTCTTCGCTCTTTGAAAATAATGTTTGTTTTCTCTGTCTGTCTGTCTGTCTCTCTCTGTCTCTCCCCCACCCACCCCCACCCCTCTCTCTTTCTCTCTTTTTTCAAATCAGTATTATACAAGGGGAAGTCACTAAGTAACTCGCAAATGCCTGTTACAAAAAAACTAAATGCAACAGTAATTTGAAAACTTTTAATTTTTTTTAACCTATTTCTCAACGTAATCGCCATCCAATGAACTGGTGCTTATTAATGCAGGAATGAAAGTTACAATAAGGCATAGAATATGGAATAAGTATGTCATATTCAGCTTAAATCACTGTATGAAATTCATTAGCTGTGATACAATACCCATGGTGTAAAAATCAGGAGTCCGATTTCTGAACCATTTTTTTTACTTCTGTTTCCACCTTTTCATCACTCGAGAATCTTCTCCCGCCAAGGTGGTTTTTCAATGGACCAAACAGGTGAAAATCACTTGGAGCTAAGTCAGTACTATAGGGTGGATGCTCAAGAACTTGGCTAATTTTCTCTTGGGTTAACCGAGCCGTGTGTGGTCTGGCATTGTCATGAAGGAGAAGCACACCTCTAGTCAGCAGACCAGGGCATTTTCTTTGAATTGCATCTCTTAGCATCAACAGAACTTCACAGTACGATACAGAATTCACACTGTCACTATACTTCTGGAACTTGGTTAACAACACTCCTTGATAATACCAGAACACTGTCAGCATAACCTTCCCTGCAGAAGGCATAATCTTGAATTTTTTTGCGCATGGCGATGACGGGTGTTTCCATTGCATTGAGGCATGTTTTGATTTGGGTTGGTAGTGGTGCACCCAAGATTCGTCTCCAGTAATAATCCTTTGGAGCATGTCTTCACCTTCATATGCATAATGACAGAGATGCTGCAATGACAAAACAAATTGGTTCATTTTGTGTTCATCATTCAGTTCTCTGGATACCCAACGTGAGCAAACTTTCTGAAAATTCAATTGCTCATGCATTATTCTGTAGGCTGAGCCATGTGGACATCCGATTGCACTTTCTATGCTGTCTATCGTTACTCGTCTATCAGCTCTGATAATCTCATTCACACGTTGCACAGTCACTTCTTTTGCAGTCTGCACAGGACAGCCAAGTTGGACTTTGTCAACAATCTTGGTGCATCCCTGAGAAAATTCTTATACCCAGTTATAGACCGCTTTACGCGATAAACGCTTTTCAGCATAAAGTGTAATCATTTCCTTATGAATGTCCTCAAATGAATGTCCTTTAGCCCACAAAAATCGCACTACACTTCTCTGTTCTTCTTTGGTACACACTAACAATTGGGTAGCCATTTTGTTATTGCTTTGCGCATGCACATGTAACTCCCAGTGCCCTCTACATACAATTATTATAAAGTTGGATGATGGTACTATCTAAGGATATATTTAAATACTACATGTACTATCTAAGGATATATTTAAATACTACATGATAACTGCCATTGATAAAATATTTCAGTTTGCGAGTTACTTAGTGACTTCCCCTTGTATTTCAGCCACTGTGTACTTGCTTTTCATTCTCATTTGTGGCTTGCTTTATTTTTATATCACAAAATCAGATTCCTGGCTCATTAGCTGCTTGTGATGGAAGATTAAAAATGGATGATCGAGTGCTGGAGATAAATGGCCAGGATGTTTCTTATGGAACTCAGGAACAGGCTGCTTCCATCATCATCTCCAGTCCTGCTCGTGTGCAGTTTGTTGTAGCCAGAAGGTCAAGGCCACAGACCCCTGACATTATAAGATCTGCTGCTGAGCATAGCAGATATGCAGTATTTTCTGATGACTTTGACAAGCCTATATCACCGCTGTGCTGCATATGCAAAGAAAAAATTGTCACTATCAACAAAGTATGTAACCCTGTGACACTGCATTGTGTCATATAACCTGTTTACTTAAAATATTACAAGAACAGCTTTATACTGTAGCAGAGTACAAGAACTTAAGATTTAAGCTTTGCTCTTCTTCAGACAAAACATTTAACAAAGAATGAGTGACAGAAATATGTGTAACTTGGTTTCATTTTATCCAGAGTAAAACTCATGTGAAAAACCAAGATAGCTTAGTCTAAGCAAAGCCACCTTCTGTTTTTAATACTGATAAGCTAGAAATCATGTATGATATATTTATAAACAATGTATGAACAAATATGTAAGTATTGTTCTACTTTTATCTTCCAGTAAAGTTTTAAACTACTGCTAATCCTTAAAGTCTCTCCTACTAAACATTATCTCCCTTCAGGATCCTTTGGAGACGTTGGGTGTCAGTATAGCAGGAGGTGTGGCCAGCCATCGTGGAGATACACCTGTATACATAACCAACATTAACCCAGATGGTTGTGTGGGCAGAACAAATGTTCTAAAGGTAATAATGGTTTTCTTTTATAATGTTGTTCTTAGAAAACATTAACATTAATTATAATTATTTGCATTACTTACAAGGGCTGCTATAATCTAATACTTTATATCACTGATACTTTCAACCATTTTTTCAAGTTTGGTTTAAATAACATTTACTGTGGAGGAGGAACATAAAAGGTGTCAGATCTGGTGCCAGAACTGATTACCAAAGCATATCTGACTTCACAAAGTGCTTTCTCAGTACTTTAAAGAACTGGCTGGCAAAATGAGGTAGGGATATTCCTGTTATAATGGAGTTTGCTGACAAGATTGCTGTTTCAGTCATCATCTCATATTTTTGTGCATGCCCCAGGAAATAAGTAAAATCATGACTACCTGCTGCCATCGTCACTTATCATCACAGAACTGAGAAGCCATGTTCAGCATAACATTCAATACAAGAACAAGATCTTATATACTTTTACAGGGTTAATAATGTACATCATTTTATTTTTAAAAATGTAAAGTTATTAACTAATATATAAGTATAAGCAGAGTCAAATTTGTTGGGATTTGTTTTAAGATTTGTTTAAAATGGGCAGTATGATCCAGTATAGTTATTTTTATTAAATTCAGAGCCTTTTGTCTTGGTGTTGTTGCACTGGTGATGAATGTTTAACCTAGAATTTAAAACTGCAGACTGTGTATGCTGCCATAATAATAAATGTCATTATCTGTTTAAGTATATAGATTGTGAAGACCTATGCAGACAGCATGTATTTCTGTGCAGTATCATCGAGTTCTTAAAAGCACATAAATATTTCTGTATTTTTCTTGTTCCACTCCTGCTTATTTGTTTGTAAGTAAATTCCACAACTGTAGCATGGATGAACAAATAATGTGAAAAAACAAAAAGAAAACATCTTCACTTGCAGTATTTTCTTCTTTCCTGCTCCTTCATTTCTGTGTCACTGTAGACAGATGAAAGCACAAGCCAAACTATGACAAGTGAGTTATCAAATACTTTTTTTTTTCAATATAGAAAGGAGATGTACTACTATCTATCAATGGTAACAGCCTTCTCAACCTCACTCACCCTGAGAGTGTTAGGTTAATTCGACAAAATTCAGGAGTCAATGTTCTAACGCTGAGGGTCATTGACTCACGGGAGATTTCTCAGGGAGATCAGAATTTCACTCCATCCTGGATTTATTGGTTGCAAATGCCACAGTGAGTATTTGTTATAGACTCTATGCACATACACATATACATGCCTATATCTACAATACCCATGTTCTAGTTATGGGGAAGATAACTGTAAAATTATCATGAAAATAGATGGGTGTATGGAACAGTTTTACAAAAAAAAGAGATAGAAGGAGTGAGAAAAGTGGACAGTAATGCTGTACTTTTTTCTTACAAGGAGGAGGCCAAAAGGCTAAGTCTGTATTTTTCATACATTTTCCATGTTTTTATCTGTTGTGTTGTTTTTGTATGTGGTCCATGAAAAAGACTTTTGCCAATATTGGATTGTCGTATGCCTTTCATTTATATATACTCATCTTGTTTTCTGCCATTCTTGTTTCTGCCCTCTTTCCTCGCTGTTTCTATCTTTTTGTAAAACTGTACCATGCACCCGTCTATTTTCATTACTAGATCCAGTTTTACTGCATTTGTTATTTCTTTTATGTCTCAAATTACTATGCGCCTTTTATTTTATGATTATATAGATTTGCAAACTCTTTATGTGTCACAGTGATGTTAAAATGCAAAAGTCATGTTGTTTGCAATCATGATCATGAACTTAAAAGCCTGTGTCATTCTGAAAGCTCTCTAACATTCCTATTTTGTTGACCATGTTACAGAAAAGTATAGTGTTGTTCAACATTTGCACAGTTTTAATTTTTTTTTTTAACATTTCTTTTTCAGGTTTTTTTTTTTTTGTTTGTATCTGCTAAGATATATGTATATATAAAAACATGAAATGCAGAAAAAAAAAACAGTTTGGCTTTGTTGAGGAAAAAAAAATGTTAAAGGATTATCATCATTTCATTTGTTGAAGCAAGAAAAAAAAAGTACAACGCATGCCATTTTTATGTCAGTTTCAATATATAATAATCTCTGGAAGTAAGCAAGAAAGCTCCACGGAGAAGGATTATATATGCAATATTAAGATATAAATGAGCAGCAATAAGAGTAAATAAATCCTTACCATGAACAGCTTAAAAATGGACTCCACATGGCAAAAGAAGCATGAGACAATCCAAGGAGACACAGAGACATATGGCAGAGAAAATGCTAGTAAGCAAAGAACTGATGTGGGAGATAGGCAAGAAGATAGTGAAAAGCTGAAATCTCTTGCTGCAAGCAGCCCCATGTGGCATGGGTATTGAAAGGACAAGAGAGAGAATAGAAATTAACAGCAGTGTAGGAAAACATCGATAAATAAGAGAATGGGTTAGATGTACTGTTGCTTACAGCTTACCTCACTATACAGTTAAAAGGATGACATTAAGCATTTGAAAGGAGTGAAACTGGAGGTCATGGTGTCACTAATCCAAGATGTGCAATAACAGTTTTGACAGCAAAGAATGAAAACAGTTTACAAACACTTAATCACGGTCAGCTGAGAAGGCAGTAAAAGACTAAGTAGCTGCAGGACACAAACAATAATATTATCAACAACAACAACAAAAAAAAGGGTAGCAATATCACAACTCCAATATTATGAAAGGGCTATGAGGCAGATATATAAATTCATTTACTTTTCATCAATAAAAACAGCAGATGCACGGGTAAAATCAAGTCAAGAATAAGAAACAGAAAGTTTTTTTTACATGATTTTAAGAAGATACAAAAAAAAAGAGAAGGAGAGCATACTTAACTCATTCTGTACTGGGGGGTTTTACATCAAATGACCAAGGGGGTAAATTTCATAAAAGTGGAATGAGATGGTTGTCACATTTAAAAGAATCACAAAGGCATAATCTGATTTGCAGTATGACATATTATACATTAGTTTAAACAAGAAACACTGTATATTGTTTTTCAATAAAATTGTTAGTATGTTGTTAGTATAGAACAGAAAAAAGAGCTAAGAATTGAGAAGAAGGAATTGAAAATGATGATGAAATATTTTCTCACTCACCCCTCAAGTTAATCCACTGTACTGGGACCATATATCCAAAACGAATAAAATTTTACACAAACCTTTCCTCACAGGAAAATATACACTAATTATTTATTTACAATTAATTTACAATCTACAGTAAACTAAAAACATGAAAACACAAGTGGGCAGCGAAAAAAACTTAAAAACCAGTTAAATTTTAACACAAATTGGCTCTAAATTCAACCTCGAGCGTGCCTCATGTCCATGTTTCTCATACCAGAAGGAGGTAATACTACCGGCTTTTGGATTTTTTAGTATAGTTTGGATAAATTCAAAATTAGAGCAAATTAGAGACCAACATACCCCAACGCAGTAAGAGTGGGTAAGTGAACTCGTGCTGACCCCATCCATGCAAGGCACATCGAAAAAGACACAAAGAGTTAACAGAGAGAAAAATGACACTACACTCTATGCAGAGCCTATATTACCATATGCTTTTGAGACTTGGACAATAGATAAGCAGATGAAATGGAAACTGTTAGCAAAAAATTAATTTTTTTTCCTTTTACTACATTCAGATATCAGACAGTCTAGCATGCATAGTCCTACACTAAATTGTCTGTGAGAAGAAACTACAGCAAAAAAAAAAAAAATGAATGGAGCAAAAAAATAGTAATTTAAAACATCTTCAGAACTGCACAGCCACATTTTACGTATTTCCAAAATTACTAGATTGTTTGTCAAGAAATTCCTGAGTACACTGACAACCAATTTAGATTATAGGTCTAAATGATGCTGTGGAATTATATGTTCAGAAAAGTCATCATTACTAACAGGTTTAATAATCTCTTACGTACATATGATACAGTGCAGTTAATCCAAGTTACATATTTGTATTGTTTTTTTTTTATGTCTTTTTTAAACTTTGTTTTTTATTCATGCTTTCCTTTATTTAAATCTTTTTTTTTTCTTCTAATTATGGCTTCCATGTTGTGGTCAACTTTTTAATTTCTTCAGAACCTGCCGCCTTGTGAAGAAGATTACTTTGCTTCGGTCACCAACTGGAAGCCTAGGATTCTCTATAGTGGGTGGAGCTGACTGCAGTCATGGAAACCTGCCAGTTTTTGTTAAATCTGTTGTTCCTGATACACCTGCTGCTAAAGATGGTCGCCTTAAGTAAGAGATCTGCTCGGTTTCTGTTTCAGTCATTTAGTTTGTTAGGAAGGACCATCATCTCAGCATTTCAGACACATACATAGGTGCTTCAATCTCCCCGTCACTATCTCCTCCCACTTATAATCACTGATTACACTTGTCCTGTGCTGATTGACCATCCTTCTGAAGCTTTCAGCTGGTCGTTCGTGCTTTGTAACACCAAGTTTCACTCACCCCCCCCTGATTTCATTCTTGACAATGACACCAATTCACAGTTGTTGGTGAAGTCTTTATTTTTCCAGCTAGCTTCTCTTTTTCAACATCAGTGATGTCTGTCCTGTCCATTGCCTGGCCTTCCTCTGATTCAGCACCAGTTACTCTTCTCTTTCCTGCCTCCTGACACTTACATTTCAGCCATTTATTTTAAGTGTAATTCATTTCCTGTATTCTCATATTTATTTATCATGTATCATCACAAGCCTAAATATAGGTGGTAAAATTTATCCTTGTAATATTTCAGTTTCGAAATGGCACTGTCATATTATAAGTACAAACCAACATGTGCCATTATTTGTCAGAGGAAAATTCAGCAGCTTTCTTAGTTTACATTTGTGCATTTCTTGGGGGGTTTAAATAGTGTCTTCAATTTCTCTTGGACACACTTAAATTCAGAAATATAGTTAGATTATGTTGTTTTATGCTTTCTTTGCATCACTGAAAAAAAAAAACCCAGTAAAACTCCTGAAAATATAAGGATAAAAAAGACCACTTTAGGCTGAGGACTTGTTAATTATTCTTTCATATTTGAAAATCCTGCACACTCATTGCTGAATTAGCTCTTCTCGTGCCGCAGGAAGAAACACAGACATTTAGCTGGGTGCCGGAGTAAAAGTGTGGGTCTTGATATGTATTGGGGGTATAGTTGAAAAAGTGAATGAAATACAGTATTTCCTTGTTAAGTGTACTTATTATGTTTCAGAATAACTAAAAATGTATGAAGATTTCATAAATGCAGAGTTTTTTTTAGGAAAAAAGAAGTAGTATGATGTTTTTAGACAATAATTGTGCCCTACTTACTATCGGCTGGTCTAGATGTACAGTACATACCATTTGAGATGCCTACAACTACCTGTCGACTACCTGTCGATCTCGTCTTGTGATGTGGCATTCTCGCTAAAATAATGTCTGAAATAACCTTCTAACTACTTCTCTAGTCATCTAATATGTCTAGATCTACTTGGGATACATTCAAGAACAGTGGTCTGGTCACAGGGTATGTCCATATCCCTATCTACATGACAAAACCAATAACTTCGATTTTCTCCCTTGTTGTTAAGCACTCTTCAGCCATGGTGAACAGGCTCACAGGGCATTCGCACCAAATGTTTGCAATCTAAACATTACACTGGTTTTTTTAACTCTTTCCGAGCAGACTGGCAAAATTTTACCACTTCCAGTTTGTCTGTTGAGTGCTGTTTGGTAAAATTTTACCACTTGTTTCGTGTCTAAAAAGAGGGTGTGATTTTTTAATTGTACACATTTTATTTGCACATGCCCAGTGACCTGTCTTAGTTCTGTTCGAAATGTACCTAACAACCGAGTGAAAATGAGTCTTTCTTTGGAGAAATTTCACTATTTTGTGTGATTTCTGAGGCATACGGACAAGCCTTACGACCAGACACCACTGTTCGTGAATGTGCCCCAAGTAGATTTTGACCTATAAAACAGACTGAAGAAGTAGTTAGAAGGTTATTTCAGACATTATTGTACTGAGTTTGCTACATACTATCACACGACGAGATCAGATGAAACTACAGGTCGATCTAGACATCGCCGATGGTAGATCTAGACCAACCTAATGGTAAGTAGGACACAGTTATCAGCTAAAATCATCACACTACCTCTTTTTTTCCTAAAAAACTCTTCATTTTTACATTACAGCTGTTTTGTTGCTTAATACATATACTTTTATCATGGAAATACTTTATTATTTCAGTTTTACAGCTATACCCCCTATACAGATCAAGACCTACGCTTTTAATTTGGCACCCAACTGAACGTCTGCGTTTCTTCCTGTGGCATGGAAAGAGTTAATGAAACAAAGCATGTAGCGAAATATAGTCCCATGGCACTGTAGACACAAACCGGAAGTTACCAATTTTAGTCCTTAGGCACGGCAAGAGTTAAAACAATAAAGCAGTAATCGGGAATATATTATTGAAAAATTATTTGAAGATAATGGATAAAATTATGTTAAAAAAAAAAGTAAAAACTAACTGATAACTTGTAAAAGAATAAAAAGTGTCTGTAAGCAGCATGAAAATGCAAACTTCATTTCGGTGGAGATCAAATTTGAGTCCTTGTGGTAAAGATGTGCTAGAAAAAGTGGAACTGTAAAGTTCAAGAAAATAAGTAGATAACACTGAACTGACAGACAGATCAGCCAGAGGAATCATGAAGGCTGTGAAAATGAGCAAAAGCAGCAAAATTAGTAAATATGATCCCACTACCAGCTGAGTAAGAAGGGCTGACAGTGATTGTATCATAAACATGGTCACATTAAGTAACTTTCATCTTTAGTTTCATTATACATAAATTTTTGGTATTTGTTCATTGTTAAAAAAAATGATTCATTGCAGTCAAGACATCCCCTTATCTGCTCTCCTTTTTCTGTTAGTTTTCTTATGAGGTGCACTTTGTTGTATGAAACAAATTTCACCTTTTTTTTTTTCTCATTATCCTTGATATTTTTTATCAGTTTTTTGTATATGTGTGTGTAATATCCATTATAAACTTTATCATGTAAGGCAGCTTTCACTTACTTTCATATCATCTTCTCATGTATTAGGCTTAGAGCATATGTCATCTTCTTATGTGTTAGGCTTGGAGCATATATCATCTTCTCATATCTTAGGGTTGGAGCATATATCATCTTCTCATATCTTAGGCTTGGAACATATATCATCTTCTCATGTATTAGTCTTGGAACATATATCATCTTCTCATGTATTAGGCTTGGAGCATGCTTTTTATTTGTGCTGATGGTGATGTATGATTCAACTCTTGACTGATGCTCATTGTTTAAAGATCATAATAGAAACACCAGTAACAATGGCAGTAATAACACAGCTTCATCAACATTTATTGCTGCAAATTTTCTAAACACATGGTTACACATTTTGCCTTGTGATTAATAATGAGAGCTTTCCACACATAAAATCAAATTTTGTTGCAAGTGTCTGTGCTTATTTTGATGAATTCATGACCTTCTACTGCCTGTATAAATATTGCAATAACAGGCCCACACATAGCAAGGCATTCATAATTGTGCATTAGTTGGTTGCATTTTTGTGTGAAGTGTTTTCTAATGTTCTGTAATATTTTCATTGTCAGTGTTTGTTAGATGTAAAGATTTCAAAATTGAGAAAGCATCATCATTATTTTTGTAGACATTAACCTAACAGTTTTGTACATTCATCAAATTTCAGATGTGGGGACATCTTGCTGACAGTAAACGAGCACAGTTTACGCACAATACTCATACAGCTGCTGTTGATATTCTCAAATACATCGACGGAGCTGTAACATTATCAGTTGTCTCTTGGCCTGGCACAGTTGTATGATGATCGGTTTAAATGTAATGTTTGGTTTGTATGTATAGTAAGTGGTTCATGTGGTTGTTGGCTGGTTCTAATACAGTGGCTCAGTGTTTTAATGAGCATTTATTCCTCAAGGAAGAGAAAATTCCACATGTGAAATATCATAATGTTCTTGAATATTTTAAACAGAGCTACATTTATTTTGCTATAAATATGCACTGATATAATGTGTACAAATATTTTTATATTACAAGTTTAAAGAATTATTGTTACACTTTAGCATTATACAAGCTTTGAAAATGTATTTGTAGAGACTGTATTGAGAGGTAAAAGGGTTTTTAGATTTTTTTTTTTTTTTTTTCAAAATAAAGCATGAATCATTATTTCACATTGTAGTTCAGCAATACTCAGATGACACGTGAATATTCATGGAGATTGCTATGTTTCATCACACTACAGAATGAGTTATACTGCAGTTCTTTTGTTTTTGTCTGTGAGTGACAGAGAGCAATCATTAAAGGTATCAGTGTTGAGATTATTGCTCCTCTTGAGCAAAATGTCAGGTGTTGTCTTATCTGCATTAGTACTGCATTTCAGATTATGTGAATCAACAGGAAAGCAAGCCGACATTGCTTTGCATAGTATATATAGTATCAAAAGTAGTTGTGTTATAGAGAAGGCTGGTGAAACACAGCAGTCAATATATATATATATATATATATATATATTGGGTTTTTTTTTGTAAACATTCCAGACAAAATGAAAACAAGTTTTCAGTTTCCAGAATTGTTTGTTTTCCTTCTACTACTGCATGAAGTCTCAGATAAACTTACTGCAAGCATCAGTAACTAAAAATGCTGATGTGTGTGTTAGTTTGTGACACATGAACATATATGAGCATCCTTCTGATTAAAGTATCAAGCAGTGAACTTTTGAACATGTTGCAGCAGAAGCTCATTTCCCTGTTTTCAACATGTAGGTAATGATGGGTGTGCTAGATTTACAGTGAATGATAGCTAGATAAGAGCCTGAACTTTCTCCAGGTAGTTCTCAATATGTGGTGAGATAAATCAGCAGGCCAGTGGGGTGATGACTGACATAGTTCCCAAGGTGATGGCGATGATGACTAGGCATAATTCCCCAAAATGGTGGTGGTGACATCTGGACATGATTCATAAAAGTGGTCTGGACATAATTCACAAGGTGAGTAGTGATATCAGAGAAGACAGTTCTTTGATTTACCTTGGAAATTAATGAAGGCCTACAAAGCTAACTCACCGCGCATGATGATGCCTATGTTAATATGATGTCAGTGACATCAGCTGACAGGATCTTGAGTCCGCAGATATAGGAGGATACAACAACAACAGTAAAGAGTATTTTTGCAGTGATGTAAGAAACTTTGATCCGGTAAAGATGAGAATAATGCGTTTATTGACATGAAATTTCATCTGTTAGTATCGAGTTTTCATATGTTGACAAGAAGTAACATTGTCAGTTCATGTAATGCAAATGAGCGAGAGAGAGAAAATGTGTATGCATATATTCTATGAGTGGACTGAAGTAACTTATTGTTGGCTGTTGAGAGAGTAATTCTAGCATGTTACTGCTGTGTCAAGAGTTTTGTTATGTTAATACAGAACAGGCTTCCAGTGAATAGGAGCTAAGTATATCTTCTATTTTAAAATATTTACTCTTGTCATGCTATATAATCTCTTAGATAATAGTAGCAGCCAAATAATTCCTGCTGCAGTCCCATATGCATCAGACTGAAATAATATATGTGGTCATTTTATTTATCTTTTTTTTTTTTTAATCTGCTTTACCATTTTATTCTTGAAAAGATTTCTTTGTTTTCTGAACAGCAAGAATCCTTTTTTTTCCCTTTAAATATATGTTTATATTTTTTTGTCATAGATAAATGATACAAATTAACAGCTGACTGCATCTACCTTCTGTTAGGTATGTCATTCTGATGGGCTTGTTAGCTTTACTCTTCTTCATCTGATGTGGAGTTGCACAGGCAAATCATTGTTAGTCTGTCATGTTGCTGGTGAGATCTCACCAGTAACTGGTGAAACTAGTATCAGGTTTGTATTACTAGCCAGTTCTATTTCTTCTTCCTTCTCCTCCTCCTCCTCCCCCCCCCCCCCCCCAAAAAAAAAGCATGCACACATGCAATTCTGGCTAGTCAGTGGCAGATCTTATATGTCCAGACACATGGTAAAAGCTTTACATTGTCAGCTTTATACATTCTTGCACAGAAATACATTATAGCTATAACTTAGTCAGATAATAAAGACCATTAGTGAATCAAGAATCATGTTTTTTTTTTTTTAATTTGATTTTTCTGGTCAGAATATGTATATAAGTATTTCTTTACCTGACTTGCTCAGTTAATATGTTCCTGCATTTCATGGTTGTGACAATGTCATTCCTTTTTTTTTTTTTTTTGGTTCATTCATTGTAAATGATGTTTGCTGTAACCACCATTAACATGTGCATATGTAAAAGAGAATTTTTTTTTTAATAGTTTACTGGTTTGCATGTAATGTTTAGTTGTCATGGCTGGAAACAACAAAAATTTGGTATATGTCAATAGATTTTGTTGATTTTTTTGTTTGTTTGTTTGTTTGTTTGTATTTGAAATGGTCAGTTTATGGTGTAACTATAAAAGTTTAGGCATTAACAGTGTTTTAAGTTAGATGCTGTTATTTGAGGACTCAGAAGAGGGCCTACATTTCTAAGTATTGCAAATTTAAGATATGAATTTGAAGGAAACATTCATATGAGTACTCTGTTAAAAGATTTTTTTTTTGTATATGCTCAGAGCAGTAAGTCTTCTTGCATCAGATACACACACACACACTCACTCTCTCTCTCTCTCTCTGCTCCATACCACATTAAACTTTTGTTTTCAACTGTCAAACTTTAATTTGCTTTTTTTTTGTGGCTGCCTCTGCATGCTTGGAAAGAACAACATTTTTGCCTATGGACCTTCATTATTGTCTCAACATTTCATATTTTATGACCTAAAATCTTTTAAGCTACCAAATGTTTTAGTAATAAAGGTAAAGGTCATGCCTTAGAGGCACATAGGGATGTAGTGTTAGTGCCCATATTTTTCTTGACCTGTCAGCACACTAAAGGGTTATGTGGTCAGCATCATGCCTGGCCACCTTCCTTATCCCTACTCCAGAAGAAGTGGGGCACCTTGACCTGTCATTACACTAAACGGTGATGTGGTCAGCATCATGCCTGACTGGCCACCTTTCCTACCCCTATTCCAGAAGTGGGGTACCCATTTCAACAGCTGAGTGACTGGGACATATCCAGCCAGATTCAAACCCCCACTGACCTTCGCCTTGAGAGATTAGTGCACTAACCACTTCACCACCCAGATACCCATCAAAATGTTATGTACAGTAAAATCCCGTTATAATGGAGCTTCGGTAATAATGGACCAGGTCTGGAGGTCCTGGTTGCATTCCTGTATATATATTTTATTCTGGATGTAGCGAACTTTGGATATAATGAACTGGTTTACCAGTCTACTTGAACTCCGTTATGAGATTTTACTATAATGCACAAAATAAGAAATAGTTCTAGAAGTCAGGCTACTTGTGATACAGCTTAATTAGTTGATGGGCTCTTGAATGATGTAGTGGTTAATGCACTCATGTCTCACAGTGAACACTGGTGGGCAAGTCCAGCTTAGAAGTGGGTACTTAACTCCTTCTGGAGCTGGGGTAGGAAAGGTGGCCAGGCATATGACTGACCTCTTCACCCTGTGATGTATCACATCAGGTTAAGGAAAAGACATTAACACCATACCTGAGAGTGCCTCTGTGGCATGGTAGAACTACATTTATGTTTTGTTTTTCTTTCATTGAGAAAGTTGAAACATGCATATTATGTATGAGGAAAAGGCAGTGTTTTCTTGTTTCTGCTGTTATAGTTCCTTGTTTTTGTACAGTTTTGGGATGTGTATCAGTAAACTACTTTCTTGTGGTACAATATCTTAGCATTTCAAAATAGAAGCAATAACATCAGCCTGTTCAGGTTTCATATGCTCTTAATAACCTACTATGAACAACTGTATCCAATATGGATTACTATTGTCACCCCAACTGTTTTTGCCATCCTCCCATATTTGTTTTTTATTCATTGAAAACTTCCATTTCTGCCCAGTTATTTTATGTTCTATATAAGGAACAGTATTCTTAAAGCTTCACTACTGTGACATAACAATGCCTTAGTTATATAATACATCATTCTTCTGGGGCTGAATTTTCTCTTCTTGCCTTGTGACTATGGTCCTTTGTTTGCACAGCAATTGAATGGGCTGGGTGTGCTTGAAGTAAAGTGGGTGAGTCTAGATAGAGCAGTTTTACTAAAGGTTGGAAGATCACAAGAAAAGAACAGAGGTAAAAAATGCAAAGGTGCATCCAATATTTTGGCAGAAAAAAAGGCTTATTCACTGCCAGCAGAAAAAGTAAGACAGCAAATAAATATATTAAGGATGTATCTGAGAAATTGTTGTCAAAATTATATAATAAAGACCCAGCAGAGAGTGATGTTGTGTAGGGAAAAAAAATGGAAGAAGTGAAGGCTCTTTGAAGAGAGATTACCAAAAACAAATTGATTTTTCAATAGAAAAGCCACAACAGTGACTCATAAGAAAACAAATGCATTTAACGACATAACCAATCAAACAGTGGCAAATGAAACAAGAAATGATAATGCCTGGTTGTTGGTTTTTATTGTGTTTGCTGATCACGGTTTCAAGTATAAATGATTTTTCCCCCCTCCCCCTTTTTCAAATGTCAATGTTTATAACTCACAGCACAGCAATGCAGAGACTGTACATTATACATAATATATTATAATCTGTTGATGTTGTGAAACTATTTTATATGTAAGTATTTTTTAAAATACAAGTTACTCTCTTGTGTTTAAGAAAACTGTGTGTGACTTTTATAAGAGAAAGTTGTCATAAACATGTGTTTGAAGATTAGAAATGTAGTTGTCTTAATGTGTGTGAAGGTTTGGTTAGGAATGTAGAAATTAAATTTCTCTTAATCTGTTTCTATAGAAACATACTTGACCAAGTATATCATGTTAGCATTGAAACTCAGTGCTAAAACACACATCAGTGATATAAACTAATAAATAGCTAACAGTTTCTAGTAAGAGAGAAACTAAAGCTCATTTGCTTCAGTTTTCTGGACACAGGTGCAGTCTTGCATGTACTTACTTGTACAAGAAAACTGTTTATTTTAGCTGAGAAGTTAACAAAATTTAACAGAAATAAGAAAACATTCTGAGATTAAAATAATATTCTCCACACTGAAGTCATGATACTTGTCTACTCATCTCTGGTAGAGAATCAGTTTTTTGACAAAAATGAGATAATTCCTAAAAGGTTCAAAGGTTCAGAATCAGACTCCACGATCATTGCACTGAGGACAGCCTCATGCTCAGCATACTGCAGCATCCATCCAAGAGTATCATTCCCAAAAGTTTCTAATGCAGTTTGTTCATACTGGTTATAGTGGTGGTCAGTCTGTCAGTGACTGAGAATTAAAATACTTTTGTTAGTCTAAAATATTACAGGTTGGAAGTGTTAGGCCCCAAGATATCTATTTCTGATTCTCTGCTGATCTGGGCCACTTTAGATACTTGTCTTCTTCTAGGCAAATGTCTTCCATAACAGCTTCTTTTCTGATTCATTCATGTGGCGTGTCCATTATAAAACGTTGCTATCTTCGTAATTAGTCTGTAACATCTTGTGCAGCCAACTGCCTGCATGAGTGAGTGGTATTTAGAGTGTCAGTGATGACTTGCCCCCATCCTATCTTATTTTCCTGAAACAATACCTTTTTTCTGGTTATTTTTAATAAATTAGTTATTTTCTCCATTATAATACACATCATAACAGCACACTTTGATTTTGCAGAGCACTTCAAACAGTAATTGAAGAAGAAAGTGGTTATTTTGAATATTATTAATAATTACTTTACAGTTAGAGCAAGTATAATACCATATATACAACAGCTGTGTTCTTTTTTTCTAGTCTCTTACTCCTTCATATAAGGTACATTTTTATGGTCTGACTTTGCTGTTCCCCAGCCCAGATTCTAAGAAATTGTTAAAGAGTACTTTAACAACAAGAAAGGCAAATGAGAAATATATGAACAGTTCAGTGGGATTTTTAAAAAAAAAATTTTATTACAATTATATCAAGAAAACAGTCAACATTTGTTGGATGTTTTATGAGAAATGGATGACTTGAAAAATATAACAATAGAAAAGATCAAAGGAAAAGAGGCAGAGGAATCTAAGAGAAAATAATTAGCAGCACAACATCAACTGGATGTGATGGTATAAATGAAAGATCTGTGGATAAACAGTTCCATCTGGCTGAGCACTTGATGATAACGGCATCATGTTGCTATTCATATTAATTGATATTTAACTTATTAGCATGTTGAAATCGGATACCAGCAAATATCATTACCAAATTATAGAAAGAACACTCAGGTATATTTTCGGTGTGTTCTAATGAAGCCTTCCATCAAATTCTAGCCAAGGTTTTCTGCAAGAACAGCACAAAAATAGATGAGCAAGGTGCTGGCAGTTAGCATCCATGCAGAGGAGCATTTAGCAATGCTAACTGCAGTCCTGTATTCCTCCTCAGTACAGTATGTGCTGTAGAACAACAAGAAAGTTATGACTTGAAATTTTTACCTGACTAAATGTTTCACAAAATTTATTGCATTTGAAAGTAACTGAACATTTTAAAAAGTATTTGGGTCCCAGCCAGTCTTTTCAATGCAAAAGGCTCATGACTTGGAACACCAAAAATAATCTTATTTTTCCTAGTTCAGGCCTTGAGGTAACAAAAATGGTGACATGAGAGCCATTAAAATAAAAGTTTGTGGAGATTTTCCTTCAAACTGGTCAGACATTTTATTGTAGCAAGCACAAACAAGACATTGAAGGCAGGAACTTGATGTCATCTTTGTTCTATAACCTTCAGGTTGGCACAACATAATGGAGCTGGTTTCTGAAGAAATGATGGTCCTTTTTTTCCCTCAGTCTCCATTCCCCCTTTTCTTCTCTAATCGTTAATCACTTGGCCTTAAAAACTTATCCTCGCACTCTGCAGTGTCATGCTTGGTCTTTCCTCTTTATAGTGCCTCATACTGTTATATATAAGCATGAAAATTCATCATATTATTCCCTGATTCCAGAAATGTAGTCATGAATTCAACAACTGACACTGAATGTATTGACTGATTATATGAAACAAGAGCGTGAGTTAATCAGTAACTAAACTGAGCTTCTTACATTTTATATCCTTTCTTTGCTGTTAAATGTCACATAGGGCTTCCATGGTAGTTTGCCAAGTTTTCCTGTTTTCAGTGAGTTTTTTCAACCTCATCAAGGGATTTTATGCCTACTAATTTGGCCTCTCTTAACAGTGTCCTGAACTAAACAACATCAAATGAAGCCAGTTATACAATGAATTCTGTGGTTAAACAAATACGTGACTGTCTGAGTGAATCCATTGCCTAAGTGAGTGAATCAAGGACTGCAACAAATACCATCATCATCATCAGGTGCCGTGCCGACTAGCATTGGCTGTTATGCTTCTCCAGAGTACACAATCCTTCATGCAGGCCATCAGCTCAATTGGTGATCTCCTCTCACACTATCATGTCAGACTGTCCAGTATCATTTCTCTTGGTCTTCCTTTTGATCTTCTTCCTTCTATTTTTCCTGTTGATATAATATTTTCAATGCCCCCTCTTCTCATTGCATGTCCTATGAAAGTACATTGTCTCTCTCTTATTTTTTTGACAAGATTTTTTTCTCTCTCCAGTTCTTCTCATACATTCTTCATTAGTTATTTTTGCTGTCCAGGGGATTTGCAACATTCTTCTAATAAACCACATTTCTGCTGCTTCCAATGATTTTTGTGCAGATTGTCTATGATTCACTTCCATATAACAAGATAGGTTCAATATAGCATTTTAGGACTCGTTTTCTAACATTCATTGATAAGATGTGTTAGCTAATATGTTTCTCATTCTCTGAAATGCAGTCTTTGCTTGGCCATTTCTGTTCTGCATTTCCCATCTGAATTTATTACTGCTCCAAGGTATTTGAATTTTTGCACCTGCTTTAGAATAGTTCCATTTAATTTTATACTGCATGCTGGTGGATTCTGTTTCTTAGATATAACCATAGTCTCTGTCTTTTTGATGTTCAAAGTAAGGCCTTTCTGTTCACTTTCTTTGGCGACTTTATCCAAGAAATTTTGCAGGTCTTGTTGGTTCTCAGCTATCAGTACTGTGTCGTCAGCATACTGAAAGTTGTTAATATTGTATCCTCCAATTTTTATGCCTGGTTCTGTGATGAATATTCTCGCTGTACAGAGAAAAAAGGTTTGGAGATAGTACACATCCTTGTTGCACCCTTGTTTTATAGGTTGATATTTTCCAGTTCTATTTTCAACTCGAATGCTGCTTCTTGCTGCCAGTCTAGATGTTTTACAATCCTCAGGTCTTTGCCGTCTATATTGATGTCTTCAAGCATTTTAATAATTTCATTCTGTTTCACCTTGTCGAATGCCGTGGTGTAATCAATGAAGCATAAGTAGAGATCTTTCTGTACTTCTAAAGCTCTTTCTGTTAGTGTTCGTAAAGCATAAATGGCATTGTGTGTTCCCTTTCCTTCAACAAATCCAAACTGTTCATCTGCTATTTCCATTTTTATCTTTTTCTTTGTTCTTCTCATAATGATTCTCAGAAGTAGCTTTGTTATGTGACATGAGAGGCTGATAGTCCAGTGGTCATCACATTCCTTTGCGCCTGGTTTCTTTTGGTAGCACTGTAAACATGGATTTAAGCAAGCCACTGGGCATATAACCACTGTTGTAAATGTCATTCAGTAACTTGGTTATTATTTTTATTCCTATCTCCTCTAGTGCCTCTATTTCTTCTATTGTTATATTATCAGGCCCAGTCGCTTTTCCTTTCTTCATGTGTTTGATAGCATCTATGATTTCATCTTCAAGTATTGGAGGTCCATCACAGTTTTCATTATCTGGTGTTAATTCTGGTCTTTCTCCTCAATATCGCTCACCGATGTACTCTGTCCACAATGTCTTCTTTTCCCATTAACATTTTACCTTCTTTTGATTTCAGGCATCCTGTGGTATATTTTGTTTTCCTGCCTGCGAGTTCAATAATTCGTTTGTGCATGTTTTTGCTGTCTTTATTATGAGAGTCCTCTGTTTGTCTGCATTGTTCATTTAACCACACTTCCTTGGTTCTCTAAATTTGCATATTATTTCTTTATTTATCCTGCTATATTTTTCCTCGTTATTTTTACTCCTCCTCCTCTTGTCCATCAGTCCTAAGATGTCGTCTGTCATCCATTTATTTTTAGGGGCTTCTTTTTTCAGTGGTATTATCTCCTTAACAATTTGGTGGATAGAATCTCTTAACATTGCCCATTGTTCATCTATACTATTTATCTTTGCTATTGCATTGTATCTATTTGTTATAATAACTTTGTATTGTTCTCGCAGTTCTTGGTCATTTTTGAGGAGTTCTGTATTCAGTTTGATGTTTCTCACTTTTCTGCATGCTTTCTTTAGCTTTATTCTAATTTTTCCACAGAGTGGGTCATGGTCACTATTGCAGTTGGCTCCTGGCATGGTTTTTGTTGTCAGTAACACGTTCTGGAATCGTTTGTTGATTAATACGTAGTCTGTCTGGTTAAAAGTCTTTTTGTCTGGGCGCAACACGTTGCCAGTCTTAGGGGATGTTGTTTAAACCAGGTGTTTCCTACAACCATGTTATGTATTCTTACCCATTCAATTAATTTACTACCTCTCATTCGTCTCCCCCAGTCCATAGTCACCAACGATGTCTGAAGTTCTTCCATTACCAACTTTGGCATTAAAATCTCCCATGACTATAGTAATTTCATACGACATTGTGTGTTTTAGGACTTCTCTATGTCATTATAAAATAGCTGTGCATCTTCTTCAGAACTTTCAGATGTTGGATCGTACACTTGTATAATATTTATGTTTATTGGTCATCCTTTCAGTTGGGCTAGCAGAACTTGGTTCCAAATGTTCAAATATCTTACAGTTGTCCTTGCTGTTTGTTCGTCAAATATTATTCCTACTCCTCGTTCATGTTTCTCACTTCCTGAATATATTATTGTATATTTATCAGAGTTTATCTTCCCTGCACCTGTCCGTCTAACTTCACCCATTCCTAATATGTTGATCTTCATCCTTTCCGTTTCCCTCTTTACATTTTCTAATTTTCCAGCCTGGAATAAAGTTCTAACATTCCATGTTGCTATTTTGAACTTGTTAGTTTTGTCACCAGTAGCTTGATGACGATCTGGCCTCACCTGTAGCTCGTGAGCTCCCCTACCGGACGAGGCTGTTCCAGAGGAACATCCATTAACGTCGTTCATGACAAATCTATTACTCTGAATAAGCATAATTGTTCTTGAGAGCTACAACAGTGGTTTCCCGTTGCCTTCTGTCGGTTTGTGTACGGACTCTCCGCTAGCCTTTGTACTCCCTGCCCTACCCGCAAGGCAGCGGGAGCGAGAGGTTTTAAGGCGCCTCTTACCCGCCTGGTATTCCCTTCACTGAGCACCTGAGGCATTTTATAGGAGTAGTACTACCCCACCTCGCTCTCTGAGACTACCGCCAGTTGGTCCGCGCCTGCTTATTTGGGTAAATCCTTATTCACAGGGATCCTCCATATCTGGAGGACTTTCACCATCCGCCATCTGTGACGCGCTGGGTTGGGGATGGTCGCCCCAGCTTTACCCAGCAACAAATACACCATAAAGTATAATGTAATAATGTTTGTTAATAGCATGTTACAAATATTTTATGAATAATAAGTACAGTAGTTGTAAACCATCACACCATTGCAAGAGTTTTTTTTAAATGTATAATTACCATAAAACTCTGCAGTCATTTAAGAAGTATAATTTGTACATAAAACTCCGCAGTCATTTTTAAAAAGTATTTTTACTTAACTGGGTTTATTTTAAAAATGTATTTTTACTTAAAACTGCAGTCATTTTTTAAAAAGTATCATTTTTATTTAAAACTCTGCAGTCATTTAATAAATTTATTGTCAAATAAATGTAACTTAAAATATTAAATCGCCTCCTGAATAATGTCCCCTCTCATAAACAAGAATAAATAATTAAGTGGTAAATACAATGTAGTTATTATCTGTAATAACTTGTCAGCCTTTTAAAAGCACTTTTTAAAGACATAATTGTGTTGTGTTATTTAACTTGAACTACTTTTTATGGGTAACGAAGAAATCTTCTAGAAAAGTAATTATCTTCACTTGGAAGGGCAGAGGGTTCCAGAATCAAGAAAATAAAAAATAAATAAAAAAAACTCTTGAAACACAGAGATGAACAATACAGATAGAAAGTTTAGTCTAGTAGCCTGGGTGATGATTAATCTGCCTTTAAACTTAAGACGCGAGGGGAGGGGTGAGCTCCTCTGGGTCATGAGTTGCTGACTCGTAACCCTTTCACTCAGCTGAGAGTACAGGAGAAACTGTCAAGTTTACTGACGTTAAAGCATCTCTTACCCTTTTTCGGTATCAAGGAAGCACGACTCGTCCGTCCTGGCCACATGACAGAAGAAAGATCTGAACGGGTAGTTTTCTCCTAGGTCTATCACCTTGTTATTCCTGGATAAACAGTCTATAATGCGGGATTCACAGTCCTCCCCTATTGTCATGTTACCCGATATGTTGTACAGACTAAATGGCCCGCAGTCCAGATTCTGAAGGCGGATTACCTCAAAATCTGTACAGGATTTGTTGACGGTGCTGCACAAAAAATAAAAAGTTCCCAAACAGTGAAATCAACATGAACACAGTTTTTGTGTATAAGTATATAACAGCGTTTCCCAACGTGGGACATATACCCCACAATGGGGGGGGGGGGCAGTCCGAATATATTTATATTATACTTTTTCAGAACTAGGTTGACTAGTATGATTTTTTTTTTGGGGGGGGGGGGGAGAGGCATCAAAATAATTGAGGTGGGACATGATCCAAAAACGGTTGGGAAACACTGATACGTAAAACTATGTGTGCACACAAATCCACCGCAGTAAAGCTTTGATAAGAAATAATTAAGACTTATATTTACAGGAAGAGAGCAGTTTCATCCGTTAACTGAGTACACAGTTGTAACGTTTCGGCTTACGTCTTATTCATACAAAAACAGGATAAAGAAGTAGGATGAGAAGATTTGAATTTACGCGTAGGCGTACCATGTACACAAAGGGAAAAAAATCTGTTTAAAAAATGGATTATTTAACTTGTGACTAAGCGCGTGGGAAAGTGTGCATAGGAGAAAGATATGAAAACTTGGAAGTCATAAATTAGATCAGTGGGCGTCTCCCCCCCCCCCCCCTTTTCCCCATTTTCCCGTGGACCTTATTTCCTGCCTGTGGACCCCCCCCCCCCCCCCCCCATTTTTCGACCTTAAAAAAGCTATTGGCCCCTCATTAATGGAAAGAAATAAACAGAACCCAAATGATGCTAAGACTTCTTTTTTTTTTAATTGAGCCAAGCCATTTTCTGGTTCGTGGACCCCCAAAAATCTTTCTATGGGCTCCCTGGAAGAATTGCTGATTTAAGTGAATTACTCTACCTGCTTGTTTTTTTTTTTTTTTTTAACAGACGTCGAGAATAGACAATGCAGTCTATAAAATGAGAAATAGGTATTTTTATCACGGAAACGAGAGAAATAGTTGCCACGAGGAGCTCTTCTAAAGAAAGAAAAAATCATATCAAGGTTTGAGAAGTAAGTTAACGCGCAGACGGCTTCGCGATACTAACAAGCATTTTGAGTTTCGTGGATGGTCACAATAAACAATGGTACATGTCTAATGAAAGCTTGTGAAATTAAAGCTATAAGGAAGAACAATAAATTGTTGGACATGAGGGGAAACGTAAAGGAATTACGAAACAGATCACAAAATCAGAGAGCAATGGCATAATACATCGATATCAACAGTAATTGAAAGGATACAAATTTGTATGCACAGGGAGCAACGAGTCTTTCGCGAGGTAAAATAACAAGACGCAGTGTTGTACGTCTAGAGCTAGAAAAAAAAATAGTGGACAAATGCCTTTTAGACATGATAGAAAAATTACAATAGAATCAACTGGGACTTGAACCCCTACTCGGTAGAATGAACAGTCGTCTAGCCACGAGAGAACAGTGCGTTAATAAACTTTGCTATCTTGCACCCCAAGGGGTTGATGCTCTGTTCTTCCATGGCTAGACTGCTGCTCGTCGTGCTGGAGTCCGTGGTTCAAGTCCAACGTAATTTTCTTTAATTTTTCTTTCTCTCGTGCCTGTCTGTGATTTTTGTTCTAATCTAACCATACAGCGCTGTGTTCTGTTACTTTACTGCAATTAAAGGGACGATTTAGAACAATAAAAATATTTCTACAGAACTATCATAAATTAGTTTTACCTGTTGCCGTTTTCCTCGACACAGTTTTCTGCCCTCCTGAATGTAAGGCAGTACGACTCGTTCTCGTCTCGGCTCTGTGAACTACAGTTATTATAGTGAACCAGGCACGAGTCACTCACGCCTTTATATTTGAAGTCCTCTGACGTCATGAAAGCGGCCTCTCCACTAACAGCAATGGTGGTCTTGGTTGCTGTTGTTGAGTTGATCCCGTAGTCCGCGGTTGTATTGAAGAAAGAAAGATCATGATTAGTTTCCGTTGAAACTGTCTCGTTATTCTGCGTAGCTGTGACATTTTCTGTGACAGGAGGCGTGGTCACTGTTGTGGTGGAATTTAAATCATCAACAGATGCATTGTAAGAATTCGCAGTGGGCGTGGTTTTCGTACTGTTCATTGTGTCTGTGGCATTGATATCTGTTGTGGTAGAGTTGAAATAATCAACAGATGCATTGTAAGAATTCGCAGTGGGCGTGGTTTTCGTACTGTTCATTGTGTCTGTGGCATTGATATCTGTTGCGGTAGCGTTGAAATAATCAACAGATGCATTGTAAGAATTCGCAGTGGGCGTGGTTTTCGTACTGTTCATTGTGTCGGTGGCATTGATATCTGTTGTGGTATAGTTGAAATAATCAACAGATGCATTGTAAGAATTCGCAGTGGGCGTGGTTTTCGTACTGTTCATTGTGTCTGTGGCATTGATATCTGTTGTGGTAGAGTTGAAATAATCAACAGATGCATTGTAAGAATTCGCAGTGGGCGTGGCTTTCGTACTGTTCATTGTGTCTGTGGCATTGATATCTGTTGTGGTATAGTTGAAATAATCAACAGATGCATTGTAAGAATTCGCAGTGGGCGTGGTTTTCGTACTGTTCATTGTGTCTGTGGCATTGATATCTGTTGTGGTAGAGTTGAAATAATCAACAGATGCATTGTAAGAATTCGCAGTGGGCGTGGTTTTCGTACTGTTCATTGTGTCTGTGGCATTGATATCTGTTGTGGTAGAGTTGAAATAATCAACAGATGCATTGTAAGAATTCGCAGTGGGCGTGGTTTTCGTACTGTTCGTTCCATCTGTGACATTTTGTGCAAAAATCATGGTCGCCGTCGATGTGGTATTTATGCTGTCATCAGTTGTGTTCGAAGGCACATATGCATTTGTGGTTCCGTCTTTCGCTGTATCTGTATAATTTGAAGCAACGAGTGTATCATCTGTAGTGTTGAAAGCAACGGAAGTAGATGTGGTCTCATTCGCTGTAGTTGTGACAGGAATGGTTTCGTTTAGCGTTATGTTCCCGTTTTCATTGTTTGCATAAGAAGGCGTGGTGGTAGTGTTATCATAGCCAACTGTGTTGTTAAATAAGGCAGTCGAATTCATGGTCTCTGCCGGCGTGAATGACCAGATGAAACTTGCCAAAGCAATGGCCGCGATATATGGCACCGCCATATCGTTTTCTAAATTCATAAAACAGAACAACAGTTATTAACCTAAAGAAAAAGTATTCCAGCATATAACACCATGTTCAGCTGATAATGATAGTCCGATCTGTGCTCTTGTCTTCTGTATGGAAACCTCTTGTTTTTGTTTTTTCCTCATGTCCATGTGGTAAGTATTGTTTATTCATGCGATCTATGACATATTTTTTTTCCTCTGCATCGCTAGTTTCCTCCACTGGATATTGTTGCCAACTTTCGGTTCGTGCTTTTGGTGAAATAGACGTGACATTTCCCCGTCATGTTTGGCACCCCACAGCCGGACATAAACCTACCTCACTTATTAGCAGTCTCCCTGGTAGAAGCTTAAAAACAAAGATCTCACTGCATATGATGCAACAACAATTACTTTCCTGATGTCTGATGTTCACTTTCCAAATGCTGAATAATTTTTCCTTAATATAAAGAATATAAAGATTCTGATATATCGTGGGGGACATTTAGCATAGAGCATAGAAATGAGGCAGGTGACAATCTAATGGCGTTTTGAATGAAAAATGAGCTAATAATCGCTAAAACACTTTTTTTTAAAAACAATATCCAAGTAGACTTTACACATGGACATCACCTGATGGGAAAACCTAGAATCAAATAGATTACATTTTAGTGCAAAGAAGGTGGAGATCAAGTATAACATCAGCAAAAACTTTACCAGGTGCTGATTGTGACACGGACCATGAGTTATTAATGGCAGACATGAAGATAAAGATAAAAAAGACAGTTACGGGATCAAGACCACTCCACTTTGATCTCACAAAAATACCAGAACAATACGATATAGAAGTGAAGAACCGTTTCGAAATGCTGATGGCTGTACACGAGGAGATGACACCAGATGTATTGGCTACACAGGCCAGAGATATCTTAATAACAACAGCTAAAGACATGGTTCCAGTAAAGAAAACACAAAAGAAATGATGGATTACAGCAGGCACACTAGAACTGATAAAACAACGTAGAGAAATTAAGACGCAATGGAAAGTGACAAACAACAACAAAGAGGAATATAAATCTTTAACAAAAGAAGTACGAAGAAACATAAGAAAAGACAAAAAAACAATACATACAAGATTGTTGTGAAAGAATAGAAGGACATCAAAAGTGTGGAAGAAATAGTGAAATGTTTAAAGAAATGAAGACATTCACGAGAAATGTCACACCTAAGCTAAATTTAATTTGTGACGAGATGGGGAATACCTTGACAGAGACAGAGGAAATTCTAGAAAGATGGAAGGAATATTGCAGAGGAATGTATGAAACAACTGACCATGAAAGGATAAATCAACATTGTGAATTATTATTGGAGGAGAAAGAACCCGAACCGACAATAGAAGAAGTTTTATGGGCAATAAAGAATCTGAAAAATGGTAAATCACCAGGATGTGATAAGATAACAGTTGAACTTATTAAAGCAGGAGGAAAGGAATGTGCAACAATCTATCACGCACTATGCAAAAAGATATGGCTTTCAGGCATTTGGCCAAAATAATGGAAAAAGAACTGTATTCATACTATTGCCAAAAAAGGTTAACCTGAAATTATGCACAAACTACAGAGCTATTGCCCTGATTAGTCATGCCGGTAAAATTCTGTTAAAAATCATAATGGGTAGACTTCGAAAGAAAATAGAAGAAGTCAGTATGGCCCAAGCTGGTTTTAGGCAAGGAAGAGGATCAAGAAGTCATATATTCAATATAAGATTAATAATAGATAAATGCAGATAATTTAATGTGAATCTATATTTATCTTTTATAGACTATTCAAAGGCATTTGATTGTTTACAATACCAGAAACTTTGGGAAATAATGGAAAAAATGGGATTCCCAACACATGTGATACAATTGTTATCACTGCTGTATTTAGACCAACAGGCAGCAGTAAGAATAAATGGTGAAACAAGAGCTTGGTTTGACATAAAACAAGGGTTCAGTCAGGCGTGCATATTGTCGCCTTACTTACTCGTATAATGAAAATATGAGGAATGTCAGAGAAGATGTAGAGGAAGAATATTACGATGCCATAATAATTGGAGGTTTTGAAATACCAGAGATTAGATATGCTGATGACACAGTGTTACTGTCCACAACACAAAAAGGAATGGAAAAACTAATTATGTCAGTTCATAAGAAGAGTGAATAGCAAAACCTTTATCTTAATGCAAAGAAAACTAAATTGATGACAAATGACAAAACAAACAAGGCAGCTGAAATATGTATCAACGAGGAAAAATTGGAAGAAGTGGAGAGTTTTGAATATCTTGGATCACTACTAACTAATAATGGAGATACAATGAGGGAAATTAAAAGGAGGACATCTATCGCTCTTCAGAAAGTAAAACAACTAAAGAAGCTGTGGAGAGGAACAGACAGAACTACAAAAAAATAAGATTTTTAAGGACATGTATCTTTTCCATCGCATGAACATCATGTGAGACATGGACACTTAACAAAACAGCTGAAAAATACATAAATGCTTTTGAATGCAAATGCTCCGGAAGAGTTCTTCAAATATCATGGACACAAAAAAGAAAAAATATATCCATACTACAAGAACTTAATGTTGAAGAAGGCTGGAAAGGAAAGAGGATTTAAAAGAGAAAACTTAAATATTTTGGACACATTAAACGTCATGATAATCTAGAGACGATCTTAGAAGGGTACATAATGGGAAAAGGAATGAGAGGAAGACCAAGGTGAAGACATAGTTGATGATCTGCAAATGGATGCATCAGCAGCAGGGCATCTTGCTTACAACCGAGAAGCCTAGAGGAGTGCTGTTAGGGAAGCAAAGTTCTGCAAGGGACATGCAAATGAATGATGATAAAGATTCTAATATACTGTACTTTGCCAACAGAAAAAAAAAACAAAATCGGTGAATGTTTTCTCAGTAGATATATACATATTATATATATATATATATATAGAGAGAGAAATTATATATCGCCCTATTAAGCTCCTGACACTCTAAGGGGAGTGATCCCCTCTGGGTCATGACTCCCAGACGTCTTGTGTGTTGTTGCTTTTTTTTTCTTCGCTGGATTGAACCCATGATCTTCCAGTTGGCATTGCACTTTGAAATGCGTCTTTGGCAATTTAGCTACGGAGGACAGGTATTGCTTGTGACAAACGAAATTATTCATGTTCTCAATGCTTGTTTTGCATACTCCACAGCCAGCATGAAGCCTTTTCTGCTGTTTCTGAAAGGCTTTTCAATGCCCTTCCTCTTGGTTGTCCCTTTATGCCCAGTTGTCTACATAACATCGTATGCTGATGTTACTACGAATCCTCTCGCTCCCACTTCTACAGCTATCACTTTTGCCCTGATTCCTGCCCCCTGCCTCAGTTGCTTGACCAGATCATTGTACTTCTCACATTTGAATAGATGCTGCACCTCTATTCTTGTTTTGTACAGAACCATAAACTCGATCATTATTAGCTCCTGTTTTTCTATGGAGTACACCACAATGTCCGGTCGCATTCCTGTGTTCTTGATGTTCTTTAAGTGTTTGCTGCACTTCTCGTACCACGGGATCTGTAGATTCTTGTAGCATCATTGCAACCCTTGTCTTTCCTAACTTGTATTCTTCGACCACAGATTTGAATGGTAGCTGCAGTTTGCTATACTTGCAGTACATTGCTACATCAGCTAATCTTGGTGGCACGCCCAACCGCTTTCTTATGGATTTATTTATCTTTCTTTCGACTGCCTCTACTGTGCTGGTACTTACTTTGTAAATGAGTAGTGGCCACGTCAGTTTTGGAATGAGCGTGAACTGGAGGCATCATATTTTGAACTTTCCCAGTAGCCTGCTTTTGTCTATGATGTTCAGTCAATTCTGTACCATTTCTATGACCTGCTTCACCGCGTTTGAGTCTTTCATGGAAGCATCATATACTCTGCCAATGCTCTTCACTGGCTCTTCCCCTACAGTTGGGATTATTTGATATGGCACTGTGTACGATCTTTCTATCACTTTCCCCTTTATGAGTGACAGGCTTCTGGACTTCTTTGGCTTGAAGCTCATGCGGCACAATATGATGAGGCTATCCAAACGCCCTAACATCTTTTGTGCCTGTGCTTCACTGGTTGTTATTACTGTTGTGTCATCCATGAACGCTTTTAGTGGTGGCATCTGACATCCATTTCTGAACCTTGAGCCTTCTGCTGCTCCTTCTGCTGATCTCGGGATTACTTGCATGGCTAGTACGAACAGTATAGGAGATATTGCACAGCCCATTGCGATTCCTGCCTGGAGCTCAATTCATCTTGTAATATATCCTGATGTTCCAAATCTCACGAGGAACCCTGTGAAGTACATTTTCAACATCTTCGTGATTTATTTTTGTACATGATACATGTCTAGTGCTAGCCATATCATCTGGTGCGGTACTGAGCCATACGTATTGGCTGGGTCAAGCCATAATTATCTGTAGATCTTGCTTTCCAGATCTTGCCTGTTGAATAGCTTACCAAATCATTGAAGCATGCTCGAGACATCCTGGGGAACCTGGAATTCCTCCCTTCTGCACGGATGTATCAACATAACCATTATCTAGGAGGTATGTTGTTAGTCTTCTTGCAGTCACGGAGATGAATATCTTTCCTTCCACATTCAGAAGTGAGATCAGTCTGAACTGGTTGATTTCAGTGGAATTCTGCGCCTTTTGGATATATACTCAATTAGCCTTTTTTCCATTCTTTACTTATGACTCCCTTGATCCATGCTGTTCGTAGGAGTTTATGGAGCTTCTTTAGTACTTCGGGGCACCTTTTGTATAGTATGTAAGGAACGCCATTTGAGCCTGGTGCTGACTTGCCTTTATCTTTTCCTACGATGCTCTCTACTTCTTGTAAGGTCGATGGGCTGCATTTGAATTTGCTGCCTGGTGCACAGGGCCACACTAGACCTTTCATCTGCTCGAGAGGTGTATGCTGAATTTTATCAGAGTATGTCTTGCTCAGATGTTCCTCGAGCACCTCCTTACCTGCTTTCAGCGTTCTTGATTTTGGCTGTTCAAATAACTGCTTGGCAAACCCGAAGGGATCACTGTAGAACTTCTCTCTTGCGTATTTGATTTATCTCTTCCTTTTACATAGTCTTTCAGCTTTGCAAAGGGCATTGTGCTAGGACTTTAGATGCTGCCAAACCTGTCTTAGTCCTTCCTTTTCTGATTCATGTGCCTTCTTGAATATTTTCCGGACATGGTTCTTCTGCTGTCTTATTGCTTCTATTTTCCTCTGTCTTCTGGACTTTCTTGGTGTTACTTTTTCTCTTTTTGCCTGTTTGATTCCAAACTCTTTGCGGCAGTGAAGATATATGATGTTACCAAATGCTTCCAGTTTTTGCTCAAGGTTTTTCCCTCTCAGCTGTTTGTTCAGTTCTTAACATAATCCCATGTCCAGGTTTTCCCATATGCTTTTGGCACTTGCTGCTGGGAAGTTAATTTTATCTCTGGTCTCGTCGGATGGCTACATTGCCTCCCTGCTGCCTGACTCAACCTGAATATTCCCTGTACTGTGGATTATATCCTGACAGAGATCTTCTAATGTCTTATCTGAGACTGTCGTCACATTGCACTATTGAGTATTGATGAGGCGAGGAACCATTACACCCCTTCTTCGTTCTGTTATCTTCATGTCACGTTGAGTGTTAAATTTCCTGCCACTGAAATATATATATATATATATATATATATATATATATATATATATATATATATATATATATCCAGTTAATTTCTTGTTTTGAATGATACAGTTTATTTCACGTATGCCTAGAAAGTGTCTCCTGATCGAGATGTTTTGTGTCTATTTTAGGTTTGTTGGTTAGAAGCGATTTCTGGCTTTATCATGTTCTCAAACAAACCGTGTTTTCACTTTTATGTCAGGTGTTGTTCATTTTCAGATTTCTATAAGTCAGCGTTTCCCAATGTGGAAAGGGGGGGGGGGGTGTGAGTTAAGAAGATTTCGAGGAAGAGGAAGGGGGGGGGGGGGGTTAAGGAAATTGGAGCAACAGGTGATATCAGACCCAACTGAGCGAAAAAAATTGGCGGGAGGGGGGAGGAGGAGATCGCTAGAGGGGTGTGGCTTGGAAGGCAAGGGAGCGGCAAGGTGAAAAGGTTTGGGAATAACTGTTCTAGATCTACATCTCTGCGCTGGGAAGTTCCCTATACCAGTTCGGTATTACCTGCAGCAAAACAGCAACCAGCACAAGGGCCCCGGAACACAACAAGTGTGATGTGATCGCACTGTAAAATACTAAACAACTAATAGTAAGCATGAAACATAAAGAATCACAGTACAAACGATATCTACTCTGGCCTACACTCGCAAAGCGTTGACTCTCAGCGTGTTTTGATATTTGAAAATACTGGCTTGTTATACAGTAACATTAAGAGAGCACCTTGATGTCATAACAGAAGCCCGCAATAATTATTAATTAATTACAGAAGCAAAGAGAGAAAGACAGATCGGCCCCATTGTGTCAATGTAGTTTATACTGCCGGCATTTGAGAAAGTTAAACATAAACGGAAAATAGAAAGACACCGGATAGGAATCTGGTGGGTTTTTTTTTTTTTTTTGTGTGAAAGAATTCATAACTTCTGTATTAATAGTGTTCTCATCCTAGTATATAACACAACCTTTAATTCCAGCTTTTTGTCTAGGTCCAAAAAATCTTAAATCGACTACGAGGATGATCAAGAAGGGAGCCATCTAAAAGAAATATATTCAAAGCCAGAATATGATTTTCTCCACAAATTACAGTCAGTGATAACTCTCATTTATAAGCGATCTTTAAAAATATAAGAAAATAGTAAATTAAACGTGTTTCTCTCTCTCTCTCTCTCTCTCTCTCTCTCTCTCTCTCTGTATGAAATAATGTACACTTGAAGTGATAATGTCTTGTTAAACCTTTCTCTAACATAGATCACATCCATTCCCTAACATGGATCACATCCATTCCCTAACATAGATCACATCCATTCCCTAACATAGATCACATCCATTCCCTAACATAGATCACATTCAAAGAGACGAACACTGGCACGCACTGGCAGACAAAAATGTTGATTAATCTTTAAAGTTGTAGCGTATTTGAACATTTCATGGCGATATTATGTATGCAAACTGCAGTAAAAATGAGCTTTAATAAATGTGTCAAGTAATTAACAGAATTAATCATCAGTTGCAACAGTTTAGCAGTAATTTGTTTTCAATAAATGAGTTGGCAGTTGGAAGTTTACTATTCTTGCAAACAAGTATCGTGTTGGGGATGAACTCATGTAGCAAAAACTTGGTGGAAAGGACAAAGGTAAAGGTCAACCTTTCATACTGTGTGGACGATAAGGTGGTGTGATGTTACTGACTGTATTTTCCTTGACCCATTGGCACGCCTGGTTGCCTTTCCGTTCCCTAGCTCCAGAAGAAGCTGTGCTATCCTCTGATCCAGTATATGGGACATAAAAAGGTTTTGAACGATGCCACTCCTATGACATACTGAATGCTCTTGTCTGGACATCTCCGCAATTAATTTAAGTTGGTGATGACTGGGTAGTCTTTGTCCAGCTGAGAGTTCTTTTCCCGGATCTCGGGGAGAAGTTGTGGAAGCCGTGCGAGATAGCAGCCGTGACCCGGCAGTACTGCAATACCGGGTCCACCCGTAACGAGACGTGGACCTTACCCCCGGCATTCTATGTGCAGCGCAGGCCTCGGGCATCTCGTAGTTAAAAAATGTACGCTTTTGTCTTAACTAAAGGGCATGTTGATCACGGTACCTGCCAAGAGAACACTTTGATATCAGCCATTTTGATCTTTGATACTTTTTCTTCGATCTTAGCCAAACACCGAGAAGCAGACGTGTTTTCTTTACACCCGCAGGGGCGCTGCTAGATAAGTTTACCACCCCGCCGTGGTGAGCGTTTTTGGGTTAAAATTTTCTTAGCCTGGACAGAAGAACCACCTTGCTGGTCATGGTCACCTTCCGTGCAGACGTGTTAGTCGTTCGTCTAGGGAGTGTGTCAGCTTAGGATTTGTAGCATTGCTAGAATGCTTGTCTTTTTTTTTTTTAGAGCACAGTTGTAGTTTTTGTGTAGTCTAGTTAGGATGTAGGAATCCTTCACTCATCATGATTCCATGCTCATTTTTCTCATTATTAAATATTGTTGAAGGATTTTGGTAACTGCTGAGACTGCCTGCTGTGTACATCAACGTTTTACTGTTAGTACTGTTGTTTGATCGATTAGATTGGTGAATCCCTGTGACCGTTCAGTCGGTCATGTTACCTCCCTTTTGTTTTTGTTTTCCTTATCTTGGTGAACGTTGTTACTAAGTGCATAACAAAGTAAAGTTTTGCTGTCAAGTATTTGTTACTTGTGTTGCTGTATCACCTACAGTTAGTTAGTTTGTGCCTTCACTGTACAAGGCACAGCAAGATACTACTTTAACTTTTCTTTAGCCTGAGTTACTGGTGCATCTCCGGTCGGATTTACATCATCAACCTTCGCCATGAGAGACTGATGCACTAACCAATACGGGTGGATGTTGAAGAAAGCAACAGTTATCTTTGTTGTGGATATTATTGTTGTTATTTCAGCTTCTTCTTTTTCGTTCGATCTCAAAAAGAGCATTGGCTGCTATGCGTCTTGCAAGTCCCGACACCATAAAAATATAACACATATCACAGATACAAACACAACTGGACTACTGTTCCAGTCTGTGATGGTTGTTCCATTTCAAACATGAACAATCTTTACTCACTTCAGAAAGGAGCAGTAAAACTTATAGATGGCAAACATGCAGCACATATTACAAATAAGGACAAATATCTTGATATTCTACCCCTCAAGAAAAGATTTCTTTTCAACAAAGCCAAGTTAATTCATAAAACTCTATCGCACAATGCTACACTCTGTGGTCGTTGTTCAAATCCAACGCAAAACACAGTCAATGCTTAAACAATTGTATTCTTCCAAAACCAAGGCTTGACAACTTTAAAAAAAAAAGCTTCTTTTACTCAGCTGCCCACCTTTGGAATGCCCTACCAACTCATGTAAAACTTATAAGCAATATTTGTTCTTATAACTTCAAACTTTGTCAACATCCGTTTAATATGGAATGCCTCCCTAAGCATAGTCTAAAGTAGTTTAAAGTATACATATATTGTTGTAGTTTTTTAATACTGCTTTTGTATAAAATTGTTAGTTTTGAATGAATGCAAGAATGCAAGTTTATTTCATGATGTTACATAAATCTGAGTGTGGAGTATATGTTTATTATTTATTTATGTAACCATTTAATTGTGTCTTAATGATTGTTATGCCCATTAACAAATACTGAATGACTGTGACTAAGTGAAAGCTGTATGATGAAGGGCAGAATGTTAGACGGTCCTGCATGCCCAATTCTTAACCCTTTGAAAATAAAGTTCATTCGTTTGACAAACCCAACTTCGACTAAGCATATTCTTAGTATCAGGTTAGTCTTCCAGTTGCGATATCAGGTTAGTCTTCCAAATGCGATCCCTAATCAACTAGTCAGGCCACTGTCTGTTACCAAGTGTCATCACAGGGAACTTGAATAAGGTCTTGGTCAGATGTGGTGCGTCAGTCCTAACGCAAGCAGTTAGTTACGGGTCCCTGATAGCTGTTTCATTCAGCTTAACTATTGCGTCATCGTCGCTGTTATTTCAGCAAAACTCATTTAAGCATCATCATCATCATCATGTGCCGTGCCGACTGGCGTTGGCTATTATGCTTCTCCAGAGTACACGATCCTTCATGCAGGCCATCAGCTCAGTTGGTGATCTCCTCTCACACCATCCCGTCAGACTGTCCAGTATCATTTCTCTTGGTCTTCCTCTTTATCTTCTTCCTTCTATTTTTCCTGTTGTTATAATATTTTCAATGCCCCCTCTTCTCATTGCATGTCCTATGAAAGTACATTGTCTCTCTCTTATCTTTTTGACAAGGTTTTTTTGTCTCTCCAGTTCTTCTCCTACATTCTTCATTAGTTATTTTTGCTGTCCAGGGGATTCGCAACATTCTTCTAATAAACCACATTTCTGCTGCTTCCAATGATTTTTGTTCAGACCTGCCTATTGTCCATGATTCACTTCCATATAACAAGATAGGTTCAATATAGCATTTTAGGACTCGTTTTCTAACATTCATTGATAAGGATGTGTTGGTCAATATGTTTCTCATTCTCTGAAATGCAGTCTTTGCTTGGCCTATTCTGTTCCTAATTTCTGTTCTGCATTTCCCATCTGAAGTTATTACTGCACCAAGGTATTTGAATTTCTGCACCTGCTTTAGAATCTTATATCTTATAACCTTCCCGTGCCGTTAGACGTCACATAGGGCTCGCAAAGTAGTTCGCCAATATTTCCTGTCTTCGGCGAGTCTTTCAACCTCAACAAAGGATTTAAGCCTGTTAACTTGGCCTCTCTTAATAATGTTCTCTTCAGAGTTTCACGCGGTCTGCCCCTTTTTCTTCGGCCTGTTGTGTTCCACTTGATAGCTTGTTTTGGGATTCTCTGCTCATTTCTTCTCATCAAGTGGCCAACATATGTCCATCTCCTTTTCCTGATCACCCGTGAGACTGGTTGTTGTTCAGTCATCTGTCTTATCTCTGCATTGTTCTTGAATTCATTCCACTTGATGCCGAGTATTTTCCTTAGGCATTTGTTTTCAAAAGAGTCTAATTTCTTTTCTATTTCTTTAGTTGTTTTCCAGCTTTCGCATGCATAAATGAGGGTGGATATTACATTTGAATTGAATAGTCTTAACTTGGTTTTTGTGCTTATAACGTTTGAATTCCATATGTTCTCAAGATTCTTGAAGATTGATGCTGCTTTTGCAATTCTGATCCTAACTTCCTGTCTAGTGTCACCACCCTGGTCCATGTAGCTGCCAAGGTATGCAAATTGATTGACTTCTTCAATATCTGTCCCTTCTATGTGTATTTTTCCATTTTGATTGATGGGAATTTTCATTATTTTGTTTTGTCCTTGTTAATTTCAAGTCCTATTTTGCTAGCCAATGAAGACAGGCTATCTGTTTTTTCTTGCATGGAATTCACATTGTTACTGATAAGTGTTATGTCATCAGCAAAATCAAGATCTTCTAGTTGGGTCCCATGTACCCAGTCAATACCTGTGTTACCTGAGCAGCATTTTTCATTATGAAGTCTATTGTAATCCCAAAAAGTAAAGGAGACAGTATACATCCTTGTTTCACGCCTGTTTCAATCTGAAACCATTCACTCATCCCTTCTTCTGTCTTGACTGCACAACCATATCCATTGTATAAGTCCTTAATGATGTTGACAATTTTAGATGGTATTCCATATATACATAGAATTCTCCATAATGAATCTCTGTGTATGCTATCAAATGCCTTCTTAAAATCTATGAAATTCAGTATTAATGGTTTCTGCTTTTCAATATGTTCTTCAAGTATTATTCTGAGAGTAAAGATCTGCTGCTTTAGAATAGTTCCGTTTAATTTAATACTGCATGCTGGTGGATTCTGTTTCTTAGATATAACCATAGTCATTTAAGACAAGAGAAAAAAAAACTCAGAAATATTTATCTCTTAGACAGGGTGGCTAGATTCAGTTATCTAGGCAAAATATGACTGTTCAGAAACTCTCAGTGCTAGCCCATTACTAAGAGAGGTTTCCAAATTTTCTACCCGAAGGAACCCTTGCGCTAGGGGAAATGTCAAAAAAAAAAAACTCACTATGCCTATTAGGAAAATTGAATAAAGAGAGTTAAATGTGCATGAATAAGAGAGTACAACGGGCAATGGAGGCCATGGAAATGTTATTCATAAGAAGGATGTTGAAGGTGCCATGGACAGGCAAGAAAACCAACGAAGAAGTCTTAAGAGGGCCTGGAGTTAAAAGGCAAATTACAGCAAAGATCAGAGGCAGACAAGCGAGATTTGTAGGACATTTTCTGAGGAGAGGAAAATTTAAACACACTGTGGAAACTGGAAAAACTGAGGGAAGAAGAGACAGAGGAAGACAGAGAGAGAAGTTACTGGATGGGCTGTCAGTGTGGCTAGGAGGAAAGACACTGGCGGATCTCATAATCAAGTGTAAAGACAGGGAATTGTGGAGAGAAATGATCTCCTACGCCACGCGGCATGGCATTTGATTGATTGACTTAAAAAATTGTTCAAAAGTAACGAAATAAATTTTGCACACACTTGTACAAAAAAGTAACACTTGCAAAACGAAAAATTTTAATCGGTAGGCCTATATTTATTAATGTGCGCTGTTGCCGTATCTTCTACCGTGCAATAACAAAATCTATAAAACAGAAAACATATTTTGGGTGCATATTTCGGGAATGTTCTTTATTCACATTATTTTTGTTAAATGGCAATTCTAATTACTGATGCTCTATCTTAATTAAGTGTTAAAAACAAATAAAGGGTATTTTAAATTTGCCTCACGGAACCTGAGATAGCTCGGACGGAACCAAAAGGCTCCATGGACCACCGTTTGAAAAACTCTGCATTAATACATAGACTATAGCTATTATAATAGCCTAAAATGGCTATTCTGGGAATTCCCTTCATAGAACAGAATGGCATCACAAAAATTCATGCGTTAAATTTCAGCTATACAAGACCGCTGGGCATGTTCACGTCAAGGGTTTAAAGCAGCGGTTCTTCACCTGGGGTCATGGATTGGGTTTGGGAGCCTTCATTCATTCATTTGCATTTCCCTCGCGGAACTTTGCCTCCTAACAGCACTCCTATAGGCTTCTCGATTGTGAGCAAGATGGGCTGCTGTTGATGCATCCATTTGCAGATCATCAACGATGTCTTGCAGCCATCTTCGCCTTGGTCTTCCTCTCTTTCTTTTTCCCATTATATGCCCTTCCAAGACTGTCTTCTCTAGATTATCATGACGTTAATTGGGAGCCTACGACAGGATTTTTTTTTGGGGGGGGGGGGGGGGGGTCCGCGAGCCAGTAAATGGATTGACTCGACTAAAAACAAAAGCATTATCTGGGTTCTATTTATTGTTTTATTCTTAATCAAGTGTCCACAACAGTTCTCAGGCTGGAAATAGGGTCCACAGCTGTTCTCGGGCCAGGAAGAGAGTTCAAAGTTGTTATCAGGTCAGAAATGTTGTGTCCATGACAAAACGAAAAAAAAAAGATTAAGAACCACTGGTTTAAAGATCACAGTTGTGTTATTTGTTGTCACTCTAAAAAGACCGTAATGTTTCATTGTCAGAATATTTATTACTTGTCTCAGATTTTAAAAAAATCTACTTGTAATACATCTACCTTAAGGAGGTACCTGTGGAACCTGAATACAATTTAAATGAAGGCGTAATAACTACCTTAACGAAAACAACGCCTTTGCACGTTCTTCACATAAACCTGAGGGCCACTTCTTTGGGGACAAAATCGCTAATTCACATCGAAGAAATATCACCAACTGTTGCTTCTTGTTGGTTATTTCCAAAATGTGATCCTCTGTGTATTATAGCGCAGACTGCTCACATAAACATTCCAGCGCACCGAAGTTAACGTTTAATCCTGAGACCTCTCTAAAACGATATCGGTATTAACACAAAGTGAAACATATGGCGAGTATCGATTGCATGAGTAAAATGTTGAAATGATTTGTATAAACGTTAACTGAGCTGGAGGCTGAACTTCCAAAATAACTGGAAAATAACGGACTGGGTTAAAATTATGTTTACACGTAGAAACTGCACGCACGCACGCACGCACGCACGCACGCACGCACACACACTTAAGAAGTGTGACGAAAAAGGAACTGGATTGAGAATTAATAATTTTTTAAACAGAGAAATATACTTTTGAAGTGGCAAGCTGTCAACTTGTCTGTCTGTTTGTCTACCTATCTACCTTTTTGTCTGTCTGTTTGCCTCTCTCTCTCCCGCCCCCCCCCTCTCTCTCTCTCTCTCTTTGTCAGACTGTGGTCACTGTCCGTCATTAACTACCTGCAAAAAGAGTATAATAATCGAAGCAAAAAATTATTGCTGGTGTGATGATGCAGTTATCAGGACCAGAGAAATAAACAAAACGCTGCCCTACTTCTTCTTTGGTGCTCCTAGCAGCTGGGCTCGTCCTGGTCCTTTTGGTTGTGGCATCCGCCAAGAAGACTGCTTTTGAGCCCACTCTCTATCTTCAAACTAACTATTGTAACCCACTCTCTATCTTCAAACTAACTACTGTAACCCACTCTCTATCTTCAGACTAACTACTGTAACCCACTCTCTATCTTCAAACTAACTACTGTAACCCACTCTCTATCTTCAAACTAACTACTGTAACCCACTCTCTATCTTCAAACTAACTACTGTAATCCACTCTCTATCTTCAAACTAACTACTGTAACCCACTCTCGAACTTCGAACTAACTACTGTAACCCTCTCTCGAACTTCGAACTAACTACTGTAACACACTCTCGATCTTCAAACTAACTACTGTAACCCACTCTCTATCTTCAAACTAACTACTGTAATCCACTCTCTATCTTCAAACTAACTACTGTAACCCACTCTCGAACTTCGAACTAACTACTGTAACCCTCTCTCGAACTTCGAACTAACTACTGTAACACACTCTCGATCTTCAAACTAACTACTGTAACCCACTCTCGATCTTCAAACTAGCTACTGTAACCCATTCTCGATCTTCAAACTAACTACTGTAACCCTCTCTCGATCTTCAACCTTAACCCACTCTCGATCTTAAAACTAACTACTGTAGCCCAATATCGATCTTCAACCTTAACCCACTCTCGATCTTCAAACTAGCTACTGTAACCCATTCTCGATCTTCAAACTAACTACTGTAACCCTCTCTCTATCTTCAAACTAGCTACTGTAACCCATTCTGGACCTTCGAACTAACTCCCTTAACCCACTCTCGATCTTCAAACTAACTACCTTAACCTATTCTAGATCTTCAAATTAACTACTGTAATCCACTCTCGATCTTCAAACTAATTACTGTAACCCACACTCGATCTTAAAACTAGGTACTGTAACCCACTCTTGATCTTCAGATTAACTACCGTAACCCACTTCTACTTAGATATAAATCTTGTTTTCCAACATGTTCACTACATCAGCTGCTAAGAACAATCTATTAACATTTGCAAGGAGGTACAGCACATAAGATCGCGCCAAGTAATAAATGGTGAGATCAAACATTTACTATTTTCAACATGCCGGTCTTGTCTCGTTTGATCTCTTTCATCGGGCAGAGGGTTTTTTTTTAAGAACAAACTAATTTATTGACAGGGTTCAGGGGTTGCTACGTTTAAGGAGCTTTTTTTTTATTGTTCCTGCTGTTCCGTATATCCGTCTCTTTCACTGTTTCATGTACGTAAAGATGTTCTCCAGCCAGTTCCCGCGTAACCATTTGAATAACTTGACAGTTCCTGACTTTGGTGGTTAAATAAACACATAAAATGTACAAGCACGTTCCAAAAAAAAAAAAAACAAAAAACTTCATAATGGTTAACACAACGACCTGCCCTTAAAAGGATAACCAAGCTTACCAAAAAAAAAAAAAAAACCTATCTAATGATTCAAACCAACACCAACAACCATCAGAGACTAAAAAAAAACTAGGCGTCCTCTCCCTCCCTCCCTCTCTCTTTCTCTCTCTCTCTCTCTCTCTCTCTCTCTCTCTCTCTTACGCACATCTCAAGCAGAAGTCTCTGTCTCGTGCAAAAGAAACCCCAGAGCCCGTGACCATGTGGCCAGTGGGAACATGGAGACAAAACTCGATCCGTGCTTGCAAAATCATCTGAGCAGTGGTCAACAACTTTGACTACAGGAGCTGCAACCCTTATTCTGTTACAGAATAGCCCCTTTTTTCTATTACATATAATCACTGCCATTAGACGGTTAAATAACATATACAGTTTGTCACTGTCACGGTGATTGTAATTTAGACTGACAGTATGTGTAAGCAGTTGTTTTTTTTTCAAATCAGAGATCTTTGAAGCGTCGATTGCTACAGAGTCTTTAAAGTGAGCCGAGGGACAAACTCACCTGGAAGTATCCTGATCAGAGGTTCCCAAACTGGGATTAGCGGACTTCTGGACGTTGGAGTAGTATCATGTGAAGGCCTGCTTATTGATATAAACTGGGGGGTGAAGACCGTGCCCGATTAGGTAACCAGCTACCCATAGCTGATATGCTAGCGTCAGAGTTATCAAGCAACAGCTGACCAAGACCCCTGTCCCACCTGTATGTTGGTACCCCCAGTAACAGGCATAGCCTGGCTAACGGGACAGGGATCGTCATAGTCCCCATAGTGGTGGAGTCTGCTAAAGAAGCATTGCAAACCCCCTGCTTTTTTAGCTGTACTCGGGGACTGAAAAAGCAGCTGTCATAACCCACGCCCACGCCGATACGATGCTGTGCCTCAACACCTCTACGGCATCGGCTGCAAAGAAAACCAGCTCGCAGCTATAGGGAGATAGCACAAGACAGGATAAGACAAAACTGATATAAAGTTTAGTCGCAAATAAAACTTCAGGATTGCGTAAAGATTATTAAATTTCAAATCAAATCGTGGAAGACTATGAAGCGTAAGGGAGGGCATACTGAATCATCACTGGGCATTAACGTGCCTGTGAACTTCTGATCTTAGTGCTGAAAAATGATCACTCCAGTAAAACGTCATTGTGAAGATAAGATGGCGTTGTTTCACACAGATCGGGGGAAACGGAAAAAAAAAGGCAAGAGCAAGAGTGCAGTCAAAGCCAATAAACACAACCAATATTTCAGGAAAAAGCCTTCGTCCAGGACCACTGAAGAATCAAAACAATAAATAAAATGTCTTTCCCCCTCACCTTCATATTTCTCTGCTGATTCACAGTGATGCTGCACAGAAAGCGATTGCTGTGATGGGGTTTTGAATATAATAGAAGCGAGCTCTCGTATCATTGTATTGACGGTGGCGGTGATTTCGTGACATATTGAATATAATAATTAATTTTTAAAAAACGACAATGAGTCGATAATTTTACTTCAACTGAAAATTACTTGTGATGTCTTTATATATATATATAATTTCTATATTACTTTCGCTTTCTAAAAAAAACCAAAATTTGTATGCTGCTGAGGACAATGATGGTGTCAATGGTGATTATGAACAATGCATATAATCAGCACTCACCGAACAAATGATACCCTCTTCACTTACCTGTTCTCACGAAAAGAAAAGGGGACAAACACTTCTTTACTGCTGAGACTGTACCTCTACAGGTGGCAGTAAGAAAAAAACGGCCAGGTATTGAGGTATGCTCACATCAAAAAGGTGAGGCATTCTGTGAAACGCAGGCTCGTTGCTTGCTGACATCTCTGAAGGATGCAGCTGTCGCCAGCATTTTGCGTCATGTTATCGAATATGTACTCCCGGTAGAGAGAAATTATCACATTTCTTATCTTACTTTCTTGTTCACTCACTCCATCCGAACCTTTCTCATTCCTTTTTTTTTTTGGTTTGGGGGGGGGGTCGATTTTAGAGTTCTCCAAAAGCTAGTGACTTTGTTTTTCTCTGGGAACGGCAGTAGGCGGAGATGCATGGTTCAGTTTTACAAAAAGATAGAAAGAGTGAGGAAACTAGGCAGAAATATGAGTGGCAGAAAGCAAGATGAGTACATACAAACGAAGAACATACAACAATCCAATATTTCGGCAAATGCCCTTTTCAAGCACCACATACGAAAATAACACAACAGATAAAAACAGGAAAAATAGATGATAAATATAGACTTAGCTTTCTGGTCTCCTCCTTGTAAGAAACTGATTTCGTGCCCGACTTTCTTACTTGGAGAAGACCTAAACAGTTAAGTAACGATGCTGTGCCTCAACACCTCTACGGCATCGGCTGCAAAGAAAACCAGCTCGCAGCTATAGGGAGATAGCACAAGACAGGATAAGACAAAACTGATATAAAGTTTAGTCGCAAATAAAACTTCAGGATTGCGTAAAGATTATTAAATTTCAAATCAAATCGTGGAAGACTATGAAGCGTAAGGGAGGGCATACTGAATCATCACTGGGCATTAACGTGCCTGTGAACTTCTGATCTTAGTGCTGAAAAATGATCACTCCAGTAAAACGTCATTGTGAAGATAAGATGGCGTTGTTTCACACAGATCGGGGGAAACGGAAAAAAAAAGGCAAGAGCAAGAGTGCAGTCAAAGCCAATAAACACAACCAATATTTCAGGAAAAAGCCTTCGTCCAGGACCACTGAAGAATCAAAACAATAAATAAAATGTCTTTCCCCCTCACCTTCATATTTCTCTGCTGATTCACAGTGATGCTGCACAGAAAGCGATTGCTGTGATGGGGTTTTGAATATAATAGAAGCGAGCTCTCGTATCATTGTATTGACGGTGGCGGTGATTTCGTGACATATTGAATATAATAATTAATTTTTAAAAAACGACAATGAGTCGATAATTTTACTTCAACTGAAAATTACTTGTGATGTCTTTATATATATATATAATTTCTATATTACTTTCGCTTTCTAAAAAAAACCAAAATTTGTATGCTGCTGAGGACAATGATGGTGTCAATGGTGATTATGAACAATGCATATAATCAGCACTCACCGAACAAATGATACCCTCTTCACTTACCTGTTCTCACGAAAAGAAAAGGGGACAAACACTTCTTTACTGCTGAGACTGTACCTCTACAGGTGGCAGTAAGAAAAAAACGGCCAGGTATTGAGGTATGCTCACATCAAAAAGGTGAGGCATTCTGTGAAACGCAGGCTCGTTGCTTGCTGACATCTCTGAAGGATGCAGCTGTCGCCAGCATTTTGCGTCATGTTATCGAATATGTACTCCCGGTAGAGAGAAATTATCACATTTCTTATCTTACTTTCTTGTTCACTCACTCCATCCGAACCTTTCTCATTCCTTTTTTTTTTTTTTTTGGTTTGGGGGGGGGGTCGATTTTAGAGTTCTCCAAAAGCTAGTGACTTTGTTTTTCTCTGGGAACGGCAGTAGGCGGAGATGCATGGTTCAGTTTTACAAAAAGATAGAAAGAGTGAGGAAACTAGGCAGAAATATGAGTGGCAGAAAGCAAGATGAGTACATACAAACGAAGAACATACAACAATCCAATATTTCGGCAAATGCCCTTTTCAAGCACCACATACGAAAATAACACAACAGATAAAAACAGGAAAAATAGATGATAAATATAGACTTAGCTTTCTGGTCTCCTCCTTGTAAGAAACTGATTTCGTGCCCGACTTTCTTACTTGGAGAAGACCTAAACAGTTAAGTAACGATGCTGTGCCTCAACATCTCCACCGCACAAGCTGCAAAGAACACCAGCTTGTAGTTCCAGGGAGACGATCTATATATCGTACATTAAAATGCATAAATGTATATATCATTGCACATTTTTCGTCAAAAAATGAAAAAAAAAGTAAATGAATGTTAAGAGGCTTTCAAATTAAAAGTTTTTTTTTTAGTCAAAAGATCGACAGAACAGTATAATCATCGTTTAGATCGGAATGTTTATTTTGTTTTTGCAATTGAACTTGAGTTCTATGCAGTAAATGAAATCAAATTTTAAGCACATTACATGAGATTCATTAATTATTTTGTCTTTTTATATCCGAGGGTGACTGCGATCTACTAAATAGTAACTGAAATTATCTTAGGTTTGACGCTTCATAACAGCGAAATGAGCCTTCCGTGGAAAGACGTCTGTGGCGTTAGTTCCTTCTTTTGCACCTACTTTTATGCACTAGGGTGGTGGTTTTGCAAGCCGTCGACAGATACAGGGAAGTCAGTGATACGACACCACCTGGATCAAGATGAGCAGAAGATACATTTTCACCCAGGTGGATAGGTACAGGTGGTCGGCAGAGCATGAAGCGTTGACAAGTTCGTGGTACTCACTATGCGTGCAGTCGATTCTGTGAATGTAGAGATCAATATAGACGGCAAAGACCTGAGGATTGTAAAACATCTATACTGGCAACAAGAAGCAGCGATTCAAGTTGAAAATAGAACTGGAAAGTATCAACCTAAAAAACAAGGGGTGCGACAAGGATGTGTACTGCCTCCAAATCTTTTTTCTCTGTACAGCGAGAATATTCTAAGAACGATCATCACAGAACCAGGCATAAAAATTGGAGGATTACAATATTAACAACCTTCGGTATGCTGACGACACAGTACTGATAGATGAGAACCAACAAGACCTTCAAAATCTCTTGGATAAAATCGCAAAGAAAGTGAACAGAAAGGCCTTATTTTGAGCATCAAAAAGACAGAGACTATGGTTATATCTAAGAAACAGAATCCACCAGCATGCAGTATAAAATTAAACGGAACTACTCTAAAGCAGGTGGAGAAATTCAAATACCTTGGAGCAGTAATAACTTCAGATGGGAAATGCGGAACAGAAAATAGGAACAGAATAGGCCAAGCAAAGACTGCATTTCAGAGAATGAGAAACATATTATCCAACACATCCTTATCAATGAATGTTAGAAAACGGGTCCTAAAATGCTATATTGAACCTATCTTGTTATATGGAAGTGAATCATGGACAATAGGCAAGTCTGCACAAAAATCATTGGAAGCAGCAGAAATGTGGTTTATTGTAAGAATGATGCGAATCCCCTGGACAGCAAAAATAACTAATGAAGAATGTATGAGAAGAACTGGAGAGACAAAAAAATTTTGTCAAAAAATAAGAGAGACAATGTACTTTCATAGGACGTGCAATGAGAAGAGGGGGCATTTAAAATATTATAACAACAGGAAAACAGAAGGAAGAAGATCAAGAGGAAGACCAAGAGAAATGATACTGGACAGTCTGACGGGATGGTGTGAGAGGAGATCACCAACTGAACTGATGGCCTGCATGAAGGATCGTGTACTCTGGAGAAGCATAATAGCCAACGCCAGTTGGCACGGCACCTGATGATGATGATGATGATGATGATGATGATGGTGGTGGTGGTGATGGTGATGGTGGTGGTGGCATAAATTTGACTTTTGTGTGATCACTTTCTCACTAAACTGTGTATTTTGTAAACTTCTTCTTCGTCTTCTTCTTTTTCTTCTTCTTCGTCGTCTTCTATTACTACTACTGGCACATCAAGTGTTAGACCTGTTGCCGGTAGGATCTGAAAGTTCTAGTGACAGTCTCACAGCCCCTATCTTCGCTATACGCCTCTAGACAGATTTGGTTGATTAGTTCTTTTTAACTTGGACATTGTTAAAGTATAAGAGTTTGAATACTCAAACATAAACCTGAATGTCTTCAGATAACGGGACACTAGAGTCTGCAGAGATTCTTCTTCTTCTGCGTTCAAGGTTGTTGGTCATGTTAGAACCTGATCCCTGTCGACATGGCAAAGCCCGCAGTGATCTCCAGATCTTGATAGGAGCCCCAAAGCTTTTGCCCCAAGCGTGTGTTCTCTGACCATGTCTCACGCCTCAGGTCGCCATGGTTTTGGCACTACTGAAGGATATATTCTGGAGTGTGGACTCCACTGCCACATGGACACTCGTCTGTGTGAGATATTTTTAGTCGATGTAGGTGGCTTAGTAGTCTGCACTGGCCTGTCCTTAGGCGGAAGAGGATGGTTTGCTGATGTAAGCAGAGATTATTTTTTAACAGAAAATATATGTCTAGGTCTCCGTAATTTTCGGGTAAAAAACGTCACTGTTTACACCAAGTCTTGTCACCTACGTTACTCGTACGTATAACACGAGGCGAAGTCACTAAGTAACTCGGAAATGCCTGTTACAAAAAAAAAAACAAAAATAAAAAAAAACTAAATGCGACAGTAATTTGAAAACTTTAAATTTCTGAACCTACATTATTCCCCTATTTCTCAACGTAATCGCCACCAACATTGATACATTTGTCCCATGGCGTAAAAGTCTGAACCATTTTTAAAAATTCTGTTTCCACTTCTTCGTCACTCGAGAACCTTCTCCCGCCAAGGTGGTTTTTCAATGGACCAAACAGGTGAAAATCACTTGGAGCTAAGTCAGGATTTTAGGGTGCATGTTCACGAATTTCCCAACCCAACTGGCTAATTTTCTCTTGGGTTAATCGAGCCGTATGAGGTCTGGCATATTGTCATGTAGGAGAAGCGCACCTCTAGTCCGAAAATTCAATTGCTCATGCATTATTCTGTAGGCTAAGCCATGTGAACATTCGATTACACTTGCTACACTGTCTATCGTTACTCGTCTATCAGCTCTGATAATCTCATTCACACGTTGCACACACGCAATCTGAACAGGACGCCCAAGTCGGACTTTGTCAACAATTTCAGTGCGTCCCTGAGAAAATTCTTTTACCCAGTTATAGACCGCTTTACGTGATAACCACTATTCAGCATAAACTGTAATAGTTTCTTTATGAATGTCCTCAACTGAATGTCCTTTAGCCCACAAAAATCGCACTACACTTCTCTGCTCCTTTTTGGTACACACTAACAGTTGGATAGCCATTTTGTTATAGCTTTTCGCATGCGCACGCAACTCCCAGCGCCCTCTACATACAACTATTATAAAGTTGGATGATGGTACTATCTAAGGATATATTTAAATACTACCTGATAACTGCCACTGATAAAATATTTCAATTTGCGAGTTACTTAGTGACTTCCTCTCGTATTTGGAATATATATTTTTTGAAATCAGTACTGACTTTATATAATGACATCCAGATCTATGCGGCATCTATGAATGTAGAACTGGATTATCGTTTTATCAGTTTTTTTTTCATTTTGATTATTTTTTAAATACCATACGCGTTTTAAAAAAGCACAAAGGATTATTAATTTTTTAAAAATCAACCAGAGACAAATATAAATTCTATACTCTCAGAAATCAATTTTTATATATCTCACGGATGTCAATTTTTTAGATACCTCTCAGATGACGATTTCAAGATGTCATCAGCGCTGATGAGTAAACTCTAGAAAAGATTTACGTGGCGCTTCCAGCAGGAAGGATGAGGTTGCCACGACCTGAACAAAAGGAATGGATTATGTGCTCCCCGCAGCGAGAGAGATTGTTACGACTTGACCAAGAGGAATGGATTATGTGCTCCCCGCAGCGAGAGAGATTGCTGAGAAGCTGCTTCTTATGAGGAAGTACAGCAAATATAACCTCCCCAATATTGTTTGATAGTTTTATTGCAAAACTTCTCCACAAAGCCACCAACTGCAAGACGTTCAGGCGTGCAGGTTACTAAAAGTTAAACATAAGCTCAAATATACTTCTAGAAAGCTAAGCTAAAAGTAAAGTGAGGCGGTTCAAATGAATGGCATATTGAAGGAATGGCATAACAAGAGATTGAAAAATTGAACTTCAATGGCGTGTTACTGCAACAGCCGAGTAACGCATCTTGGCTTGCTCTGCAGATTAGAGAACTATAGGCATAATTTGATTGATTACTACATATGGAGGAGAAAGACCACCAGGAAATCGACGGAGTTAGGGTTTGGGGTTAAAGGTTAAGGAATGGAAAATAGAACAAGATGTCATTTGTAAGGCCTTTTAATTGTTATTTGTTTCATTCTTCAGTTTGAAATATATTTTAATAAACATATCTAACTGTCACCCCTTCGTCATGCCATTTTTTCAATAGGTATTCATGTCACTTCTTCGTTATGTCAGTCTTTCGTGAAGTCACTCTTTTTTTTTATTTGTTACTCTTTCGTGAAGTCACTCTTTTGTTATGTCACTCTTTCGTGAAGTCACCCTTTTGTTATGTCACTCTTTCGTGAAGTCACTCTTTTGTTATGTCACTCTTTCGTGAAGTCACTCTTTTGTTATGTCACTCTTTCGTGAAGTCACTCTTTTGTTATGTCACTCTTTCGTGAAGTCACTCTTTTGTTATGGCACTCTGTGACAAATACTCAAGCTATTACATGTAGGTATTGTATTACATCTGCCATGGACATGCATGATATGCACGTATTTCATGTGCTACCTGCCTTCTTTTCTCCTCTTTGAACTACCTTGTAGCCAGGGTATTTTAAGGGCAAGAAAATCTTCAAGAAAAGTGTTTGAGCAAAGTATTGATGATTAGTCTCCATAAAAGTGGATGCTATAAAGTGGATACTATAAAGTGGATGTTATAAAAGTGAAAAATACAGACTGCTTGTCTTCCACAACTACAATATGTAGCAGTGTCACGGTCAGGCTGCTTACAGCAGTGTAGCAAAACCAGAATAGTATCTGAGGTTGCATTTTTGTTTCTTATCAGTGTTGAGCGTAGACAAAAGAGAAACATAAACTGGCTTGCACAAACTAGCTTATTTATATTGCTATGTATATAAAAAAATTCAACACTTAATTATGGGTTGAATATTGAATCTAGAATCTAGGAATTAGCATCATCGCACTCGGGCACGACCATATGTACTCTGCTTTTTGTTTCCACAACCAGCGCAAGAGCATGAACACTACTTGTGCCAGTCAAATGTTGGTTCTGACAACCTCGAAGCCTACCAGCCAGCCACCTGGCTCATCCTTCTTCCCACCCCACCCCCTTCTCACAACTCCATCCTTCATCCTTTGTAGGTATATATGCCTTCTCCTCCTCCTGCACCAGTTTCTCGGCCACCAACTTCAGTATGTCCATTATGTTCATAGGGATAATATCTGTTGCAATAGCGTTACGAGCAACGTGATCAGCTACATCATTGCCTCTCGCTCCCACATGTCCAGGGAAATATACCAACGTCAGCCTAGGTGACAATGGATTGTCCCAAGAGCTGAACCCATTCATGTCCTAGTAAACCCCTTCTCCATCTTGCGACTCATACTTGATTATGGCTGTTTTGCGTCTGCTAGTTCATTATTTGTAGTGTTTGTTTCAAAAAGAAAAAAAAAGAAAAATAAAACTTGACAATGACAAACATACATATTAAAGCTCACGTGGATGTGTTTTTTTCGTTAACGAGACATTGCTCAGCATCAGGTGCCTGAAGTTTTAGGCACAAACGCTTCTGATATGCGCGAGTTCCATAGTCGAAAATATTTAGATCAACTACTCCGATATTGCATTCCACAGAATCCAATCTATTAGCACATGGAAAGTCAATTTTAGAGGCCAAGGCTGAGAGAAATGTTTCCCCACTACACGCAAGATCATACAGATATGTGTATTCAGTCGATGAGCACTTCGACCTGAACAAACATACAGAAAAAAAAGACATTCTGACATTTTTGCAGACAGAGCTATTAAAATTTAAAAAAAAACACAACAAAACTTTAACTTATTTCGATAAACCTTATGAATAATCTTAACTATGATGTGTATCTCGTTCCAAACAATGTTGATCTCGGATTGTAAACACTGTAAATAGCGTGTTATCAGCGGCCGGGACATTAGGCTGTGAGCACTTTTTAGTAAACAAGTTGTTGCAAAAGATATTTTCCAGTCTAGTTCGGGATGTCTCGGTTGGCGGGCCTTCGGGTGGTAAAGTGAATGTAGTTGGCTCTTGATATTGACGTATTAAACAGTGCTATTGTGCCCTGCATTGATTATGTTGTAAGTATATGTGAAATGGTGTTGGCTATGACCCCACTGAGCACCCCAGACTCAGGTTGGTTGTGTATGAATTTGGTTAGTAGAGATGATTCCGTAAGGATGATGATGTATGTGCTGGGTGCACCCATAGGTATGTATGGCAAGGTTGTAGTATGAGTTGAGATGGTGTTAACATATATTTATATACAGCTGATATTGGCTGACTTACATATGCGATCTGTGCTGATAATATGGTATGATTTATTTATGCAAGAGATCTTGACTGCTTATTACAACTGTTGAGGGACAGCTTTATATGTTCTAGTGCTCATGATAAGTGTTGCTATGAGGGCCTTCACTCTTTAGACAATCCTTTACTTGTGCGTGATGTTAATATTCAATGCAGTGCTGAATATATGTATGTATATACTGACTATACTGACTGCTAAAGCTTCTCATGACAACGAAGGTTGATATGAGCGAGGAGAGGATTACTGGCTTTATATATATATATATATATATATATATATATAAACATTCTAGACTATGTACAACCTTCTATAAGGAAATTCATTTCCCCGAACATTATGGATTCGACATTAATCTCGGTCAATTTGGACATTTTATTTTCCACAATCACCCCAACCCCCCTCCCCATACCGATGGAGGCTGAACTTGGACTTAAACGGTATCGGGAATATCACTACTCATCTCCGCGACACATAAAACTATGGATTCGACACTAATATCGGTCGTTGTCGTTTATTTTTACATGTCACCCCCATCCTACCCCTATCCCTAAGCCTCTCATGCAGATGGGGGCTGAGCTTGGACTTAAGCGGCATCGGGAGTGTCACTATTCATCACAGTGACCCCGAAAACTATGGATTCGGTACTAATATCGGTCGTTGTCGATTATTTTCCATGTCATCCCCATCCCTAGCCCCCTCACCCCTAGCCCCCCCATCCCTACCCCCCCCCCCCATGTGATTGGTGGATGTTCAGTCACTGTATAGGGGCTCTCTGGTATGAAATAAACACTCCGATCATTTTCTAAATGGACGCTGAGGTGAACAACAGTAGGGTGTCTTTCGTGAATAAGAAATCTGCTCCGTGTATCAGGTTTCTCGTTATCAATGCCAAAGGTTCGGCACCTCATCGATTTGTGTGAGCTGACTTTTGTCTGTCACGGCCGACAATCCAAAGCAGGCGTAAGTATCACGGAAGTTATTCCCCGACGTTCAGTGGGGGTATTGTTTGCATCGGTCGGTTTTGATCCCACCCTCGCCACCTAGATCTAACCCACACGGTAAGTCGTATGTGTGCCAATTTTTGGTTGAAATTGCTCCAAGCGTTCCAGCGTGATGCTCGAACATACATAAAAAAACACACACACATATATATATACGAATATCTCCAATAGAACATTGTATGTTCCTCCGTGACTTTAGTGGATAAGACCTCCATCCCCTTCTTACCCCACTCTCAGTGCAGAAAGGGGCGTCTTAGCCTCAAATTATACATCAAAATACGATAAAAAGCTTCGGTAAACATCAGAAAAAAATGTAAAACTGAAGAGTATGAAGTACCTACATCCGTGTAGAAATATAAAACTCGTCACAGAAATAAAAACGTATTAATGAACGTGATCCAAACTACACACCATCAGTGTATGAAACAATTACAGTATGAAGTAAAAGAGCGAAGTGAAACTGTCACATTCCCTGAAAGATGATAAACTGGAAGACTTGCTGAATTAGCGTACCTTATATACGACGATCCAAGATCGGGAGGGTGCTGGAAGTTTCTGGAACATCATGAGCCCCCGGCCGGAGTCTTATCCACAACTTTCTAGAAGGCTGTTATTTGGACTTGCCATTAGACTTGCCATGGGAGACCATAAATGCTTCTATTAGACCAGTACCGCTCTATTTAACGATTATCTCCCTTAGACCATTGTTTGTTCCTCGGTGACTTTAGTGGATAAGACCTGCACCCCCTTCGTACCCCACTCCAGAGTAGATAGGGGTGTCTTAACCCCAAATTATGCATCTCCAGATTGTAAGTCATATGCATACCAAGTTTGGTTCAAATTGCTCCAGGCGTTCCAGAGTGAAACCGGTACATACATATATATACATACATACATACATACATACATACATACATACATACATACATACATACATACATACATACATACATACATACATATGCAAGCACGCACGCAAAAGCGTATATCTATATAATATATATATATATATATATATATATAGATTGCGACTGCAATAACTAGAGAGGAGTAACCTTACAATCAGTTGTGTCAAAAGTATTGTGCAAGGTCATTCTGAATAGACCTAAAGATATAATGGATACTACAGTGAGAGAAGAACAAGCAGGATTTCGAAAAGGAAGTAGGTGTCTCGACCAAATATTTACTCTAAGAATAATACTTGAAGAACGTATTGAAAAGCAAAAACCATTAAACCTGAACTTTGCGTGTTCATAGGCTTTAAAAAGACATTTGATAGCATACACAGAGATTCAATGTGGAGAATTTTAAGACTATATGGAATACCATCTAAAGCTGTCAACATCCTGAAGGATCTCTGCAACGAATATGTTCGTGCAGTCAGTGCAGAAGAAGGAATGAGCGAATGGTTCCAGACTGAAGCATGCGTGAAACAAGGATGTATATTATATCCCTTCCTTTTTGAATTGATCATAAACTTCATAATGAAAAAAATGCTGCACAGGTAACACAGGTATTAACTGGTTACATGGAACCCAACTAGAAGATCTTGATTTTCCAGGTGACATAACTCTTATCAGTGACAATGTGAATTCGATACAAGAAAAAAAAACAGATATTCTATATTCACTGGCTAGCAAAATAGGACTTGAAACTAACAAGGAAAAAACAACAATAATGAAACTTCTCATTCATCAAGAAAAAAATATATATACGTAGAAGGAACAACTATTGAAGAAATACACCAATTTGCATATCTCAGCGGCTACATAGACAAGGAAGGTGACACCAGAAAGGGAGTTAGAATTGCAAAAGCAGCACTGACCCTCAAGAATCTTGAGAACATATGGCACTCAAACGGTATAAGCACAAAAACTAAGATAAGAAACCAGGAAAACTTGGTGAACTACCATACGTGCTTAATGTGGCGTTTAACGGCACTGGAAGGATGCTTCATTCATTCATTCATTTGCATGTCCCTTGCGGAACTTTGCCTCCCTAACAGCACTCCTGTAGGCCTCTCGGTTGTGAGCAAGATGGCCTGCTGCTGTTGCATCCATTTCCAGATCGTCAACGATGTCTTGCAGCCATCTTCGTCTTGGTCTTCCTCTTTTTCTTTTTCCCATTATGTATCCTTCCAATACGGTCTTCTCTAAATTATCATGACGTTTAATGTGTCAAAAATATTTAAGTTTTCTCTCTTTAATCCTCTTCACTAGCCAGCCTTCTTCAATATTAAGCTCTTGTAGTATAGATATATTTGTTCTTTTCTGTGTCCACGATATGGAAGGATGTTAGATGTAAGATATATATATGGATGGATGGATGGACGGACGGACGGACGGACGGATAGATAGATAGATAGATAGATAGATAGATAGATAGATAGATAGATAGATAGATAGATAGATAGATAGATAGATAGATAGATAGATAGATAGATAGATAGATAGATAGATAGATAGATAGATAGATAGGCAGGTGGACAGAGACAGACAGATAATGTTCTGTGGTCCTTATGTGTGGAACGTGATATGAACCGCTATTGATATTGTTGTGTGGTCATGACGACTGTCTTGATGTTGTCGTAATAAACTTATTTTGTTAGCTGGATTTTGTTTTTCACACACTGAGATATTTACCGAACGTATGTGGTATGAGAGATGATGAGAAACTAGAGTAGACATGATATCTCTAGGCTGAACTGTCGGCTAACAAGAGTCCGGGTACTGGGATGGTTGTGGACAGATTTTCTTCAAAAATTAGTTGGGGGAACAGTACGTTTGCATCATTCATTCATTCATTCATTGCAGTTAAACGTTTGTACCGCTGGAAGAATTTAATTACTTCATTTCCACTCTCGTACGTCCCTCACTCCCCTCACTTACAAGATAGCAGACAGAAAGCGCTGGTGTGGCTCTAGAACTTGTGGTCTATGGACACAAATGGTCCCCGGCGGATGTGGCTCTAGAACTTGTGGTCTATGGACACAAATGGTCCCCGGCGGGTGTGGCTCTAGAACTTATGGTCTATGGCCACAAATGGTCCCCGGCGGGTGTGGCTGTAGAACTTGTGGTCTATGGCCACAAATGGTCCCCGGGGGGTGTGGCTGTAGAACTTTTGGTCTATGGCCACAAATGATCCCCGGCGGGTGTGGCTCTAGAACTTATGGTCTATGGCCACAAATGGTCCCCGGCGGATGTGGCTGTAGAACTTGTGGTCTATGGCCACAAATGGTCCCCGGCGCATTATCAGACTGACCGCGGCTGCATTATCTAATTGGTATTAAGTGCCATCTGTTTTGTATGAGCATGAAAGGTGCGTGACACTGCGATATCACATGAAAGGTGCGTGACACTGCGATATCACATGAAAGGTGCGTGACACTGCGATATCACATGAAAGGTGCGTGACACTGCGATATCACATGAAAGGTGCGTGACACTGTGATATCACATGAAAGGTGCGTGACACTGCGATATCACATGAAAAGTGATAGTCCCCAACTTGCATGTTATTGGAAAAGTCGTCCGTGGGATAAAATAAAAACCGCTAGAAACCATCGCTCTAGAGTCATTTTTGCACAAGACGCGGTTCACCCTGCTGGCACCGCTGACAGCAAGCATCGTTCATTCATTGGCAAGTCCCTTGCAAAACTTTGCCTCCCTAACAGCTCTCTTGAAGGCCTCTGGGTTGTGAGCAAGTGGCCCTGCTGATGATGCGTCCATTCGCAAATCATCAACAATGTCCTGCTGCTATCTCCGCCTCGTTCTTCCACTCTTTCTTCTCCCAATTATGTTTCCTTCCACGGCCATCTTCTCCAAACTTTCATGGCGTTTAATACATCCGAAATGCTTAAGTTTTCTCTGCTTAATCTTCTTTACTAACAAACCTTCTTCAATATATATTCAAATTTGCCATAAGTCCATTAACATCTCGGCAGGCAACAATGGTGTTTTCCATTTTGAAAAATGGGAATAAGTTTTTCTGTTGATCCTGATACATTGACACTTTTTACATTTTTCCTCTGGGAGATTCCACTGCTGAAGTCTTGATGCAAGAAGTTCAGCTTTTCTTTTGCATAAGTCAAGGTCTCGAATTAGATCGCTCGGCTCATTTTGGGAAATCCCATGTAGCTTATCCATCGAACCTTCTTGTGTAAATTCAGAATCTTGTTGTACAGACCCAGCTGATATTTCTCGACTATATTCTTCATCAAGCTCAATAATGAACTTGTCTGATGGTACAGGAATACGCAGCTCGTTTCCATGTGATACTGATCGTGTAGCCGATGGAATATTTGGATACTTCAAGATCCGCTTCTTCTTTGTAGACCATTCTATGTTGAAGAGGAGGCACCATGCCAAAAGTCGCAATCACTTACATGATCTGTGGGCTCTCTCCATATATTGGGAATCAAGAAACCCATTGACCGTCCTTTACTTGACCACGGAGTTTCACAGTACATTTATTACAGCAAATGTGAGGCTCCCATGCCTTGTCTTGGTCACCTAACTTACAACCGAAATAATAATGATATGCTGTTTTGATTAGATGTGTAATCTGACGTTTTTGGGATAAAAAAAGTCACTTCGCCACACACGTAGTAACAATTTTTTGCACTATTAAAGCATTTTCGCGGCATCTTGAAATCAGTCGTGATACAAATTCAGGCTATTATATCACTGCGAAATATATATATATATATATATACTTCTTGAAAATATTAAACTCTTATATTAATTTAGATGTGAGTTACAAATTGAGTTGGTTTTTTTTTCACATTTGACACACAGCAGTAAACAATATGGCTGCCACAGATACCGTAAGCAGTAATTCAGCGGTGTCAAAATGCATTCGTAGCCAGGAAAATTTTGCAACATAAAAATTTTATACTCTTGTCGACACATTAAATAATCAATATCAGAACAATAAGAACTACCCGAGTTTTTAAATGTCATATTCGTTATTCTAACATTGAAATTAATAATTGTAGATTATTTTAAAGTCGGAACTTTTTGTGGTGTTATACAGTGTATTAAATTCTTGTAGCAAGGATATATTTGTTCATTTTTTGTATCAATGATATTTGAAGGACTCTTCTATATAATTTACATTCAGAGGCACTTATGTCTGTCTGTCAGTCTTTCTCCCCCCCCCCCCCCCACCCCCGGTTATTCCGTAGGATCAGGATCAAAGCGTTATCTTGTTATTTAGGGCTTACCTTATACTGCACTGATCGTCTTTCAACGCAATACTGTCACAGTCGCTATAACGCATTTTCTTCGCACACTCCGTAGCAGCATTTTTACACTGAAGTCTCATCTGTATCGAATTCGACGATGTTAGCATTTTCAGTTGACAATCCACGATAAGAACGATGTAGAGAAAGCAGGACTTCTTCATCTACTCTAGCAATTAAGAGAGAGAGAGAGAAATAAAAAGAGAAACAAAAACAACTGTTTCAGTTTTGCAGACGTGCAGTGTGTTCTTTGCGCCAAAATGTGCTTAACATGACACCGAATAGAGGAATTCGTAGCATAAACACGCAAACAAACGAGCAAATACAATAAGGGAACTGCTCAAAGACACAAACAAACGAGCAAATACAATACGGGAACTGTTCAAAGAGGAAAAAACGAGCATATATAATAAGGGAACTGTTCAAAGAGGCAAACAAACGAGCAGATACATGGGAACTGTTCAAAATGATTTGTAACAATTTAAAGTGACCAAATGTCCCGTAGTATACGGCGTAGTCCTGTAATTTAAGAAATTGTCCCATTGCGAACGAAGAAGAAGAAGAATTGTCCCATGAATCGCATTTTTCCGATCAAGATGACTAAGTGTCCTTTATTTTAAAACGCGTGTCCTATATCTTTGATCGCCTCTTGTTCGGAAATGCCCGAAATTTAAAAAAAAATTATCTGAATGAAATGGTGTCCTGAAGAACACTCATTCTGTGGACAAGTAATACAAGTAGACCTGATTGGCAGATGTCTAAGTAAAGTCATAACACTAACCTACGGGTTAAAATTTCGGGTTAATACTTAAATTTAACTTTACTTCCCTTCTCTTCTTTTCACCCCCTCCTCCTTTCTTCACTGAGTGTCCCGTATTTCAGCTTAGAAAAGAAGGTAAGGTCCAATAATTGCTAGGAATGAATTATATAAGCACAGAAAAAAAGTGTACAGCACAATATAGGGTTTTTTTTTTGGTGAACTAAGAACAAAATAAGTTGGCGCACAGTTCTGTGTGAGTGTTGTTCACTTGCCCGTGCAGTTACAGTTGGATCGCAATATTCACGGGCAGATAATCACAGCTCAAGAGGAATCACGTGCAAAGACTCAACAGCGGAAACCGAGCACAGACAGAAGGAAGGTAAGTGTGTAGCTCTAATCACAACCATTTGAAAAACGCAATCATTGAAAGAGAGACTACTAAAATTCCAAAAGAAACATTTTCAGACCATCTAGAGGACTACAGCTTCGCCGACAGATATTGGTCTACTCTCACATACCCAAAGATGCATACAAGAGAAGACAACTAGGACTTACGAAATAGCCAGATCAGTGTGCCTGAATATACATCCAGACGAGACGAAGAAGAGGAGAATCAATTGAAACAAATAAGGAAAGAATCTCACTTGAGACAAGGGAAGTTACAAAAAAAAATACAACACTTTTTAAGTATTCTTGCGGCAGCATTACAGCAGACAGCAATATTGAGAAGGAAATATCCACAATATCTCAGGTCTTTAACAAATTAGCAAGCATATGGAAATCTCCCATTCTCCATAACAACTTCAAGCTCAGAATCTATAAATTCAGTGTTCGTTCCATTTTATTTATATGTAGCCGATAAATGGAGAATCAAATCAGAACTGAAAGTAGACAGAGGATTTGAAGGAAGATGACTCAGAAAAATTTTAAGAATACACTTGGAAGAACACGTGACAAGTGAGGAAATAAAAAAAAGGCATTGAGAACATTACTAAAGAGGTCAAAAGACGAATGGCTGGTCCACATACTACGAATGTAAAGAAAAAGACATCCATATACTGCCTTGACTTGGACACCTCAAGGGAAAAGAAAGAGGGGCAGGTCATTGGGGACTCGGAGACGCACAGTACAGCAAGAACTAAAGGAAGCCAGAAAGACATGTCTTGAGGACACCATCCCGACTTGCTCATGGACAGGATTGGCTGGAGAACCTTTGTTGATGCCTTATGCTCCATTGGGAGTACAGAGGACTGATGATGATGATGATGATTCTGAAACTTGGACAGCAACAAAAAGATGACAAAGAAACTGAAAGCAATGGAGATGCGGTTATGGAGAAAGATGCAACAAATACCCTGGACTGACAGAAAAACAGTCGAAGAGGCCCTCAAAGAAGTTTTAGAACAACGAAAACTAGTTAAAATGATAAGAAAAAAAAACAATCAAAATTTCTTGGACATCTCATGAGAAGACAAGTTCGAGAATCTATTTAATGAGTGTAAAATTCTGGGAAAGAGGAAGAGAAAAAATACCAAATGGCATGGAAAGAGAAGAGCATCTGAACTAGTCGGAAACACCAAGGACCGTGCAAGATGGAGAAGCATGATCGTTAACGTTATCCGTCACGGCACATAACAATAATAATAATAATAATAACAACAACAGTAATTTTTGCGGCTTAACCCAGGGTGGGAAGTCACTAGTGGCGAGGATTCATCCTCCTGGACAAAAGCTCCATCCTGGTCACAACTAGGAAGGGTAGCGGCCACGACCACAAAATGCTGAAGTCGGAGACACTGGACCAGGGCAGTCTAGATAGGCAACCACCTCTCACCCGGCGGGGATGTTTGCGTATCCTAATCACGCTGAGGTTTTCCGGTGAGAAAGTCCAACTCTGGACTGGATGGGCAACCACCTCTCACCCGGCGGTGATACACGGGTATCTCAAAACACGTTGAGGTTTTCCGGTGAGAAGGTCCAACCCTGGCCTGGGTGGGCTACCACCTCTCACCCAGCGGGGATGCACTGATATCCTAAACACGTCGAGGTCTTCCGGTGAGAAAGTCACTCCAGACTAAACTGGTGCAATGAAAACCACGGTGCCACGCAATCCGCTTCCGAGACCCACCAAGAATACAAGCTAAAGCCCTGCGATACTCTGAACCTCTTGTGGTCCTCTCGGGGATCTCGTGTGGTCCCTTCGGGGACCGCACAGGAGACCATGGGACCTAACGAGGACCACAGGCGTAAATTCAGTAGAATCACATTGCGGTCTTGGTGGTAGAAGCGAACGAAGAAGAAGAAGAAGTAATTTTTGCTTTGTAAGGAAAATATAATTAGGAAAACAAACCTTGAGTTACGAGTATCTGCACAAATTTGTCTCTTCAATAATTTCTGATTCGTCTGTTATCTTATATGTCTAGGCTGGGTATGTTAAATGTTATCTTACATGTCTAGGCTGGGTATGTTAAATGTTATCTTACATGTCTAGGCTGGGTATGTTAAATGTTATCTTACATGTCTAGGCTGGGTATGTTAAATGTTATCTTACATATCTAGGCTGGGTATGTTAAATGTTGTCTTGCGTGTTTCAGGCTGGGTATGTTAAATGTTATCTTGCGTGTTTCAGGCTGGGTATGTTAAATGTTGTCTTGCGTGTTTTAGGCTGGATATGTTAAATGTTATCTTGCATGTTTCAGGCTGGGTATGTTAAATGTTATCTTGCATGTTTCAGGCTGGGTATGTTAAATGTTATCTTGCATGTTTTAGGCTGGATATGTTAAATGTTGTCTTGCGTGTTTTATGCTGGATATGTTAAATGTTGTCTTGCGTGTTTCAGGCTGGGTATGTTAAATGTTATCTTGCGTGTTTCAGGCTGGGTATGTTAAATGTTGTCTTGCACGTTTCAGGCTGGGTATGTTAAATGTTATCTTGCGTGTTTTAGGCTGGATATGTTAAATGTTATCTTGCATGTTTAAAGCTGGGTATGTCAAATGTTATCTTGCATGTTTCAGGCTGGATATGTTAAATGTTGTCTTGCGTGTTTCAGGCTGGGTATGTTAAATGTTGTCTTGCACGTTTCAGGCTGGGTATGTTAAATGTTGTCTTGCGTGTTTCAGGCTGGGTATGTTAAATGTTGTCTTGCATGTTTCAGGCTGGATATGTTAAATGTTATCTTGCATGTTTCAGGCTGGGTATGTTAAATGTTGTCTTGCATCTTTCACTGTTTGCTGCCATTTCTCAACGCACTGTCACAGTTGCGCCATGGTACAAACTCTTTAGCGTACTAATTTAGTACTGACTTCCATCTTTGCAAGTGAGTATCAGCGTAAACTTTCGCCAGTTCTATACGAAGATGCATGGAAAATAAAATGCTGTGATGCACAACATGGTCAGCTGATTCAAAATGAGAAATAACATTTAAAATCTCTCTCTCTCTCTCTCTCTCTCTCTCACACACACACACACACACAAGGTCCTTGCCGTCGAGCGTAGGATATCATGTCCTTCCATAACCCTTAATCCCTTATGCACCTCAACAGGCTTGTCACTGAGCATTTTCCGTGGCAGGATGCCAAACCATCAAACATCTTTTCTGTCTGTCTACCTCTGTCTCTTCTACCTTCTATCTTCCTTGTTGCCATTAGATGCTCTAGTCCACCTCTACTCCTAAAATGTCCCACAAAACTGGATTGTCGTTTTCTGATCTTTATTATAATTTTCCTTGTTTCTTGTGCCTCTTTTAGAACGTCCTCGTTTGATTTTCTCGCTGTCCATGGTATTTTCAACATTCTTCTTAAGAACAACATTTCTGTTGTTTCCGTCCTTCTTTACATCTCATCACAGACCGTCCTGGCTCACATCCACAGTACAGGATTAGTTCAATTTAATATTGTATTACTCTGTTCCAGGCTCTCGTATAATTTCAACAAAAACTCAGTTAACTACAAGGGGCGTTCAGAAAGTAATGCACTACATCATTTTTTTCAGCTAATAACGAAGACAGAAGCGTGAAATGTTGCACACTTTAAATATGGCATGAGCCAGTTGTGTGAACCAAATTGCACCGCAATCAGCAGAAGAATATGGCTGCCCTAACCGTTGAAATGGAACGTGTTAGCAACTTGCGGTATAAGCAGCGAATTGTGATAGAATTTCTCGTTGCAGAGAAGAAAACTGTTGTGAACATTCACAAGCGTCTATGTGATATGTATGGAAATTTTGCAGTCGACAGGAGTACAGTCAGTCGCTGGGTTCAGAGAATCAAACAATCAATAAGTGGAGATAAGGAGTTGCATGATCGGCCGCGTTGTGGACGTCCTGTCACAACCACCAAGGCAGAAATGTTGAAATGCGCTGAGGGCATTATTCTTACTGATAGGCGTATCACTACTCAACAATTGGCCTTGAAGCTGTCAGTCAGCAATGGTAGCGCAAATGCAGTTATAAAATCTCTCGGATTTTCTAAGGTTTGCGCAAGATGGGTTCTCGAAGTCTCACAAATGACCGTCAATTGCAAATGAAAGCAATTTCTTCTGAATTGTTGGAGCGTTTCAAAATGCTGAGGGAGAGAACTTTTTGACTAAGAAGATCGTAACAGGTGAGGAAACCTAGGCACATCATTTTGAACCTGAGACAAAAAGACAGTCAATGGAGTGGCATCATCCGCAATCACCACGAAGAAAGAAACTCAAGACAACTCATTCAGCTAGAAAGGTCATGATCACTATCTTTTGGGACATTGCAGGTGTGATTCTTGTGGATGTTATGCCAAGAGGAGAGACAATCAGTTCGCAAGCTTACATTGAGGCATTGAAAAAACTCAGTCACCATTTTCGCACAGTTCGGCTGCACAAGAATCCAGCAGACCTGCTTCTCCTTCACGACAATGCGCGCCTCACACAAGTCTGGCATCACGGGAAGCAATCACCAAATTGGGTTGAACTGTACTACCCCATCCACCCTATAGTCCCAATTTGTCACCCTTTGATTTCCATCTGTTTGGTTCACTTAAAGATGCCCTCCGAGAGGTAAGATTTGAAGATGACGAAGAAGTGATTCATGCAGCAAAGATATGGCTATATAATCAAGAGAAAATCTGGTACGGGATAAGAATACATGCACTTTTTTCGCTCTGGCGTAAAGACATACAAGTTAATGGGATTACGTTGAATAATACCATTGTTTACATGACATATCCACGTATAATGTGTAAGAATTTCATGCTTTTTGAATGAACAGCTCCTGAGAAAAACGATGTGGTGCATTACTTTCTGAATGTAACTCGTAAAACCCCCGATGAAAGCCGCTTACACAAGGTTCGACAATTAAGTAATGAGACTGATTTTATTATGGCCAAGACAAAAATGTCATTTATGAAGCGAAGAATGAAATCCAAAGAGGCAACCTTCAACTGTGATCTTGTAACTTTTCATCGCCGCCTGGTAAGTAGAGGACAAACAAGCAGCCATTTTGTTGACCTAGTTAGAGATGCATTGTCACCTAATCAGCATGGAACAAAAAGCTGACATTAAATTCTGTTTAAAACTCGGGAAAAGTGCCATTGAGACAGTTGAATTGATGCGACAACTATATGGGGATAATTGTTTATCTCGTGCCCAGATTTTCAGGTGGTGTTCACGATTCAAAAGCGCTGTGGAAACGATTACAAATGCAACCAAACATGGACGCCCAATTCCTGTTCGCAATGAGGAACTCATTGCAAAAGTCAGATAACGGTTACAAGAAGATCGTTGTTTGACTGTGAGGATGATGGCAAATGAATCTGGTGTTAACCAAGAGACCATTCATAAAATTTCAGTGGAAGATTTGGGCAAGAAAAAAGGTGCTTGCCAGTTTGTACCACATGCGTTGTCTAATGACCTTTTTAAAAACATCAGCGTGTTGAGTACGCAAAAGACGTCAAAACGTGTCGCAGAAATAAACATTTCTTAAATTTGATTGTTGCAGAGGATGAAACATGGATTTTCCGCTATGATCCCACAACTTGGAAGTGGAAGTCATCATCATCACCAAAAGGCAAAAGATTTCGGCTTCAAAAGTCGAAAGTGAAGATAATGTTGATGTGCTTCTACGACAGCAAAGAAGTTATTCACAAAAATTTATTCCAGAGGGACAGAATGTCACTGCCAAAGTTTATTTAAGTTTAATATAAACGCTTATTGAAAAGGATTCTCCGAGTCCGACCCGAGGATTCAACACCTGGCAGTTTTTTTGCTTCTTCATGATAATGCTCTGGCTCACCGGGCGCTAGTTGTAAAGGAATTTTTGACACAAAAACAATTATGTGTTCTCAATCATCCACCCTATTCCCCAGATTTGTCTCCCTGCGATTATTTTCTATTCCCAAAATTAAAGTTACCATTAAAAGGACGCTTCTTTGACGATACTGATGACATCCAAAGGGCCGTAACATCGAGTTTAAGGGCCATGCCAACAGAAGAACTGCAAAGATCGTTCCAGTATTTGTTAGATCGTGCCACTCGCTGTATCAATGCACAAGGGGGTTACTTTGAATAAAATACAGGCAATATATTCAACTGTTGTTTATTTTATTTTTTTATGGAATTAGTCTCATTACTTAATTGTCGGACAGTGTATTACAATATATCTGTCTCATGTCATTAGGTAAGAGCAAGTCATGACATGACTTGTATCTCAGTTAGATACAACAAACTCAAGAAGCCCATACATTTTAAACTTTAAACCAACATTTGCGTGTGAGAGATAGGTAAGAGTAATCCTATCTTGCTATGAAGGTACCTAGGGGACATGGTGATAGTGTCCATATTTTCCTTGACCTGTCAGCACAATACAGCGTGATGAGGTTAGCGTTATGCCTGGCTGTCTTTAGCTCCCTAGCTCCAAGGCCACGTGCTCGTTTCTGCCACCGGGTCACTGAGGCACCACCTACCAAAACTGAGGCATCAGCCTGGCACCGAGTGCACTTAAGCACTTCCAACATTTGTGGTCGGGTTCAGGTTAAAAAACAAACGTGGCCGAATGGCAAGTGGCTAACGTGCTCGTCTTTCGTGGAGAAGGTGAGCGCTTTCAATCCAGCTGGATGCGCTCCAGTCGTCCATATGTAGAAATAAGTATCTGACCCCAGCTGGAGCTGGGAAAGGAAATGCTGTGGCGATGTTTATACCACATCATTCTGTAGTGTGCCGACAGTTAAGGAAAATACGGACACGGGCATATTATCTCCTAGGTATCACTGTGGCATGATAAGTCTACCTTTATCTTGGAGTGACTAACCGGACAGAAAGTCAGTGATAGAGATGAATGGATACAGTTGAGGGTGGGGGGGGGGGGGGGGAGAGGAAGAGGAGAGAGAGATTTGTGTATGGTATTGCATCCATAATAACATATGCTCCTGAACTACATATGTTACATCTTATCTAGAAATGTTCATTTGCTTGATTTGTAATGTAATATTTAATCTAATAAGCCATGTGGTAAAAGTTACATTTCATACATTAAATAAATGTGAAGATAGCAGACCTTTTCGAACGATGAAGAACGAAGACGAGGAAGCAATACTGTGAATAAAAATGCTAATTTAACGGATAGTTACTTACAAGTGCGAAGTTTTGTGGGCAGATTCGACAAAAAGCGATACCATGAATATTGCTAACCTTAAACGTCACACATACAACACGTTCATGAACAGCACACATGAAGGCTGTGCGCACGAATATCAGTCAGTCAGTCATTTGCATGTTTCTTGCGCGACTTTGCCTCCCTAAAAGCACTACTGTAGGCCTCTCGGTTGTGAGCAAGATGGCCTGCTGCTGATGCGTCCATTCGCAGATCATCAACGATGTATTGCAGCCATCTTCGCCTTGCTCTTCCTCTCTTTCTTTTTTTCCATTATGTACCTGTCGAATCCGGCTGGAGGCACCCCAGTTACCCAGCTGTAGAAATGGGTACTCGATTTCTTCTGGAGTTGGGGAAGGAAAGGCAGCCGGGGGTATACTGACCATATCACCCTCTAGTGTGCTGACAGGTCAAGGAAAATATTGGCACTAACACCATATCCCTATGTGCCTCTAAGGCATGACAGGATTACCTTTACCTTACTTTTTTTTTAACCTTTCCAAGACTGTCTTCTCTAAATTATCATGACGTTTAATGTGTCCAAAATATTTAAGTTTTCTCTCTTTAATCCTCGTTACTAGCCAGCCTTCTTCAATATTAAGCTCTTGTAGTATAGATATATTTGTTCTTTTTTGTGTCCACAATATTTGGAGAACTCTTCTGTAGCATTTACATTCAAAGACATTTATGTGTTTCTCAGCTGTTTTGTTAAGTGTCCAGGTCTCACAGGCATATGTTGCGATGGAAAAGATGCATGCCCATACAAATCTTATTTTTGTAGTTCTGTCTGTTCCTCTCCACAGATTCTTTAGTTGTTTTACTTTCTGAAGAGCGATAGATGTCCTCCTTTTAATTTCCCTCACTGTATCTCCATTATTAGTTAGTAATGATCCAATATATTCAAAACTCTCCACTTCTTTCAATTTTTCCTCACTGATATATATATATATATATATATATATATATATATATATATATATATATATATTTCAGCTATCTTGTTTGTTTTCTCAGTTGTCATTGGTTCAGTTTTCTTCGCATTAAGATAGAGGTTTTGCTATTCACTATTCTTACGAACTGACATAATTAGTTTTTTCATTCCTTTTTGTGCTGAGGATAGAAATACTGTGTCATCAGCACACCTAATCTCTGGTATTTTATAACCTACAATTTTTATGGCATCGTAATATTCTTTGTCTACATCTTCTCTAATATTCCTCATTATATTTTCAGTATACAAGTTAAATAAGTAATGCGACAATATGCACCCCTGATGGACCCCTTGTTTTATGTCAAACCAAGCTGTTGTTTCACCATTTATTCTTACTGCTACCTGTTGGTGTAGATACAGCAGTGATATTAATTGTATCACATGTGTTGGAAATCACATTTTCCCCCCATTATTTCCTAAAGTTTATGGTGTTGTTACACAATCAAATGCATTTGAATAAAATGCATTTTCAATAAAAGATAAATATAGATTCACATTAAGCTCTCCGCACTACTCTATAACGAGGTCATGACGCAGAAATTCTGTAGCTTAGTCTCTCAGCAGGTACCAACTTTTCAGACATAAACATATATATATATATACACACACGGTCTCCTGCCATGTTTAGATCATACTGGACAACAACAACAACAACAAATAACTACTTTTTTAGCTCCACTCTGAAGAAGCAATAATAGTCGTAACCCCCCCCCCTCCCCAAAAAAAAATCCACTACTTTCGCCCCCCCCCCAACCAACGATACAAGGAAGAGAGCAGAGGCAGAAAAGTATCGTGGAATTTTTGATGACGATGATCCCTTGCCAGGGATAAGAATGGCGCCATTTTACCAGGGGGTGGGGAGGGGAGGGACAGTAATAGATAAAATAAGTTAACATTTTTTTTTAAACTTCAGTGAGTGGTGACGTATCTAGTTTGTTGCAGACATGCGCTCTACTTTGCATTTAATAACAAACTCACATGGAGAGATTTTTGTTTTCGTCAAAACTAGACTGACGCTATATTTAAATGTTCATGGCTATCTACAAACTAGTCTGACGCTAGATTTAAATGTTCATGACTATCCACAAACTAGGCTGACGCTAGATTTAAATGTTCATGACTATCTACAACCTAGGCTGACGCTAGATTTAAATGTTCATGATTATCTACAAACTACTCTGACGCTAGATTTAAATGTTCATGACTATCTATGCCAGTGTTCACAAGCTTGTTGGAGCTTATCGCCCCTTTTCTCCCAGGCGACATACTCAACGCCCCGGCTCAACCTCTTATGTACTTACTCGTACCGGTTAAACTAGAATACGCATTACATAACTAAAAAACTTCAGGTAGCAAACCAGTTTATTTAACAACGCGAATGAGTACATTTATAATCCATCTACTGCATTATTTTCTCAACTTTTAATAGTGTTGGATGAGTTTCAAGAAGGGGCACAGGTTTCTCAAATATCAGGTTGAAAAGTGCTAAGAAGGAAGGTACCTCTGCCCCGGTCTGCTACTTCATTTTTCCTCAACGCTCCCCCCCACCCCCAAATCAACTACCTCCGTTTCTTCCACAATCCCAGCCCTTCATCAAACTGATCCTCTTTCTTTCACCGCCTTCTGGTCCGTTCCAACGCCCAAGGGCTGGAAAGGGGGGGGGGGGGCGTTATCGCCCACTGTGGGTAATTCTGGTCTAGACATGCACTGTAGTCAAAATTTGAAAGATTTTCTATTAGTGTAATTTCCAAGCTAAAGCTAAACTGTACATGTGTGAGAACAGATCATAATAAATTGAAATGTTTCTGTCATTAAAAAAAAAATGAAACCCAGAAAAGTGTTAATAGAAAGATAAGTGTGAAGACATTTGAAAATGTGACTTCTTGAGGTATCAGACAGTCGGTTGTATCATTATGTTACTCCTATTTTCCCGCACTGGGGTACGGCTCACTAGCCAGCCACGCCAAACGTTGAGAAATCTGGCCCGCCAAGAGTTGAGAAATATGCCCCTCCAAGACCTGAGAAATCTGGCCCGCCAAGAGTTGAGAAATATTCCTCGCCAAGACCTGAGAAATCTGGCCCGCCAAGAGTTGAGAAATATGCCCCTCCAAGACCTGAGAAATCTGGCCCGCCAAGAGTTGAGAAATATTCCTCGCCAAGACCTGAGAAATCTGGCCACATCTGCCACGCCAAGACTGATGAACCATGGAAGGCCACAAACGTTGTAAAACCAAGCAAACAAACCCTGGCAGACATGATTGGCTAAGCTTGAAGGATCAAGACTGACTGCCATATTACGCCACGGCTGGCGATTTAGGCGAGCAAAACTGTTTTCCCTGGGAGGCGAAGCTTGGCGAACCCTTTGATACCAAGACAATAAACCCCGGAAGGCATTAACTGCGAACCCTGACAGGTCAAGTCGCTGTCTTATATCGTTCAATAGCTAATCAGAAGCAGACATCGACGACAGTCAGTCATCTGCATGTTCCCTGCGGAACTTTGCCTTCCGAACAGCTGTCCTGTAGGCCCCTTGGTTGTAAGCAAGATGCCCTGCTGCTGACGACGGTCATGTGAACAAAATGAGAGTCGTCCAGGTGCTAGTTGTGGTGAGACTTAATGAAAACTTTTCTATTGTAGACTTTCCAGGCAGTCTCGTGTCATATTCCGTTGCTCGCCTCAGGTAAAGAGGAAACATGTATTAGTCATCGTCACTATCATCATAACCTGAAAGATGAGAAACTTCTCTTCATCTCAAGACGATATGAACAGCAATAGCAACATTAACAACAACAATAACTCTAAATGGCACTCTTTAGTTAGTAAATATACAAACTTTTTTGGTTTTTAAATGAGACAAAGCATAAAATTTGAAACAAACAAATTGTTAAAAAAAAAGAATTAACAATTTAGTAAGACAATGGAGGGATGGTACAGCCAGCAATGATTGTGCTGTTTCATTTATTAAAAAAAGAAATGAGGGTTGGAGTCTTTGCACTATTCTGCAGTGAAAACAAGACTATATTTGGCAGTAATGATTATGTGCGTGCATGTGACAGCCTTCCACAACATGATCCAGGTCTAGAACTTAGCACAGTGCGGTTTCTGATAAGAGAGTTCCTCTTCACGAAGTTTTCTGCATCACTTAAGTTCTTTGATGGTTATTGTTTGATGATTTTCCGGGATGGTTACGCTGGTGTAGCTGTTGACTTGCGACTGGTGGTTTTTGTGCAAGACGAAAGTACCAGAAAACTCAGTGCTACAACAGTAGCTGGTACAGAATAAACAGAAGCTGGATTTTGACCCACGACTGTTTATGGATGCAGTCGGTGGCGCATATGACTTTAACCAAGTGGTCGTACTCTTCCAGAGTGCAGTCACCCCTGCAAGAACAGGTAACATAATTATTTCTCATCATCATCATCGTCATCATCATGTGCCGTGCCGACTGGCGTTGGCTATTATGCTTCTCCAGAGTATCCGATCCCTCATGCAGGCCATCAGCTCAGTTGGTGATCTCCTCTCACACCATCCCGTCAGACTGTCCAGTATCATTTCTCTTGGTCTTCCTCTTGATCTTCTTCCTTCTATTTTTCCTGTTGTTATAATATTTCAATGAACCCTCTTCTCATTGCATGTCCTATGAAAGTACATTGTCTCTCTCTTATCTTTTTGACAAGGTTTTTTTTTGTCTCTCCAGCTCTTCTCATACATTCTTCATTAGTTATTTTTGCTGTCCAGGGGATTCGCAACATTCTTCTAATAAACCACATTTCTGCTGCTTCCAATGATTTTTGTGCAGACTTGCCTATTGTCCATGATTCACTTCCATATAACAAGATAGGTTCAATATAGCATTTTACGACTCGTTTTCTAACATTCATTGATAAGGATGTGTTGGATAATATGTTTCTCATTCTCACAAACCATTATTCCCCACCTCAGTGTTTTTTGTCACTTGTCTGGGTTTTTTTTTCGTGGCCGCTTTTGACCATAGACTAAACTGACATCATTTTTAATTAACTTGTCTGCACTCTGGGAACCTGAGGAAAAATAGAAGGAAGAAGATCAAGAGGAAGACCAAGAGAAATGATACTGGACAGTCTGACGGGATGGTGTGAGAAGAGATCACCAACTGAGCTGATGGCCTACATGAAGGATCGTGTACTCTGGAGAAGCATAATAGCCAACGCCATTCAGCACGGCACATGATGATGATGATGATGCACTCTGGGATTTAAAAAAAAATTAACTTGTTTGTACTGCTGTCATAAGAACGTGGTGATCGTCAAACAGTTCTCTTCCGTTCTAGCTAGAGGTTGTAACTCTCTACCAAGACAGTGACTGAATACGTCAGTGAAAATTAGATGAACAGCGTTTCTAATTTGTTCAACCGACGAAATCATGATAAGAACATACAAAAAAGAGAAGTATCAGTCAATATAAAACTGGCATCATAAATTGCTGGTTACTAAAAGGACATACACTTGATGACACTCATCATCTATAGATTTGATGTCCTTCACGAAGCCTTCTTCTTCTTCTTCTTCTTCTTCTTCTTCTTCAGTGTCCGTTTCTAGAGACCGCAGTTCACAATTAGAGCTATATTGTAGCTGGTGTATGTTGTAGCTAGTGCTATGGTGTAGCTGGCGATGAGGTATAGCTAGTGCAGTGGTGTAGCTGGAGCTTATGTATAGCCAGTGCTATGGTGTAGCTGGAGCTGAGGTATAGCTAGTGCTATGGTGTAGGTGGAGCTGGGGTATAGCAAGTGCTATGGTGTAGCTGGAGCTGAGGTATAGCAAGTGCTATGGTGTAGCTGGAGCTGAGGTATAGCCAGTGCTATGGTGTAGGTGGAGCTGGGGTATAGCAAGTGCTATGGTGTAGCTGGAGCTGAGGTATAGCAAGTGCTATGGTGTAGCTGGAGCTGAGGTATAGCTAGTGCTATGGTGTAGGTGGAGCTGAGGTATAGCTAGTGCTATGGTGTAGCTGGAGCTGAGGTATAGCAAGTGCTATGGTGTAGCTGGAGCTGAGGTATAGCTAGTGCTATGGTGTAGCTGGAGCTGAGGTATAGCTAGTGCTATGGTGTAGCTGGAGCTGAGGTATAGCTAGTGCTATGGTGTAGGTGGAGCTGGGGTATAGCAAGTGCTATGGTGTAGCTGGAGCTGAGGTATAGCAAGTGCTATGGTGTAGCTGGAGCTGAGGTATAGCAAGTGCTATGGTGTAGCTGGAGCTGAGGTATAGCTAGTGCTATGGTGTAGCTGGAGCTGAGGTATAGCAAGTGCTATGGTGTAGGTGGAGCTGAGGTATAGCCAGTGCTATGGTGTAGCTGGAGCTGAGGTATAGCAAGTGCTATGGTGTAGCTGGAGCTGAGGTATAGCTAGTGCTATGGTGTAGCTGGAGCTGAGGTATAGCTAGTGCTATGGTGTAGCTGGAGCTGAGGTATAGCTAGTGCTATGGTGTAGGTGGAGCTGGGGTATAGCAAGTGCTATGGTGTAGCTGGAGCTGAGGTATAGCAAGTGCTATGGTGTAGCTGGAGCTGAGGTATAGCAAGTGCTATGGTGTAGCTGGAGCTGAGGTATAGCAAGTGCTATGGTGTAGCTGGAGTTGTGGTATAGCTAGTTCTGTGGTGTAGCTGGAACTATGATAACTGGACCTGTGGTATAGTTAGTGCTGTGGTGTATCTGGAACCATGGTAGATGTAGCTGTGGTATAGTTAGTGCTGTGGTGTACCTGAAACTATGATAGCCGGAGTTGTGGTATAGTTAGTGCTGTGGTGTAGGTAGAACTACTGTAGCTGGAGCTGTGGTATAGTTAGTGTTATGGTGTGGTTATGGTATAGCCAGTGCTGTGGTGTAGCTGGAAATATGGTAGCTGGATCTATGGTATAGCTAGTGTTGTGGTGTAGTTCGAACTAGGGTAGCTGGAATTATGGTATAGCTAGTGCTGTAGTGTAGACAGTGCAGTGGTGTAGCTGGAGCTGGGTTATAGCTAGTCCTGCGGTGTAGCTGGAACTATGGTAGCTGGTGCTGTGGTATAACTAGTGCTGTGGTGTAGCTGGAACTATGATAACTGAAGCTGTGGTATAGCTAGTCCTGTTGTGTAGCTGGAACTATGGTAACTGGAGCTATGGTATAGATAGTCCTGTGGTGTAGCTGGAACTATGGTAGCTGGAGTTGTGGTATAGCTAGTTCTGTGGTGTAGCTGGAACTATGATAACTGGACCTGTGGTATAGTTAGTGCTGTGGTGTATCTGGAACCATGGTAGATGTAGCTGTGGTATAGTTAGTGCTGTGGTGTACCTGAAACTATGATAGCCGGAGTTGTGGTATAGTTAGTGCTGTGGTGTAGGTAGAACTACTGTAGCTGGAGCTGTGGTATAGTTAGTGTTATGGTGTGGTTATGGTATAGCCAGTGCTGTGGTGTAGCTGGAAATATGGTAGCTGGATCTATGGTATAGCTAGTGTTGTGGTGTAGCTGGAACTATTGTAGCTGGAACTGTGGTATAGCTAGTGCTGTAGTGTAGCTGAAACTATGGTAGCTGGAACTATGGTATAGCTAGTGCTGTGTTGTTGCTAGAAGTATGGTAGCTGGAACTGTGGTAGCTGGAACTGCGGTATAGCTAGTGCTGTGGTGTAGCTGAAACTATGGTATGCTGTGGTGTAGCTGAAACTATGGTAGCTGGAACTATCTTACAGCTAGTGCTGTGTTATTGCTGGAAGTATAGTAGTTGGAACTGCGGTAGCTGGAACTATGGTATAGCTAGTGCTGTGGTGTAGCTGAAACTATGGTAGCTTGAACTATGGTATAGCTAGTGCTGTGTTGTTGCTAGATGTATGGTAGCTGGAACTACAGTATAGCTAGTGCTGCGATGTAGCTGAAACTGTGGTATAGCTAGTGTTGTAGTGCTGCTGGAACTATGGTATTGTTGGTGTTGTGGTGTAGCTGGTGCTATGGTAGCTGGAAGTATGGTACAGCTAGTGCTGTGGTGTGGTTGGAGCTATGGTATAGCCATTGCTGTGGTGTAACTGGAACTATGGTAGCTGGAGCTGTAGTGTAGTTAGTGCTGTGGTGTGGTTGGAACTGTGATATAGCCAGTGCTGTGGTGTATCTGGAGCTATGATAGTTGGAGCTGTGGTATAGCTAGTGCTGTGGTGTATCTGGAGCTATGGTAGTTGGAGCTGTGGTATGGCTAGTGCTGTGGTGTAGTTGTAGTTATGATAGCTTGAGCTGTGGTATAGGTAGTGCTGTGGTGTAGTTGGAGCTATGGTATTTGAAACTGTGATATGGCTAGTGCTGTGGTGTAGCTGGAGCTATGGTAGTTGGAGCTGTTGTATGGCTAGTGCTGTGATGTAGCTGGAGGTATGATAGCTAGAGCTATGGTATAGCTAGTGCTGTGGTGTAGCTGGAATTATGGTATTTGAAACTATGATATGGCTAGTGCTGTGGTGTAGCTGGAGCTATGGTAGCTGGAGCTGTGGTATAGCTAATGCTGTGGTGAAAATCTTGCAGGCGTCACAAATATGGCGGTATGTATCATCAGGGCCGGTCACATTCCCCAATATGTGTTTGTCACTTGAAACATTTGACTGCCTAAATTAGATTATGGGTGCAGGAAGTAAACTCTCTCTCTCTCTCTCTCTCTCTCTCTCTCCACCCGTATTCGTTAGAACAACGCGTTTAGAAGTCAATATAGTGCTTTATAATTTACGACTCTGCGCTCATAAACGTGGGAGATAACTGCAGGTGTACACAGAGAAGCTTACCATTGATTCTTGGACGTGTAAGCGAGACAACTTTCGGCTGCATGGCTCTGTAGCTTTTGGCATAACTGTTGTTGTCGTTCTGCGCTTCCATAGTCGAAAATGTTCATGTGAATCATCTCTAACTTGCAGACAGCAGAGTCGAGCTTCTGTGCACAAGAGAGGTCAATGTTGGCCGCTAGCTGGAACAAAATAGCTTCGCCTCGACAAGCTAGATTGTAGAGAAAACTGACTTCAGTTTTCCTACAGGAAGTGCTGAAACAATAAAAATATTTTAATTTGTGGCATAATAAAGATCCAGAATAACGCATATACTTGGTACAGATCTACAGGATGTTTTTTTAAAGAAACTTTTAAAAGATATCTAAGAACATTGTGAGGAAAAAAATTAATTAACCTTTCGCACACCTACCTAGCACGGAAAACACACACACACACACATAGCTCTCGTACACGGGTCTGACGTACAGCGCACAAATAAGACCAGACAAATAGAGTGAGTGAGTGAGTGAGTGAGTGTAGTCTGCTTATTTCGTGCTCTGGGATCTCTTTTTTACCAGTTGCTATAGCGACGTACCCTCTACTCTACCCTTCTACCCAGTCTTCCTGTCCCGTTAAACAGAGGAGGATCTATAAACCAGTGGTTTCCGAACAGTTTCCCTACCTTCCACCCCCCACCCCACCCCCCGCCCCCACTCACTCTCACCTCCTTGGGTACAGGATAGATCTTTGGGGCTCCTGGGAAAACTATTTCATTTGTTTCATGCCGCGCTTTTCAACCCTCCATCCACCCACCCACCCACCCGGTCTTTCCTACACCAGATCGTCTTATCGCATGGGAGTGGTTGGGTGAGGGTCAACTGTTCAACCAGGAAACCACTGCACATAATAATCACACTAGGAAGGAAACTCTCTGTTGTAGAAAGCAAAACAACACAACTCCTCACATCATCAGAGAAGTGTCCCCCGCCCCACGCCGTCCCCCCCCCAGTCAAGCGATTCGGCGATTTAACCTTCTGATGCTCTAAGGAAGGGTGCCGCCGTGGGACCATGTCTCCCAGAGGTATGTGAATTGTTTATTTACAATCGGGGCACGAGACTAAAGACACTGCTCGGCTTTTCACGTCCTTGACTTGCCAAAGTGCCTGGCTGTTTGTCTGGTGGCTTTTGATAAACTTTATTATACAGGGTGTTCCGTAAGTAACTGTGCACTAACCCAGTATCGATTCCGGTATCGTGGTGATATATTAATGTCTGCGGAACCTAGCCACATCTATCTGCCGTGGCTGGAGTCGCCGATTAAGCGTGCTGATAAAAAAAATGTTACGTATTATAAGCTAATCAGACATGTACCTTATAGCAAATGTTGAAAGTGATGTCCTGGTTCATCCATGAAAGAATGAACACGTTTAATTTTATTCGCAAATACGTTTCTCAGTTCTGCTGGTGAAATGTTCTTGTGTAGGCAATTACTGCAGTTTTTTAATTCATTTTGCGTGAGTGGGCGATTTCGATAAACTTCAGACCGAGCTGCTCCCCACAGACAAAAGTCTGGTGGATTTAGATCCGGTGAGTGAGGAGAGCATACGTTTTTTTTTAGAGATGATACAATCTCCGAAAATCTCGTTCAGAAGTTTCAAGGAATTTTTAGCTGTATGCGCAGTAGCGCCATCTTGCTCAAACCATGAGTAGGTGATTTTTCTTCCTCAAACAGGCCGATGATGAAATCGTGAAGTATTGAACAATAACGTTCAATGTTGACTGTCTCATCAAAGAATATAGGGTCAACAATGCGCTTGATATATAACTACCTGCTGAACAAGAAACATACGCTCCTCTAGTGAAAGAACCAGTAGTGAATACACTGATTTAAGCAATCACCCGTCGTGAGCTTCGCAACAACTGCTTCGCCGCTTAACAGCTGAATACACAAAGACAGACTGAATGCAGTGAATGTTACACAACAGCAGGTTTTTCAACACACAAACAGATAGATGTGGCTAGATACCGCAGTCATTAAGATATCACTACGATACCGGAATCGATACTCGGTTAGTGCACAGTTATTTTCCGAACGCACTACTGTGGCCAAGTCCTTGCCTACGATTTGTGTTTGTCGCCCTTGCTTGTCCAGCGAGTCGCACGCAGCGACTTTATATGATGACACACCCTGAGGGAAGCGGAAACACGAGCCACTCTCGCAGCCCACTGTACCAGATGTTAACTTCCATTAAATTGCCTTCATCATTGTTACTGTCTGGTATAGGCTCTTCGCGAATTATAAGTCTTCACGGGTCAGTGTTAAATTGTTCTCTACGTTTGTGCCACACCCAGCACGAGAACCTTCTCTGCTGTTTCTGCCAGCCTTTTCAGCGTGCTTGTTTTTGCTTGTCCTTCTATGCCCTTCTAATAACACATACCGTACGCTGATGTCGCCACGAATCCTCTTGCTCCCACCTCAACAACAACCGCTTTAGATTTCGACGCATGCCTTACCTGCTTTTATTCACCCCTTACCTTAAATCGCATGTGTGGTCGCTCTCTTGAACGCTTCGACAATGAATGTAGCGCCTTTTCGCAGCGCAGTAAGTCGCTCGTGCCTTACAATTTTTCTCCAGGGTGCTCCAGCTCATAATCACTGGCGTTTGATGTTGGCAGGTCATGATGACAAATACAGCAAGGAGGCAGACTTTCTTCATCTGTTCCTAGATTTGAGTAATTTTGTATTGTCATTAAAAAGTGTCGCAGATATTTAAGGCTGCGGTCGCACATGGCGATGTTCGTGTCATTTTCTGTCCATGTACTGCCAGTGCATTCAACTAAACAAAACACACAAAATCAAGACAGGAAATTATGAAAAAAACCCAACATAATACATTAAAAACGCATATATGGATAAACGTGGGCAAAAATGCTAACACAACGCAATGTGTCTCAGACACACCATGCCAGTGAGACAGCAGACATACACAAACGCAATGTGCCTCAGACACACCATGCCAGTGAGACAGCAGACATACACAAACGTAATGTGCCTCAGACACACCATGTCAGTGAGACAGCAGACATACACAAACGTAATGTGCCTCAGACACACCATGCCAGTGAGACAGCAGACATACACAACGTAATGTGCCTCAGACACATCAAGTCAGTGAGACAGCAGACATACACAACGTAATGTGCCTCAGACACATCAAGTCAGTGAGACAGCAGACATACACAACGTAATGTGCCTCAGACACATCAAGTCAGTGAGACAGCAGACATACACAACGTAATGTGCCTCAGACACATCAAGTCAGTGAGACAGCAGACATACACAAACGTAATGTGCCTCAGACACATCAAGTCAGTGAGACAGCAGACATACACAAACGTAATGTGCCTCAGACACACCATGTCAGTGAGACAGCAGACATACACAAACGTAATGTGCCTCAGACACATCATGTCAGTGAGACAGCAGACATACACAAACGTAATGTGCCTCAGACACATCATGTCAGTGAGACAGCAGACATACACAAACGTAATGTCTCTCAGACACATCATGTCAGTGAGACAGCAGACATACACAACGTAATGTGCCTCAGACACATCATGCCAGTGAGACAGCAGACATACACAAACGCACAAGTTTGCTTACAGCAAACAGTGATCAGTCACGGGCAGTTCTTGAGTCTATGATTCGGGAAAATAAATGGTATCAGAGATGACTGATTCATCAACAAGAAACACAGCTCGTCTCGCTTCCTACCCTTCATAACTGACAGGGTATCCGTCTTATATCCGAGAGCTTTATTTTGGCTTGATTGGACTACACTGTCCCTGTTCAGTTAGTTGGTATAATGACCACATTTTGTGTGAAGTTACAGTTCTTCCTTCCAACAAAAGCAATACACATTATCTGCACACAACTTAGTAAGACTGTGCAAAAATTTACTTTGTGTGTAGTCCTATCTAATTTCCTGTTTGGTGAAGCAGGCTGACCAGCATGAGATCACTGTAACAGACTCTCAAAGCATGTTACTTAGAATCATGAGACAGTTCTTCCGTATGAAGTAGGACCAGCTTCTAGAGGGCTCTCGTTTATCTAGTCTGACGTGGACCTACTGCCCGGGTCATGCGAGAGTCTTAAGGCAAGGAGAGAGCGGACAAGTTGTCACCCTACGAGTGGACAAGTAGGAAATAAGTAAATAATCCAAATAGAAAATGTCAGTGAAGTACTTTGCTTAGTTTGAAGACTGTATCCGAAAAAACAAGCTTTTACAGAGTCCACCACCATAAGCTCTAGCCTCGTGATCTTGTTACTATGAGCACCAAGTGACAGGTAAGAGTGGGTCTTGACCAACTCTGGTTCTTAGTTTTGACAACTTTAACTGGTCATCTCTTATCTTTGAAGAGATGCGAAAGCAATCAATCAATCAATCAAGTGCATGCCACGTGGCGTAGGCGATCATGTCTCTCCACAATTCCCTGTCTTTAGAATTAATTATGAGATCCGCCGGTGACTTTCTTCCTAGCCACACTGACAGCCCATCCAGTAACTTCTCTCTCTGTCTTCCTCTGTCTCTTCTTCCTTCAATTTTTTCAGTTGCCACATATTTGTTCCAATTTTTCTCTTCTCAGAAAATGTCCTACAAATCTCACTTGTCTGCCTCTGATCTTTTCTGTAATTTGCCTTTTAACTCCAGCCTCTCTTAAGACTTCTTCGTTGGTTTTCTTGCCTGTCCATGATACCTTCACCATCCTTCTTATCAACCACATTTCCATGGCCTCCATTTCTCACTGTATTCTCTTATTCATGGATCATGCTTCACATCCATAAAACAAAATTGGCTCGATGTAACATTTAAGTACTCGGAATCTTGTTTCCATTGATATAGATCTGTTGTACAAGATGTTTCTCATTTTCTGGAATGCTGACTTGGCCTGAGCAAGTCTGCTTTTTATTTCGTTGTGACATTTCCTGTCAGCTGTTCCTAAGTACTTGAATCTATCAACTTGTTTCAGTTCTGTGCCATCGATGGTAACGCTACATTTTGGTGGTATTCTTTTCTTTGACATGACCATCACTTCAGTCTTCTTTTTATTCAGGCTGAGACCTTTACTTTTACATTCACGAACCACGATGTCCACAAGAGCCTGTAGCTCCCCTTCACTTTTAGCAATCAGAACTGTGTCGTCTGCATATCTTAAGTTGTTAAGGTTGTACCCGCCAACTGATATTCCTGGCGAGCTCTCTATGTTTCTCATGTTTTCACTGTACAAGGAGAAGAGGTCAAGAGATAGAACACATCCTTGTCTCACTCCCACTTTTATATCTTAGAATGTTCCTAATTTGGTTCTCAACCTTCATTGTTGTGATTGCTGCCAGAATATGTTTTTGATGAATTTCAGATCTTTCCAATCTATGTTGATGTCTTCCAGCATTCTTATAATTTCTGTGTGTCTTACTTTATCGAATGCTTTACAGTAGTCTATGAAGCATAAGTATAGGTCCATCTTTACTTCTTTTGATTTGTCCATTAATGTTCTCAATATATATATATATGACATTACTTGTGCTTTTTTCCTTCAACGAAGCCATACTGTTCTTCGGCGATTTCTGGTTTTATTTTGCTCCTGACTCTTCTCATGACAATACGATGCAGGATTTGGTAACATGCCTCAAAGGACTATTGGTTCAATGGTCTTCACATTCATCTGCACCTTGTTTCTTTGGTAGGGCAATGAAAACTGATTGTAAAAGATCTGATGGGACATAGTTACTGTTATAAATGTCATTCAGCATGGAAGCAATACAGTTCATTTAAAAAATCATATATAAACCTTGAAGAAATCACTAATTACAAAGAAATGCAGTTTTACTACAGTAACTAACTGTCTCTTACCAACGGCAGCTGTACTGTATGTGTGGCCCACATGAAAAGACACTTTGTATGGAGTTTACAGACGTCATAAATAAAGATGGCTGTCGGATATGACGTTATATTTACAATATAGATCTCCGCTAATAACAATGGAACTGTTTCAAAGACGGTCTCTACTGAAGAAGAATCTTATTTCTTCAGCGCATGAAGAACCTGTACCGACAATGAAAATGACAATTAGTGAGCTGTTTGTTGAGCTCATTTCTGTAGTCACCGATAACGCTTTGGAAGTGGAGCTAAACTGGGCATGGCTCATGGCCCTAGGGCGCGTCCAGTTGGAACATAAGGAGCGATGAAGAGAGAGGGAGAGAGAAAGAGAGTGCGAGAGAGAGAGAGAGAGCGAGAAGAAGAGAGAGAGATGAATAGAGAGAGCGAGAGAGAGATGGAGAGAGAGCGAGAAAGAGAGAGAGAGATGAATAGAGAGAGAGAGCGAGAGAGAGAGATGGAGAGAGAGCGAGAGAGAGAGAGCGAGAAAGAGAGAGATGAATAGAGAGAGCGAGAGAGATGGAGAGAGAGCGAGAGAGAGAGCGAGAGAGAGAGATGAAGAGAAAGAGAGCGAGAGAGAGAGAAGAAAGAGAGAGAGAGAGAGAGAAGAAGAGAGAGAGATGAAGGGAGAGAGGGAGGGAGAGAGAGAGAGAGAGAGAGAGAAGGGTAGGGTTATAATTATAATTGACCATGGAACCTGATGTAGCTGTCCAGAGTTTTCACAAAATGTCACATTACAGAGGGACCAAACACGTATGTCCTTGTGTCTTTGTATAAGTGTGGCATCTCGACGAAAGAAAAACTTATGTCCCTGTATAAAGACAATCTCTTGAGGAATAACTTGCCCCTGTATAAGAACAACCTCTCGAGGAATAACTTGTCCCTGTATAAGAACAACCTCTCGAGGAATAGCTTATCCCTGTATAAGGACAACCTCTCGAGGAATAGCTTATCCCTGTATAAGGACAACCTCTCAAGGAATAGCTTATCCCTGTAGAAGGACAACCTCTCGAGGAATAGCTTATCCCTGTATAAGGACAACCTCTCGAGGAATAACTTGCCCCCTGTAGAAGGACAACCTCTCGAGGAATAGCTTGTCCCTGTATAAGGACAACCTCTCAAGGAATAAATTGTCCCTGTATAAGGACAATCTCATGAGGAATAACTTGTCCCTGTATAAGGGCAACCTCTCGAGGAATAACTTGTCCCTATTTAAGAACAACCTCTCGAGGAATAACTTGTTCTTGTATAAGGACAACCTTTTGAGGAATAACTTGTTCTTGTATAAGGACAACCTTTTGAGGAATAACTTGCCCCCTGTAGAAGGACAACCTCTCAAGGGGGAAAAAACATATGTCCCTGTATAAGTACGACCTTCCGAGGAAAAATTTGTCCCTGTACAAATAAGAATTCTCAAGGAGCCCTGTACAAATACGGCCTCTCAGGGAAAAATTTGTTCCTGTACAATCTCTCAATGTGTCTTGTATAAATACAACCTCTCGAGAAATAACTTATGTCCCTGTATAGCACTGTTGGGTCTACTAATCCAGAGGTACCAGATTCAAGTCCCAGCAAAAAGGAGGGGGAGGGGGAATTTTATAGTATCACCACACAAAAAAAAGGCTTCGGGGTCCACCCAGCCTCTAAAAATAGGCACCAGAGAAATCTGGGAAGGTAAATGCGACCAGTCGAGATACTCACCACATCACACTTTCATGTGCGAAGGTCTTGGAAATATGGGCCTAACACCGCATCTCCAGTATGTCGTAACGAAACGGCATGGAAACGGGGATTTTTTTTTGTATGTCCATGTATAGTATGACCATGAGAAATAACTGTAGTGCCATCTCGTTAAATAATTTATGTCCCAGTTAAGTGCCATCTCGTTAAATAATTTATGTCCCTGTTAAGTGCCACCTCGTTAAATAATTTATGCCCCTGTTAAGTGCCACCTTGTGAAATAATTTAAGTCCCTGTTAAGTGCCACCTTGTGAAATAATTTATGTCCCAGTTAAGTGCCACCTCGTGAAATAATTTATGTCCCTGTTAAGTGCCACCTTGTGAAATAATTTAGTCCTTGTTAAGTGCCACCTCGTTAAATAATTTATGTCCCTGTTAAGTGCCACCTCATGAAATAATTTAGTCCCTGTTAAGTGCCATCTCGTGAAATAATTTATTTCCTCGTATAGTGCCACATAGTGAAATACCTGATGTCCTTGTATAGTGCCATCTCGAGAGATAATTTATGTCTCTGTTAAGTGCCACCTCCAGAAATAATTTAAGTCCCTGTATATTGTCACCTCCAGAAATAATTTGTGTCCCTGTATAGTGCCACCACGACAAATAATGTATGTCCCTATATAGTGCCACCTCTAGAAATAATTTATGTTTCTGTATAGTGCCACCTCGAGAAATAATTTGTATTTCTGTATAGTGCCACCTCTAGAAATAATTTATGTTACTCTAAGCATAACATTATTGGCGAACTACTTTGCGAGCCCTATGTGACGTCTAACGGCACGGGAAGGATATAAGATATAAGATATAAGAAGCATAACACTTGAAGAACATATTGAAAAGCAGAAACCATTAATACTGAACTTCATAGATTTTAAAAAGGCATTTGATAGCATACACAGAGATTCATTATGGAGAATTTTAAGTCTATATGGAATACCATCTAAAACTGTCAACATCAATAAGGACTTCTACAATGGATATGTTTGTGCAGTCAAGACAGAAGAAAGGATGAGTGAATGGTTCCAGATTGAAACAGGTATGAAACAAGGATGTATACTGTCTCCTTTACTTTTTGGGATTACAATAGACCTCATAATGAAAAAAATGCTGCACAGGTAACACAGGTATTGACTGGGTACATGGGACCCAACTAGAAGATCTTGATTTTGCTGATGACATAACTCTTATCAGTAATAATGTGAATTCCATGCAAGAAAAAACAGATAGCCTGTCTTCACTGGCTAGCAAAATAGGACTTGAAAGGACAAAACAAAAATAATGAAAATTCCCCTTAATCAAAATGGAAAAATACACATAGAAGGGACAGATATTGAAGAAGTCAATCAGTCTGCATACCTTGGCAGCTACATAGACCAGGATGGTGACACCAGAAAGGAAGTTAGAATTAGAATTGCGAAAGCACCATCGATCTTCAAGAATCTTGAGAACATATGGAATTCAAAAGTTATAAGCACAAAAACCAAGTTAAGACTATTCAATTCAAATGTAATATCCACCCTCATTTATGCATGTGAAAGCTGGAAAACAACTAAAGAAACAGACAGGAAATTAGACTCTTTTGAAAACAAATGCCTAAGGAAAATACTCCGCATCAAGTGGAACGAATTCAAGAAAAATGTAGAGATAAGACAGATGACTGAACAACAAGCAGTCTCATGGGTAATCAGGAAAAGGAGATGGACATATATTGGTCACTTGATGAGAAGAAATGATCAGAGAATCCCAAAACGAGCTATAAAGTGGAACACAACAGGCCAAAGAAAAAGAGGCAGACCACGTGAAACTCTGAAGAGGACATTGTTAAAGAGGCCACATTAACAGTCATAAAATCCCTTGATGAGGTTAAAAGATTTGCCGAAGACAGGAAAAATTGGCGAACTACTTTGCAAGCTCTATGTGACGTTTAACAGTACGGGAAGGATATAAGATATAAGACAGTGCCACTTCGTGAAATAATTTATTTCCCAGTTAAGCGCCACCTCGAGAAATAACTTATGTTTCTGTATAGTGACACCTCGAGAAATAACTTATGTTTCTGTATAGTGACACCTCGAGAAATAAGTTATGTCCCTGTGTAGTGCCACCTCGAGAAATAACTTATGTTTCTGTATAGTGACACCTCGAGAAATAACTTATGTTTCTGTATAGTGACACCTCGAGAAATAACTTATGTTTCTGTATAGTGCCACCTCGAGAAATAAGTTATGTCCCTGTGTAGTGCCACCTCGAAAAATAACTTATGTTTCTGTATAGTGACACCTCGAGAAATAAGTTATGTTTCTGTATAGTGCCACCTCGTGAAATAATTTATGTGCCTGTATAGTGCCACCTCGTGAAATAATTTATGTGCCTGTATAGTGCTACCTCGTGAAATAACTTATGTGCCTGTATAGTGCCACCTCGTGAAATAATTTATGTGCCTGTATAGTGCCACCTCGTGAAATAATTTATGTGCCTGTATAGTGCCACCTCGTGAAATAATTTATGTGCCTGTATAGTGCCACCTCGTGAAATAATTTATGTGCCTGTATAGTGCCACCTCGTGAAATAATTTATGTGCCTGTCGAGAAATAACTTATGTTTCTGTATAGTGCCACCTCGTGAAAAAATGTATGTCCTATATAGAATGACTTCGAGAAATAACTCATGTCCTGTATACTGCCACCTCTTGAGTAAAAACCTATGGCACTGATACCTCTTAGCGACCTACCAAGAAAAACTCATGCCCATGTACATGCATGTAAATTATATACTTGTTATTTAAAGTTCACCGTAAAACTGTCTTTTTTTTCTACATAAGGTTTTTCTACAGGTCCATGTTCCAAGTCAAAATATTTTTTTCCCTCTGCAAATGTTGGCAGTTGTCATCATGTTATGTGGTGTTGGTATTCATTAATCCACTTTCCCTTAAAGTATCTCTGTGATTCCGATCTAGCTCTACTTAATTCAGTGCATGTTTGCTTCAATTGACTAACTTGTTTTGTTGACTCGTGCTATGCTATCTATCCCTCTATTACTTTCCAGACTTTGTACCTCTATTTTTCCCTCTATTCCTTTCCAGACTTTGTATCTACGTCTATCCCTCTATTTCTTTCCAGACCGTGTACTTTTATCTATCCCTCTATTCATTTCCAGATTTTGTACCTCTATCTATCCCTCTATTCCTTTCCAGATGTACCTCTGTCTATCCCTCTGTTCCTTTTCAGACTTTGTACCTCTTTCTATCCCTCTATTTTTCCAGACTTTGTACCTCTATCTATCCCACTATTCCGTGTAGACTATACCTTTTTTTCTGATATACGTTTTAACTCTCTCACCTATTATTATCTCTTCATTCCTTCTGTGCTTATTAGGTTAGTCTCTACTCTCCCTCCACATTCCTGTTCTTCGATATCTCTTCTCCTCACCATGCCTTCTTTAAATCGGAGCACCAAATCTTTTATTACTATCTCTTTCAGTCTTTTGCCACCTCTCCTTTCCCCGCACCGCCACTGACCTTGCTTATGCCACGTACAAGAAAACACGTTTCACCTCTCACTTTAAATTTCTTAACAACTGTCTTCGCCTGAAGGTAATTCCTAAAGGTTTTACTTCCAAGTTTTCATCTGCCATGGGCACTTTCCACACTAGGATTCCTCAGTGTCTTTGTGCTATCGAAACCAAATGCGCTTTCCAACGAATGCGCTGTATCGATGAGGGGCATACTAAACTCCCCTCGGATCTTGACAGTCAGATCACTCAACTTTCTGTCCGTCTCCATCTAGTTACACATAACAATGACCTCATTTATCGCCTGATCCGTGAGATTATTCACTCCACCAACAGACAATTCTACCTGCAACTTTCTTCTCTCAAAAAGCAGAAACTTTCTGCTATCCGTCCCTCTCCCGCCTATCCCCGATCCATCACCGCATGTGCTCCCACTAAGGTGGTCCGTATCCCTCCTGATATTCCACTGTCGGCTGATGAATTTTCTGTCTTGGGTAAAGGTTTACTGTTTGTCCCCCTCCATCCATCTGTTGACCAGTGCTCACTCCTTCAGGATGTCCACCGTTTCCATCGCAGACTGCGTTTGAAGTTTTATTTCCAAGCCGCGACCTTCATTATCCCTATCTGCTTCTGATTATGACCCTTTCTCTCGCTTCTCGAAACAACCATCCACCTGGACACCTTCTGCAGGAGCGTCGCGTTTCTTTGACCTTTACATTGATCACACTCTTCACGAAATCCGCAAGCTTCGCCTTCCCCGTGAACGACACTCTAACCTGACCCCCGGGGAGCAGCGCGCACTCTCACAACTCCAGCGCAGGCGAGATATCGTAGTCAAGAGTGCAGACAAGGGAGATTGTTTGTTGGAAGAAAAAATTGTACATCCATGAGGCTATAGACCAGCTGAGCAACACTGACTCCTATGTCTCTCGCCCTCAAGATCCGACTCTGGCCAACAATCACCATGTTCATGACACTATCAACGAACTCATCCATAAGACTGGTCTTTCTCTCTCTCTGCTACTCATCTACACATACGCGGCAGGGAAGTCATCCTTTTATCTACTCCCTAAGATACACAAACCAGGCAACCCGGGGAGGCAGATAGTGTCTGCTTGTTCCTGCGCTACAGTACACATCTCTGACTTTCTTGACAGTATCTTTCAACCTCTTGTCACTAGTATGCCCATTTATCTTAAGGACACGAATCACGCTCTCATTGCTTTTGAGACCCTTACACCCCTGCCTGGTCACACCTACCGTATCTTCACCCTTGATATACACATCCATCCCCAACGATCAAGGACTTCAGGCCGTCAAGTTCTTTCTGAACAAAAGAAACCATCTCTCTGTTCCTACGTCTACTGTTCTGCGCCTTACACAAATTGTCCTCCAAATCAATTCGTTTGAATTCAATGGCTTCTACTTCGACCACATTAGTGGTGTGGCCATGGGTACCAAAATGGGCCCCAGCTACGCATGTCTGTTCATGGGCCACTTCGAACACAAGGTTCTGAGAGCCTCTCTCTCTCTCTGTACCTTAAGTGCCCAGGGCACATGGGGCTTCCGCAAGGGTTTTCCACAAATGCCCGTCCTTTGCCTTTTTTTCTGCTCTTGCCCAGGTGAGCCCTCTATTGCTCAACATCCTCCCTGTTCTTCTCCATGTCTCTTTTGGTCTACCCTTACTTCTGTTCCCCTGTGGTGTCCATCTTAGTGTTATTTTTGGTAGTGAGTTGTCAGTCATTCAGAGCGCATTTCCCAACCATCGCCAGCGTCTTTCCTCAATAATTGTTGTCAGTGGTTTCATCTGCATTTCTGCCAACAAGATGTTAGTTCTTATGGTGTTTGGCCAAAACATTTTTCTAATTCTTCGTAAACATTTAGTCTACTATCATGCAGCCACAAAGATATGCAAGATAAAATAAACAAGCTAACTCAGAATGCAAACAACATAGGACTAAAGATCAACGTAGGAAAGACAAAGTTAATGAAGCAAAATGTGAACAACAGAAATGTACTCAGAGTAGATAGCAAGTTAATGGAGGAGGTCAACGAATTTGTATATTTTGGCAGTAGAGTAGTAGAAAATGGAGACAGCACAGAGGACATCAACAGCTGACTTACTAGAGCAAGCCAGGCTTTTGCAATGCTGCAGACTATATGGAAATCTAAAAAAAACTAGGCATAAATACGAAAATCAGGATATTTAAGAGTAATGTTCTAAGTGTACTACTCTATGGAAGTGAATGCTGGAAAATCACCAAAACCATAGAAAACAAGTCTGAGAGCCTAAAGAGGCCCTTTTCCAGCCTTCTATAGACGCTATATAGATGACGGCATTGGGGGTCACATCAATGCCAGAGGAAGACCTTGACAACTTCATCAGTTTTGTTAAGGAGTACAATTCTGTCATTTCTTTCACCTCCCATGTCTCTACTACTGCTGATAACTTTCTTGATATTGCCGTTACTACCGGCCCTACCGGGCTTACTACTTCTGTCCACTATAAACCTACAGACGCTCACAGCTATCTCTTGTACTCTTCCTCTCATCCCGGATCGTGTAAAGACTCCATTCCTTTTACCCAGCTTCTTAGGTTACGACGTTTGTGTACTGAGGTGGCTGACTTCCACGATCAAGCCCACAAAATGCTAGATTTCTTCCACCAACGCGGCTATCCAGAACGTGTACTCTAGTCGTCTTGGAACCGCATCGGCCATATATCGCGGCAACAAGCCCTCACTCATAAACCACACTGTAGCTCGGACAGAGTTAAGCTAGTGATCACGTACCACCCTCGTAGTTTGGCGGTTAAGAACATACTGTTTCGCCATCTCCATCTCCTTCAGACCGAGCCCGATACACGTGTACTCTTTGAGGAACCCCCATTGTCCCAGACGGGACAAGAATCTCAGGGACCTTTTAGCTCGTAGTCGCCTTAAGACAGATAACACTTTTTATGGTACCAGACGTTGCAGATGTAACACTTGTCCGTTTGCTGTCGAGGATAGCCAGATCTCCTTCCCTAAGTCCACGTTATCAGTTCAGGAGGGCTTCACCTGCGCTTTACGCAATGTTATTTATGCTATTATGTGCAAGCGTTGTAACGCGTAGTATATAGGGGAGACCGGTTTGCACCATCTTAACATTTCTAAGAGGGCCTGGACAACTGTGGCTAAACATTTTTGGTTTTCCTCTTCTTTTTACAGTCTTTCAGCTCTGCAAAGGGCATTGTGCTGGGATTTTAGATGCTGCCAAACATGTCTTAGTCCTTCCTTTTCTGATTCACGTGCCTTCTTGAACATTTTCCGGGCATGGTTCTTCTGCAGTCTTATTGCTTCTATTTTCCTGTCTTCTGGACTTTCTTGGTGTCACTTTTTCTCTTTTTTGCCTGTTTGATTCCAAACTCTTTGTGGCAGTGAAGATATATGATGTTACCAAATGCTTCCAGCTGTTGCTCCAGGTTTTTTCCTCTTAGCTGTTTGTCCAGTTCTTTGCATAATCCTGCGTCTAGGTTTTCCCATATGCTTTTGGCACTTGCTGGTGGGAAGTTAATCTTGTCTCTGGTCTCGTCAGAGGGCTGCATTGCCTCCCTGCTGCCTGACTCAACCTGAATATTCTCTGTACTGTGGATTATAAACTGACAGAGATCTTCTAATGTCTTATCTTAGACTGGCGTCACAGTGCACTGTTGAGCATTAGGCAGCAAGGAACCACCACATCCCTTCTTCGTTCTATGTATCTTCATGCCACGTTGAGTGTTAACTTTCCTGCTACAGATGCATGGATACTCCATCCGCTGTTCTGAACTCGAATTAATTGGGGCGGGCATGATCGTTTCCGTATAGTCACCTGTGGATCCATCATTCTCCCCTCCTTTCGGTGAATCCTGGGGGCATTTCTTCTTTTTGGACTTTGTAGCAATAGTATGTCGGCTGACAGGGTTGCTGGCCCGGACAGCCCAGTTCAGGGACGCTTTCCCAGTGAGGATTCTGGTCTTTCCCAGTGTCTGTCGGTCTTTCCCGACTGTCCACCGGTCTTTCCCGATTGCCAATGCCATCACCATGCTCTATATGCAGGAAACTCTCTACTGTAGAGAGCGGAACAACACAAATCCTTCAGATCATCAGAGGAAGCACCCCCCCCCCAGACAAGTGTTTCGGCCCTATTAAACTCCTGACACTATAAGGGGGGTGGGCCCCTCTGGGTCATGACTCCCAGACCAACAGAAGGGGATTTGGTCATGGCGAAATCAAATGGTGGTGAAAGGCCTCCTGCAAGGAAAGAAGGGATATGATCATCAGCGAAGTAAGGAAATCAGAGGATGACAAGCGGGTCCAGAAGGCAGTCCAACAGGCACAAGGGAAATGGACAACATGGGAGGAGGTCCTGCAGAGATCACTAACATGGAATGACATCTGGAAAATGGCACCATTGAGGCTCAGCTTCATCATCAGAGCTACTTATGACCTTCTGCCTACAGGCTCCAACCTATACAAATGGGGTGTATCAGAAGATACAAAGTGCCCTCTCTGCAACGAAAGGCAAACATTGGAACATGCGGTGTCAGCATGTAGAGTGTCTTTAGGACAAGGATGGTACACCTGGCGGCACAACAGAGTGCTGCAAGAACTAGTAGCCATCGTAGACAGGGCATAAGATAAAGCAAATAACAGCAAAAGAGTTGAGGTCGCACCTAAATACTTTATAGGTGCTGGCACGACATCAAATATTGAAATCAGGGGCATTCCATTACCTTCACTGCTAGATGGTACAAATGACTGAGATGTGATAGCGGACCTTCCAGGAAGAAGAGAATACCCTACTGCCATCAAGAACACAGGAATGCGACCGGACATTGTAGTGTACTCCACATAAAAACAGGAATTAATAATGATCGAGCTTACGGTCCCGTACGAAACTAGAATAGAGGAACAGCATTTATTCAAATTTGAGAAGTACAATGATCTGGTCAAGCAACTGAGGCAGGGGGCAGGAATCAGGACAAAAGTTATAGCTGTAGAAGTGGGAGCAAGAGGATTCGTAGCAACATCAGCATATGACCTATGTAAGCAACTGGGCATAAAGGGACAAGCAAGATCTGATGATCTGAAGGAGTTATGTTGTTCTGCTCTCTACAGTAGAGAGTTTCCTGCATATTTTGCCGTAGCAACCACAGGGGAAAACAGGACATTTCTGCCAGTGCGATCCGCTCTTGTTCTGCTGATGCAAGATCTCGGAGGGTCCTGGAACAGCGCCTTATTTTCCAGGCTGGCTGTCTCCACCCAGATGGAATCAACAATATCTTCAGCCTCCTTTAACTTCTTTAGTTTTCCACCTTTTTTTTCTGCCATTTATACTGTACTTTCTTGTTTCTTTCTCCTAGCTTCCCACCGCCACTTCCCTGACGGCGTATAGGTTACTGCCCCTCCGGGCCTGCTCCTATTCACCAGGTTTATTATCTCCCCGCCCCACTACGTGTGTTTAGGGCATATTCTGTTCGTTCCTAGTTCTTCTTCTATCTCCATTTCCCCTTCTTCTTCACGCCCACTCCCGAACCCCCGACACAGGTGTCTACTGTCCTTCCGTCTCTCTTTTCTCCGCTTCCTACTTCCTGTCTTCTTGTTTCCTTTGTGGCCCCCATGTGGTCTCTATCCCTAGTCAAAAAGACACGCATTCTTAAGCTGCTTCCTATTCAGGAGGACGCCACTCAAGATAAGTTATATGCCGTTTTGTTTGTGTATGTAATTCTCGAAAAAGGCTCACGCCATAATATTGGATAGTGTGTTTTTTCCATTTATACATTCTTATCTTACTCTCATACTTTCTATTCATTTTTTTTCTCATTTTACTCACTCCCTCTGCCGCTTTGTAAAACTGCACCATACACCTCTATTCACCTTGTGTTGCCTCTTCCTTTCCGTCATAATGCGACGGGGTTCACTTCGAAATTATGGCCCCTAAAGTGTTTGAGAATTAAGAGAGCCAGCTAATGTTGAGAAGTTCTTGGGCATCGCTTCTGCGGTTTCACATCTAAAACGTTTACAACGCGCATGCAGTTGTAATAGGAACGTAAGATGATTCTCTTCTTTATATTTCACAACTTTAACACAGTTGTCTTCCTTACTTAGGAGGGGACAACACCAGGAATTAGTTCCGCAGGTTATCTCCCTTCACATTATCCACTATCATTCAGTTTTCCTCTACCCGCCATGAAAATCTTACAAGATGACGTAACGGCATTTTTCTTCAAGGCCGACGGGTTTTGCAGCAGTTTGATGTTATCGTAGTGCCTGGCAGGAATCACTTGTCTGAAGTGCCTTTGCCAATACTGGACCGACTGCAACAGCCAACAATGTCCATGGATTCGATGTCTTTGTGTCTAATCTCCTCCTTATAAAAAAAAAACTACAGAAATCGTAACACAACTTTCATTGTACTAGACTCAGATAAAAGAGATCAGAACTTCACACATCTTTTAATAAAGCAATATCATCATTTACACATTTAAAATGTGGCAGTAAATGTGATGATAACATCTTGCAACAACTTCCCACACGAGATCATTCGAAAAGATGTAAAGAGAAATAAAACATCATGGACAGATTTATCTGACTTGGGTAAATATATGAACAGCATTTTCTAATGAGGTCTGATAAACAGTTATAGGCCACAGTCAACAAATTACAACAATACATCAGCAACATTACCAGGGGTGGGGTGGGGTGGGGGGAGAGAGAGAAAGAAGAACATAATCAAGTCTTGACAGTGGCAGAGATAAACTGCCTCATCAACAGTTCATGGACATTTAAGACCTACATGCAGCATTCTATAAATCTATGTCCCATGGCATCTGCATGCTGTAGCGGGGCGTGAAGTGTTACTGCCTTCACATTTCTAGGCCACTACAGTATTTGAGTTAATGATGCCAGCACCTGTCCTTGCCGACTTTGTTTTCCTAGGGAAACTCCAGGTACACATTTTCTGAGGTTGGATTGATGACCCTGGTGCTGGTCAGTCCAAACATATTCTGCCCGAGTGTGAAATTGAACCAGGGATCTTCTGATCAGCAGGTCAGTGCATTACCACTACACCACTGCTGCACTAGATGCAGCATTAGAGTGAGTTTTATGGTTAGTCTCTTCATCAAGTAAGAGTGGCAATTTGTGGGAAAAAAAAAAAAACCCCTCTCTAAAACTTACTACCAACTTTTTTAACCATATCTAGTCACAGATATAACATTATTTGGCTTTTTTTTCCCCTTCAACTCGAAGAACATATCTTTAGAGACTGGTTTAGCAGCAACAAACTTCCAGCTAGTCTGATCAAAAGAAGGCCACAAGTAATGTATTTTGTACAGCAACAACTTTCAATGATCGAGGGAAACAACTGCAAAAAATAAATAAACTAATCTTTATTTAAGGTGCTAATAATTTTTTCCTCTTTCTTGGTTCTTGATTAAATAATCTAGATCTTCTGTTAACTTTCCTTTAGGCTCCTCCAGCAACCACTTTGATCTTCCAAGACTCCATTGTCCAAGAAACCATCCTTACCACTAAAACCGTATCAGTTTTAAACAACTTTCATTCATGTCCCATCAGATTCCCTTTACAGCTGCCACAACCCTGTCCTTTTCTGCCAATTCACTCCACAGACTCAATGCTGTTATAAATGCTGGAGGGGATGTCCAATACTGTATCTTGTTTGTGCACAGCACAGAGACAGCTCAAGCTTCTAATCTTCTTAAACAAGGAATCCAGGCAAAATGAAAGCTATAAGAGGCTGCAACATTTCATTACAAGGCTCAAAGATCTAGAATGTTTTGGAAAAGTAATGGAACATTTTTTAATGTATATTATTTTGTACAAAATGACCCTGCAAATCTGTTAAAACACTGTAATTCATGTGATGTCTGGATAACTACTTAAAATACTTTAGAATTTCTTCTCCTACTTCATCAAACACTTTCAGGCATCAGCTTGGATATCTTTGAAGAATGCTGCCATTTGTGTTAGGCTGTTATGATCAGCTTCTAGTTTGACTTTTAAAAATTCACAAATTAACACATCAACAAACATTTAAAAAAGATTATGTCCCTTGGCATTTGCATGCCATCAGGGCCTGAAGTGCCAGTGTATTCACATTTCTAGGTCCCAGCATTGAAGCAGGGAGACCAGCACCTGTCCTTGTCACCTGTGTTTTCCTAGGGAAAACCCCAGGTATCCATTTCCTGAGACTGAGTCAACCCTGGTGTCAGCTGATCTGGGGGGGGGAAACGGGACGACCCTGTTTCCACTGGGGAAATGAACCTACAACTTTTTGGTTGGCAGGTTAGTGCACAAACCACTATACCACTGCAGCACCTTATAAACATAAAGTTATCAGAAAACAAAAAGCTCCACAAGAACCCGCTCAGTAATAAAATCAAACAGCAGCCTCATTAAAGCACATTATGTTACAGCTTGTAGGTACACCGACACCAACTTGACCAATCCATATTGTTGGACAATACCTTCGATTTCATACAGCATGTACTGGGAGAGAATGAGCCTGGATCTTATGAATAAGTCAACGCTAAAGAAACCCCTGATATTTCATTAACTTAAATACCAATATCGAGGTTATCCCCAGAGTCTGTATATAAAATGAACATAATTGGTGGCATACAAAGCCTCAGCATTTATGTATATATAAATATATATATATATATATGATATATCTGTAAGAATAAAACTCTGGGAACATTCAGCAGTGGAATGAAAACATCAATAGATTTTAAAAAAAAAAGAAAACAACACTTTCTTAACAGACACAGAAGCAGCATCACTAAAATAGCTAAATATTCTGCATGAACGTCCCTCAGCAAACTGACAGGGACAAAAAACCAAAGTCATAACTGTGCTTACCTTCAATACAGCTCTACTTATTTCAGTCATATTATACAACAGATGTGCTCAATACATTCCGAAGGAGGTCAGTTTTTCCTCCTTTATGATAGCTGTGTTTACAAACAACTACAGTAAAATGGTGTAATACATGATAGCTGTGTTTACAAGAATTATGGTCAACAAAATGGTCAAGTGATATATATATATATATATATATATCTTTACTTATCACATCAAGTTTCAACTAATGACAACATATGTGGCATGGATAGATAAGAAATAAGAGAAAGCATATTTCAAAATGGTGACAAACAAATTTAAAGAATGGGAGACACCTTCTCACTGGGCCTCAAACACAGGACATATCAATCAATAGAAGATCAGTTGGGAACACCTAGGAGAACATCCTCTGATTACTGGCAGCTGCTGGAAAGTTTTCACTGGTATACCTGCTAGTGTAGAGAAAACCTCAGATAAAGAAGGGAATATTGACCATGTAGTTTCACAGATCACTGGATAACAAAAGACATTTCATTAGGCACCCCTCGCAACCCCCCCCCCCCAGTTTTGTCAAGGTCAAGGTTACAATTTCAGAAAACCATTAACACAAATCAGTGCAAGGAAAACAGAAGCACACAACGCAAGTGTCTAACAATCACTGATGATGAGTTCTGAAACACCACCACTGGTTTCTGCAGTAACTCAACCCACAGTCAAAATGAAGGAAAAACAAATGCTACTAAGTTTCCGCAGCTTTATATTTTCACATTCGAAAGACAAACCTAGTTTACTGTAATGGGCCTGCTCATCTTAGAAGAGTTTTGAAGCAGGCTGATGTTAGCTATTTGTGAAAGCCACTAATCTGCTTCTCTCTCTCTCTCTCCGTTATCTGATGGACACAACTGACCACAGTGACAATAAACCATGTTTGTATTGAAAAGTGGTGTCTTTATTGGACTACTGTCTAAACATGCTTCCCACCTGCAGGGTTAATTACTGGACTAATGTCTAAACATGCTTCCCACCTGCAGGGTTAATTATTGGACTACTGTCTAAACATGCTTCCCACCTGTAGGGTTAATTATTGGACTAATGTCTAAACATGCTTCCCACCTGCAGGGTTAATTATTGGACTAATGTCTAAACATGCTTCCTACCTGCAGGGTTAATTATTGGACTACTGTCTAAACATGCTTCCTACCTGTAGGGTTAATTATTGGACTACTGTCTAAACATGCTTCCTACCTGCAGGGTTAATTATTGGACTAATGTCTAAACATGCTTCCTACCTGTAGGGTTAATTATTGGACTAATGTCTAAACATGCTTCCTACCTGCAGGGTTAATTATTGGACTAATGTCTAAACATGCTTCCTACCTGCAGGGTTAATTATTGGACTACTGCCTAAACATGCTTCCTACCTGTAGGGTTAATTATTGGACTACTGCCTAAACATGCTTCCTACCTGCAGGGTTAAAAGGTGATTGTAAATAGCACTGACAAGATGAACAGTAATGAACAACATATAGCAAACATTTGATTTTTTTTTTTTTTAAATAAAACTAAGGTACTCAGATCATGCATCTTCCTGACAGTACCATAACGGTATGAATCAGTGACACAGACCCAGACATCAGAAAAGACAACTGCTGCATCTGAGATGAGATGCTACTGAAGAATCCTGTGCAAGATTCCTGGGAAATGGGAAAGGAAGTGGTCAGCTAAGCAACTGGCCTAGGTCATCACTGACATTCTAAACACCATACTCCTAGAAGCAGGCATTCTGGCATGGAAAAAAAAAAAACATCTTCGGAGTGGGGATTAAGAAAGCAATGTTCAATAACGGAACCTGAATGAAATAATGGCCACAATGTTTACTACATGTGTAGAAGAAAGCCACATGTTTAAGGCATTAGTTGGACTAAAGGCATAAAGTTATAAAATTATGTAAAATATTCACATATTTGAACTGTGCATATATTTATGCAGCTGAAAGCAACACTAATGCTGCATGCATCAAACTGATCAGTTTTTTACTGTAACATTTTATTAATAGTAATATAATGGTAAGCTACATACACAGGGAGACTGATGTACGATGAAAAATAATCTAATGTTTCTCATGCAAAACTCCTTGTAGACTTTCTACTATTTTATGTGAAACATACTTAGCACTGACTGTAACATAGAACTAACTAGTATGCAAGATGTGCCCAGCACCAATTATAATCTAGAACTGGTATGGGAGATGTGCCTAGTATTGATTATAATCTAGAAATAACTGATATGTGAGATGGACAAGCACTGATTATAATCTGAAACTAACTGTTATGGGAGATGTAACAAGCACTGACTATAATTTTAAACTAACTGGTATGAGAGATGCATCTACCTCTGATTACAATATTAAACTAAATGGTATGCTAACTGCATTGTCATTCATCGCCAACTCCAATATTGTAATATCAAGCTGATTAAAAAAAAAAAAGAGTTCCTTTTACTAAGGCAAAATTATACAAGAATAGAGAGACCATTTGTCATGGGAGAAATATCAAGAAATTTAGAGCAGAATTACAAGCCATACTACAGGACACACAGACACTGGAGAAGCAAATATTTCAGAAGACAAAACATAATCTTACTTTATGACTGAGAAATCAGTTCTCCTAACCAACCAAAGCAAACCCACAAATGATGCACATGAAACTGAATGCAGAGGAAAATAACTGGAGTTACATCCTGCACTGCCCATTTTCAGCCCCTAGTAACAGATATATAACTATAATCAGTGACTGCATTAACCACCAATTACAGGTAAATTACCTATTAAAAAAATACTTAACCACCATCAGTTTATATTACCAAAACCTAGTAAAAAGCAACCACTGAAATCATATGGAGGCTAACCGGGGAAGTAGACTGGTTTTCATGGAGAAGAATCAGCCAGTTCTGAATCTAGTTTAGCTTGTCAGCATTTTGTCAAGATTAAATCTCACTGCAAACAAAGTTAAGAAAGTCTCACACAAACATGTGCTCTCTCCACCGACGTTTGTAAAGTCTTTAATTTTACTTTTAAAAAGAAACTGATAAAGTATGACTGTTGCACTGAGAAAACCAGCATTTCAGAAAGTTCATGCAAGGTGAAAGACAGATATAACTGTGCTGGTTTAAAAAAATTAATGTGATCACTGCTATAACTAAAGCTAGCTTTCATTACTAACTGGTATGTGTGGTATATCTAGAAATGACTATATTCCATTACTAACTGGTACTTGTGCTATGTCCAGAAATGGCTATATTCCATTACTAACTGGCATGTGAACTATACCTAGAACTGATTATATTCCATCATTAATTTGTATATGAACCACAAAGTCATTACCAAATCCTTATGTGGTTTAAAATATTAATAACTTATTCCTCTTGGGATAAAAGAAATGCATACAATTTCTGATGGAAGTTATTCAAGTTTCAGTAAACTTGACAGTGTAATTACGTTATCTTCTTGCTACGAAGATAACTCACCACCAATACATCCTAAATTTTCATGATACAAAGTCATGATTCTGAGTTCTACAAATGCTCTGTACTTTGTTATGTAAATATTATCTATGTCCCCAGAACAGTAATCAATGAAAAGAGTTGGTAAAACATGTTTTAACATATTTCTGAAGGAAAAAAAAAAAAAAACAAAATCCAGCTCTGAAAGATCTACAAATGATCTGGTTCATCTTTTTTTTTTTTTAAACATTAGAAACATTTATATAAAGATAATGGCTGATTCAAAATAATTTAAAATTCAAAATAATTTAACAGATTGATTCTTTTCCTCAATATAACAGAAATTATTAACATTTTAAATCCTACGTGGACTTCTGACTCTTGATACTTTTACAGGTCCCCACAGTCCTTACAATTTCACACACAAAAAAAAAAAAACAAAAAACAACCAAATGTTCCTGGTCACTGTGTTAACATGCAAGAGAAACCCTTACAAATAATCAACATTATTTAGAAATCTGAAACTATTACATTACGTATGGGAAGTCCTGTATGGTTTTGTGAAGAAAATTAAAACAAGTGTCTTACAGCTGAGGATACGGGACAAGCAAATTCCTGCAGCGCCACTGACTTCAGTCACCTCAGGAAATACACCTTCTGAGCCTAAACCTCTGTTATGAAGGGGAGATTTCTTAAAGAGCTGTGTCAGATATTCACAAGATCTCTAGCTATGGTTCTTACTCAGAAGGAAAAAAAAAAACTGCTGATGATGAAGGAAACAATCCTCTATGATCAGTCTGTGTTGTTATCATGAGATCTTGTCATGTCTGAAGGTATACACGTCTCTGGTAACATTGTAGCATGGGATCCACTGTTGCTGTCACTTCCTTGCCCACTCCAACTTGGTTCTTTAGAGTGGTGGCTCCTAGAGTGAGAAGTTTTAGACTTCTCATGTCCCATGTTAGTTAACAAACGACGTGTGTCTTCAGTAGTGGTGGCAGCTGCGGCTGCTGCTATGGCTGCTAGTTCTGAGGCAGACGTCAAAGCTGAAGGGTCAGAGGTCAATCCAGTGACCTGGTTCCTAGATATCAGCTCCCCGAGAGTGTGTGCCTGCCAGTATGCAGCTAGAGCTAGTCGCTGCTGGTGATCAAGAGACGTGGCACCCAGAGCTGTCACTGAGGAATCCGGGGAGCTCAGGCGATGCAGAAGTGCTGCATTAGCATCAGTTTGCGTCATATGCGGGTGATGGTGCTGGTAAACTGACGCTGACAAGGGAGACTGTTGCAAAGATGAGGTCTGGTGCCTGGCCAGGGCTGCCTGTAAGAGCTGCTGGGTAGCTGCATCTTGGGATGATGATGATGACGATGATAACAACAGTGATGAAGAATTTGACGACTGTAAAGATGAAGAAGATGCCATAAGTGCACGATGCTGTGCTAAAACATCCGGATGAATATAATGTGGGGTGCCCACTGTTTGATCCACAGATGTCTGATCTACTGTAGCTAAATAATCCCCCTTCAACTGTGCATGTTCCTCTGACACATAGTGAGCTGCTGATGTGCGCTGTAAATCTGATGATGAAATTGCTGCTGTTTCTCCTAGCCGATGAAGGGCCTGTTTAGTGAACAAATGTATAATAAATATAAATTATTTTCTCATTCCCCCCCCCCATTCATAATTAATATTCATGAAAATAAGTTATAAATAATTTATAACACAAAAAAGCCTAAAAAAAAAAAAAAGTTATATGACCTCAACATGCATGAGGTGTTCCAAGCCAAACAGGCACAAACATCTTTCTTACTTATTTTATCCTCCCTTTTGTACCATTAGGAGTCAAGAGACAATACAGTCTGCATTTTTGGGCCATATGAGTGGCCTCGGTGATGTTCATGCTGTAATTCATGAGTGTTTCTATAACTCCATCTATTCATCTTCTCCAGGGTCTTCCTCTTGATCTGTCTCCTGTAGTTCTTTGGTTGAAGGCCCCTGCGGCTGGTTGCATATGCGTTTTTCTCATTTAGTGGCCAAACCATTTAATTCTTTGTTTCTCTATGTATTGTAAGCATAGTACAGTGGAGGACTGCTGGGTTAGGCAAAGCATGGTGCGGGTTTATCCCACGAGGCTGCTATGGTAGCCATGTAGGCCAACCCAGATTACCACAAAAAAGTTTGGCTAAAAGGGCACGACAAGAACCTATGAACCTACAAATCATGTCTAGGAAGTGGAGGTGGATTGGCCACACTCTGAGGAAACCTGACACCAGCATAGCAAGACAGGCACTGACATGGAATCCTCAAGGAAATAGAAAATGAGGAAGACCTAGATTTACTTGGAGAAGAGAAACTATGACAGAGCTCAGAGACAAGGAAGGAAGCAGAGAATAATTCCAAGAATAGGGATAACTGGAGAGCCTTTATCCGTGGCCTATGCTCTCAAGGGAGTGAAAGATTATGATGATGATGATGAAAGGGGCTCTGGTGAAGTTGCAACAGGTCTAGCAAGGTGACAGCGATTTTCTCTTGCTACAAATTTAAGAAAGCCAAAAACATCAGAAGCCCTAAATTCCACTTTTTATATAAATGAAAGCGAGGCATTCTCCTCTCTGCTCTAAGCTTGCCAACTAAACTATTTTATTTACCTATATGGTGACAAACTGAAATAACATAAACAATCACTGCTCACGGACACACTACAACTGCATTCTGTGACAGATAAGTGAATCCAAATCAAGCCAGTAACCAATTAGTCATGCTATGAATTTTAAGAGTATCTGAGTCAATGGAATGTGGTATAAGCTGCACAAAATCTGTACTATTTAACAAGGTTTGTTTACTGCTATTTATTCAGTAAATTACCCCTTATTACATTTATTATGAGTTCAAATGAGAGTGATATAGTGACTAATGAATACGCCAACATAAATTATCTATATTCCAAATACTGGAAATTGTGTTTGGTGTGTTTATTATAGACAGCCAGCTGTAGCGATTCTCCCCTCTTTAAATCAACTTTCTTAAATTGTATGTTTAACGTACCTATACATTATATCTTATCATCCACAGTGATTAACCAACAAAATAAGACCATGAACATGTTGATACAACCAAAATTTAAGTGCTTAAAAGCCATATTCATTTCGTGAAACTTTAAACAGTTAATTACTCAAAACTTTATCTTGGTATATTCGCCTGTCTGGCACAGGAACACCTCTTATGAAAATGACACTGGCCAGAACCATCTGATGATTAGTTTCATTTAAAATGTTTGGAAATAAAATGTAACTCTTAAAATATATCCATTACAGAACACACTGACAGTATCAGAGAATGCTTATGGACATTTACTACAAGTAATTACATTTACAATTTATGTGTATTTACAATACACATAAAAAACATGTGTTTGGATCATCTGCCTTAGAATGTAATTGCTATAGAAGGGTCCTTCAAAATAACATGGACACAAAAAAGAACAAATATATCTATACTACAAGAATTTAATATTGAAGAAAGTTGGTTAGTAAAGAATATTAAAGAGAGAAAAATTATGGACATACTAAATGACATGAGCGTTTGGTGAAGATAGTCTTGGAAGGGTACATTCATTCATTACTTCATTCATTAGAATGTCCCTTACGGAACTTTGCCTCCCTAACAGCACTCCTGTAGGCTTCTCGGTTGTGAGCAAGATGGCCTGCTGCTGATGCATCCATTTGTAGATCATCAACGATGTCTTGCAGCCATCTTCACCTTTGTCTTCCTCTCTTTCTTTTTCCCATTATGTACCCTTCCAAGACAGTTTTCTCTAGATTATCATGACGTTTAATGTGTCCAAAATATTTAAGTTTTCTCTCTTTAATCCTCTTTACTAGCCAGCCTTGTTCAATATTGAGTTCTTGTAGTACGGATATATTTATTCTTTTCTGTGTCCATGGTATTTGAAGAACTCCTCTGTAACATTTACATTCAAAGGCATTTATGTGTTTCTCAGCTGTTTTGTTAAGTGTCCTGGTCTCACAGGCATATGTTGCGATGGGAAAGATGCATGATCTTAAAAATCTTATTTTTGTAGTTTCTCTCCACAGATTCTTTAGTTGTTTTACTTTCTGAAGAGCGACAGATGTCCTCCTTTTAACTTCCCTCACTGTATCTCTATTATTAGTTAGCAGTGATCCAAGATATTCAAAGCTCTCCACTTCTCCAATTTTTCCTCACTGATACATATATCAGCTGCCTTGTTTGTTTCGTCAGTTGTCATCAATTTAGTTTTCTTCACATTAAGATAGAAGTTTTGCTCTCTGCTATTCTTATGAATAGCAAATTAACAGGCATAAAATTCCTTGATGAGGTTGAAAGACTCGCCGAAGACAGGAAAAATTGGCGAACTTCTTTATGAGCCCTATGTGACATTTAACGGCACAGGAAGGATATAAGATAAGATTCTTACGGACTGACATAATTAGTTTTTCCATTCCTTTTTGTGTTGTGGACAGTAATACTGTGTCAGCAGCATATCTAATCTCTGGTATTTCATAACCTCCAATTGTTATGGCATCGTAATATTCTGTGTCTACATCTTCTTTAACATTCCTCATTATATTTTCAGTATACAAGTTAAATAAGTAAGGCGACAATTTGCATCCCTGACGGATTCCTTGTTTTATGTCAAACCAAGTTGTTGTTTCACCATTTATTCTAACTGCTGCTTATTGGTCTAGATACAGCAGTGATGTTAATTGTATCATATATGTTGGAAATCCCATTTTTTCCATTATTTCCATTATCTCCCAAAGTTTCTGGTGTTGTACACAATCAAATGCCTTTGAGTCTATAAAGGATAAATATAGATTCACACTAAACTCTCTACATTTCTCTATTATTAATCTTATATTGAATATATGATCTCTTGATCCTCTTCCTTGCCTGAAACCAGCCTGGACCATATTGACTTCTTCTATTTTCTTACGAAGTCTACCCATTATGATTTTTTAACAGAATTTTACTGGCATGACTAATCAGGGCAACAGTTCTGTAGTCTGTGCATAATTTCAGGTTACCCTTTTTATGGCAGTAGTATGAATACAGTTCTTTTCTATTCTTTTGGCCAAATACCTGGGTGCCATATATTTTTACATAGTGCATGATAGATTGTTGCACATTCTTTTCCTCCTGCTTTAATAAGTTCAGTTGTTATCTCATCACATCCTGACGATTTACCATTTTTCACATTCTTTATTGCCCATAAAACTTCTATTGTCCGTTCAGGTTCCTTCTCCTCCAATAATAATTCACAATGTTGACTTCTGCTTTCACCATCGGTTGTTTCATACATTCCTCTGCAATATTGCTTCCATCTTTCTAGAATTTCCTCTGTCTCTGTCAAGGTATTCCCCATCTTGTCACAAATTACATTTAGCTTAGGTGTGACATTTCTCGTCAATGTCTTCATTTCTTTAAACATTTCACTATCTCTTCCACACTTTTGATGTCCTTCTATTCTTTCACAACAATCTTGTATGTATTGTTTTTTGTCTTTTCTTATGTTTCTTTGTACTTCTTTTGTTAAAGATTTATATTCCTCTTTGTTGTTGTTTGTCACTTTCCACTGCGTCTTCATTTCTCCATGTTGTTTTATCAGTTCTAGTGTGCCTGCTGTAATCCATCCATTGTGTTTTCTTTACTGGAACCATGTCTTTAGCTGTTGTTATTAAGATATCTCCGGCCTGCGTAGCCAATTCATCTGGTGTCATCTCCTCCTGTACAGCCGTCAGCATTTCAAAACGGTTCTTTACTTCTATACTGTATTGCTCTGGTATTTTTGTGAGATCAAAGCGGAATGGTCTTGATCCCGTAACTGTCTTTTTTATCTTTATCGTCTTGTCTGCTATTAACAACTCATGGTCCGTGTAACAATCGGCACCTGGTAAGGTTTTTGCTGATGTTATACTTGATCTCCACCTTCTTTTCAATAAAATGTAATCTATTTGATTCTAGGTTTTCCCATCAGGTGATGTCCATGTGTAAAGTCTACTTGGATATTGTTTTTAAAAAAAGTGCTTTAGCGATCATTAGCTAATTTTTCATTCAAAACACCATTAGATTGTCACCTGCCTCATTTCTATGTCCTATGCTAAATTTCCCTACAACATGTCCTTCATCTTCTGCTCTTTCTGTACCAATTTTTGCATTAAAATCCCCCATTATTAATACAATATCATTTTCCGTACCCGGTCTATTGTCGTTTGCAGTGTGTTATAAAAGTCTTCTACTGCCTCTTCTTCTGCAGCTGATGTAGGTGCATATATCTGGATGATTGCTACATTTATAGGAGTGTCATTAAGTCTGACTGTGAGGATTCTATCACTTACTGGATTGTAACCTAGTAATGATTGTGATGTTGATTTGTCCAAGTAAAAAGCCACTCCACTCTTTCCTCCTAATTCTCCACCAGAGTATATAAAGATATTATCATTCTCGCTCTTGAAGTTTCCTGATCCTTTCCATCGATGTTCACAGATTATCAAAATGTGTATCCCCATTCATTTCATCTCGTCACTTATTATTTGATACTTCCCCTCATACGTACTTCTTACATTCCATGTTCCTACTCTTATTTTTCTTTTTAGTTTGATGAAGGAATTTTCCTTAGTAAAACCATCAGGATTTTGTCCGTCATCACAATTACTAGTACTGACCTCTGCCTCACACTCTTCCCCAGTATCAAAATTAAATCTATCTGGCCTGGGGGCCTCACCACCAGATCCTTTTCCTATTTGACTTTCCATAGTGGAAGGGTACATAATGGGGAAAAATAAAGAAAGACCAAGACGAAGATGGCAACAAGATGTTGATGATTTGTGAATGGATACATCAGTAACAGGGCATCTTCTCTGCAAACAAAACACCTTCAAGAGAGCTGTTAGGAAGGCAAAGTTTTGCAAGGGACATGCTAATGAATGAACAATACAAACTGATACATCTATGAAGTGCTAAGAATTAAAGTACATCATTCATGACATAAGGTGTTGCAGACAAACTGTTGCCATTTTACATTATTATTCTGTAATGTCTTCATATATAAAATTCTAATGTTATTTATCATTTATAAAATTCTAATGTTATTTATCATGTTTCATCCAGTGCTCACAAGGCTGCAGCAAAATTCTGAGTAATGTTTCAGTTCTCAGGGAAGTAGCGGTGAAATGAGGTTTCTGATTATGTACTGATGATATGTATGAAGTCTGAAATTAACAACTTTCTCAAGCTGAAATGTTCGTCACTACATCATAAACTAAGAATAGCGAGAGTCTGTGTATGTGTGTGCGTGTGTGCATGCATGCGTACCAGAATGATTTGGACCTCAGGCATCAGTACAGTGCATGAACACAAAAAATAAAAAATAATGATGAAATAACATGAAGTTTGTCTCCACATGGGAGTACATGCATACAGTAACGTTTTATTACGAGTCAGACCGAGCAAGAGAACTGATAAATGGACTGTCTCTCTTTGTGTGCTACTTTTGGTAGTAATAAAGCTGCAAATATTGGTTCATGTTGTTTTCTAGTGGGTCAGTAGGCAGGTAGTCATTTCCATGTCCCTTGCGGAACTTCACCTTCCTGACAGCTCTCCTGCAGGCCTCTCAGTTGCAAGCAAGATGCCCTGATGCTGAGTTTCAGTAACACTAAAATTTCATTGGTAAAAGTACCAACTTCAAGTACCATGTCTTGTCTTGTATCTCTCTGGAACCGCCAGCTGTTAGGCTCTGGATTATGACGGCATGGGAGTGGGTTATGATAGCTATTTTTTTTTTCAGTCCCACAGTGCAGCCAAAAAGCAGGGGGTGTGGAATACTTCTTTAGCAGACTCCACCACCATGGGGACTATGCCAATCTTTGCCTCATTAGCTAGGCTAGGCCTGTCACTGGGGTACCAATGGAGAAGTGGAAAAGGGCAGCTATGATCTGCCAACTTTGACCTAGCATGTCAGCTACGTGTCGCCGACTGCCAAAATGGACGACTTCACCCTCATTCAAGTACCAATAATTAGTTTAGTCACATTTTCTTTTTCTGTTTCTTTTTTCTCTTTTTTTTTTTTCTTTTGTGCATGTCACCGACTAGTTCTAATTTCTTTCTTTTTTTTTTTCCCTTCACATCAAATTAACTCCATTTTTTTTTTTTATTGTACATATGTTAAGGACTGCTTAGTTTTATGTCCAGAAGTCATAAATGTTTTCCCTTACCTGTGCCTCCAAGTGTCTCTGTCTCTGGTTCTGCATCTCCGCCAGTTCCCCTAGGTTGACAGAAATTTTTGGAATCTGTCCCTCCCCTCCATTCCCAACTCTGCTGGCCTGCTCCGACTCCTCCTGAAGCTGCTGAGCAAAATTCTGGCAGAACTGAGCAAGTTTGGTCATCTGCAGCATCGTGGCTATTTTGTGTAGTGAGCGCACTGAAGATGTATCTACCTGCAGACAATACTAGCATCTTTAACAGGTTTAACATCACAGGATATATTAAAATACCATACTTCATTAAATGTCGGGTCTGAAATAGCTGCCTTTTCTTTCTCTCGCTCTCTCTCTCTCTGTGCGAGAGAGAGCGTGTGTCACATTTCAAATGCGAGGTCTGAAATCAACACAAGGCCTGTTGCAAAAGGAAAAAAAGTTGCGAAACACTGATGGATGGCAAAGGCTAACACCAATGCTGCAGAACCATAACTGGAATTTTGCAAATACATGCCTACCCCTGCCTTGAATAGACACTGCCCTCTCATAAACGCTGAATCACAATTACAATTTTGTGAATAAACAATGGGAGATTTATTTGAGGAAATATGGTAAATTTAAAACAAAAACAAAACATAATATACACGGACACAAACACAGTGAATGCATCAAAACATGAATTGTGCAGATGCAAGCGTAGAGTGTCATGCACTGTGGAGCAGACATGCTAAATCTATGATTACAATGTGTCCATTTTTTTCTGCTGTTTGACGCTCAAAACCCCCCTTTAAATGGTGCATTTTCATCTGCTAAACTCCACCAAAAATTATTTTCTGACTCTCGCTAAATAGATACATTACAACGATGAGTCCAAAAAAAAAAATAATCACAAATCTCAAAATATATGAAAAGACTTTCTGACTCACTAACGGTTATGTCCTTTGATTTGTGATTACTTTTTGACTTGCACATTTTTATGCCATCCAACTTTTACAATTTTCATTTTATAACAATATAAACATGACACACCTGCCTCTAAACTGGGCATTTTCAAACTTACCTCTAAAATCCCTTCATAAATGTATTTTAAAAACGCTTTGGCAGTCTCATATGTTGTATCTGACGGTAGGTTGACCTCCAGCTGGGACCTGGGATCTGCATTCTTGAATGTTTCCTGCAGGTAGGGGCTCATAGCCAGTAAGACTAACTTGTGCACCTGTGAGAGTTTCAGTTAAAAAAAAAAAAAAAATTGCTTACTTCTATAAAATCTGTTATGTTAAATTCACTGAAACCTGTCTACGTTAATGTTGTAATTTTTCACTCTTTGAATCCAAATTCCCATAAAAGAATAAAGAATTAACATGTGCTATCTTTCAGAATCTCAATTCAATGGGATCTCAACTTTACTGGATCTAGATAAGACAAATGGATGCTTTATCCGTGTCAGAGAAAAAAAAAAGCATGATTTACATTCGATGTAAATTCATGCAGCTTTAGACTGACAATTCACTCATAAAATTACTTTAATTTCAGGAATGTTCATGTACTCTTCTTCATCCACCTCCCAGAGTACTCAGGATTTATGATTTATCACAAATACAATTTTCTGGTTCCGAGGGCTAACTCCCCCTTGTTGCAGGACATACAAATAATACTAGGACACATAATCACTCACATGAAGCTTTTTGTTAGCAACTCCCAGAGAGGCATCAAAGAACTTGCCCTTTTTCCAGAGAGTGGAAAATCTTTCCTGCAGGTCACAGCCATGATCAGGGTCTGCATATACTTTCATAGTGCTAGTGGGCTGCAGAAGAGGCTGCTGACCAACCTTGTCTGAAGGGTGATTAAAATAAACATGATGGTAACACCAAATCAGGCAACTTTTCACACAAAACCAAACTTTTGAAATAAAATTCAACTTCCTATTCAGTGTTTCAAGTTGTAGGAAGTGCTAAGTCTAGTAGAACGTTGTTGGATTAAGTCCATTCATTCATTCATTCATTCCTTTGCATGTCCCTTGCGGAACTTTGCCTCCCAAACAGCACTCCTGTAGGCCTCTCGGTTGTGAGCAAGATGGCCTGCTGCTGCTGCATCCATTTCCAGATCATCAACGATGTCTTGCAGCCATCTTCGTTTCGGTCTTCCTCTTTTTCTTTTTCCCATTATGTATCCTTCCAATACGATCTTCTCTAAATTATCATGACATTTAATGTGGCCAAAATATTTAAGTTTTCTCTCTTTAATCCTCTTCACTAGCCAGCCTTCTTCAATATTAAGCTCTTGTAGTATAGATATATTTGTTCTTTTTTGTGTCCACGATATCTGGAGAACTCTTCTATAGCATTTACATTCAAAGGCATTTATGTGCTTCTCAGCTGTTTTGTTAAGTGTCCAGGTCTCACAGGCATATGTTGCGATAGGAAAGATGCATGCCCTTAAAAATCTTATTTTTGTGGTTCTGTCTGCTCCTCTCCACAGATTCTTTGTTTTACTTTCTGAACAAGTCCATGCGTGGTCTAATATCAGTTCCAACAGCAGCCCCATGGGTAAAATAGCCTGTTAGATCTGACATAAAAGATGTCTGTCTCTCTGACTGGCACATGTTGATGATCTGTGGTTTGAGCACAAGCTATCCAATGTCTTTGATCTGAGACCACATGTTCATGCCTAAGATTTGGATTTGTGATACACTGGTCCATGGAGACCCAGAAGCAGATCACAGCTTTAGGTTTAGATTCTGACACAGCTGTAAGTCACAGCTGCAACCTTAGATTCTAACACAGGCACAAGTCACAGCTATCACCTTAGATTCTGATAGCCAGAGTCATAGCTACAACCTCAGATTCTAACACAACCACATGTCACACCTATCACCTTAGATTTTGACAGCCAAAGTCATAGCTACAACCCTAGATTCTAACACAACCACATGTTATAGCTACAACCTTAGATTCTGACACAACCATAAGTCACAGCTGCAGCCTTAGACTTAGACTCAGGCCCAGACCCAGAAGCAAGTCATAGTTGCAGCCTTAGACCCAGAAGCAAGTCATAGTTGCAGCCTTAGACCCAGACCCAGAAGCAAGCTGCAGCCTTAGACCCAGACCCAGGAGCAAGTCATAGTTGCAGCCTTAGACCCAGACCCAGCAGCAAGTCATAGTTGCAGCCTTAGACCCAGACCCAGCAGCAAGTCATAGTTGCAGCCTTAGACCCAGACCCAGCAGCAAGTCATAGTTGCAGCCTTAGACCCAGACCCAGCAGCAAGTCATAGTTGCAGCCTTAGACCCAGACCCAGCAGCAAGTCATAGTTGCAGCCTTAGACCCAGACCCAGCAGCAAGTCATAGCTGCAGCCTTAGACCCAGACCCAGCAGCAAGTCATAGCTGCAGCCTTAGACCCAGAACCAGTAGCGAGTTATAGAAGCAGCCTTAGATCCAGCAGCAAGTCATAGTTGCAGCCTTAGACCCAGAACCAGTAGCGAGTTATAGAAGCAGCCTTAGATCCAGCAGCAAGTCATAGCTGCAGCCTTAGATCCAGCAGCAAGTCATAGTTGCAGCCTTAGACCCAGCAGCAAAGACACAGCTATATTAGACAGACACCATAACAAGGTTGGGACAGTTTGGTCTGATATAACTCACTGGTTTTGTTTTCTGAAGTCTTGCTTGTGAAATATCTATGAGTTTTTAAAGAAAGAAAATCATTTCCTAACTTTTCAAACTTAACACAAACATAACTGGCGTAATGCTTGTTACAACTTTTTACTATGAGTATACTTACTTAAGACCGCTCCATCCGCTCCTCTAACATGGCTATGGTCTGATTTACTGAGAGCCACCTGGCTTTCATCAGCTGCTGGTGTTGCTGTTCTTTGCACTGGAGCCACCACACTGGACTTGACAGCTGGATTGAAAAATGTCAAAACTCTGAATGGTTAACAATCAAAACAGGGATAGTTGTACTAAAGTTAAAAGCTTGACCTTCATTTAGTTAAGTTAAGTTGGTGGATCTGACAATCAGTGTGTGAGCACTGATTACAGTTTCAATATTTCCACCAGTATCTGACAGCTGACAATACCACCATCTTTCATTTAACAACTTTGACTAAGGAGATGAATGAGAATTGGTGATAAGAAGCAACTCAGCTATGCTCATCATCATATACACAATACTCAATAATGAATGTCTTGGGTGCCAGAATTCAGGACAAAACACACTCTTCAGAGATGCCTATTCCGTGATGCAGCTTCATAAGGATTTCAGTTACAGCTTAGCACAGTGGTTTTCCTCCGCGCCCCCCCCCCAGAATGTTTTTGGGAACCCTGTGTGATGAAAAGAACTCTTTTTTTTTTACATTTAAAAATAGGAAATACTGAACTACAAGGTCAGACAATTAAGTAATAAGACTAATTACATACAAAATAAAAAATCAACAACAGTTGAAGATATAACCTGTTTTTTAAAATTCAAAGTAAGCCCCTTGGGCACTGATACAGCAAATGGCACAATCTAACACACGCTGGAACGACCTCTGCAGTTCTGTTGGTATGGCCCTTAAACTCGATGTTACGGCCCTTTGGATATCATCAGTATCGTCAAAGATGCGTCCTTTCAATAGTAACTTTAATTTTGGGAATAGAAAATAATAATACGGAGACAAATTTGGGGAATAGGGTGGATGGTTGAGAACTCACACTTGTTTTTGGGCCAAAAATTCCTGTACAACTAGCATTCGGTGAGCTGGTGCACTACCATGAAGAAGGAAAAAACTGACAGGTGTTGAATACTCAGGTCGGACTCGGAGAATCCTTTTCAAAGGCGTTTCAAAATACTTAAATAAACTTTGGCAGTGACAGTCTGTCCCTCTGGAATAAATTCTTTGTGAATAACTCCTCTGCTATCGCAGAAGCACACCAACAGTTACTCATTACGAACAGAAATTGGGTGTCCATGTCTAGTCGCATTTGTAATCATTTCTACACCACTTTTGAATCGTGAATACCACTGGTATATCTGTGCACGAGATAAACAATTATCCCCATAAACTTGTCGCATCAATTCAACTGTCTCAATGGCACTTTTACTGAGTTTTAAACAGAATTTAATGTTAGCTTTTTGCTCCATGCTGATCATGTAACAATGCACCTCTGACTAGGTCAACAAAATGGTGACTTGTTTGTCGTCTGCTTGTCAGGAAGCGATGAAAAGCTGCCAGATTATAGATGAAGGTTGTCTCTTTGGATTCCATGCTTTGCTTCATAGATAGCATTTTTGTCTTGGCCATAATATAATTAGTCTCGTTACTTAATTGTTGGACCTTGCAGATGTGGAAGCGATTCCCGTTACTTAATTGTTGGACCTTGCAGATGTGGAAGCGATTGTTTGGAATAAATAGAAGTATGATTTCTGTTTTTTATTTTTTTCTTAACTACATTATCGTCATTTTGAAAATTCTTTTGCATTTAAAGCAAACAGTTGCCATGTATATGAAACTTTTCCAAAGTGTGGGAGTCCGTGGCCAGGCTTTTGAACAGCAAGGGGTCCATGGACTTTTGTTAACTGAGAACAGGCTTACCATATCTTGTTGAAAAAATATTCATTGATGAACATGTTAAGAAAAAAATGACTATTAAAAAGATACACTAAACTCAGTTTGGCCATATTGCAATGTGAAAATATGACATAGATCAAATGTGGAACCTCACTGCAGTCAACCTTAGAAAGAGAGGCAGGAAAGGATTATGGGATGATCTGACTGTCTTGAACCAATTGAAATATGGAAAGTCTGGTAACAACTGGTACACTATACTCCCAAAAAGGACTTTTTAGCAGTGGCTAATCTAAAACAAATTGTTAATCATTATTTGCAGATCATTTTTAGGCATCAGTAATGGCCTTGTTTACATTTAGTCACCGATCTAACATCAGCTGCTGGTGTTGCTGTTCTTTGCACTGGAGCCACCACACTGGACTTGACAGCTGGATTGAAAAATGTCAAAACTCTGAATGGTTAACAATCAAAACAGGGATAGTTGTACTAAAGTTAAAAGCTTGACCTTCATTTAGTTAAGTTAGTTGGTGGATCTGACAATCAGTGTGTGAGCACTGATTACAGTTTCAATATTTCCACCAGTATCTGACAGCTGACAATACCACCATCTTTCATTTAACAACTTTGACTAAGGAGATGAATGAGAATTGGTGATAAGAAGCAACTCAGCTATGCTCATCATCATATACACAATACTCAATAATGAATGTCTTGGGTGCCAGAATTCAGGACAAAACACACTCTTCAGAGATGCCTATTCCGTGATGCAGCTCCATAAGGATTTTAGTTACAGCTTAGCACAGTGGTTTTCCTCCGCGGCCCCCCCCCAGAATGTTTTTGGGAACCCTGTGTGATGAAAAGAACTCTTTTTTTTTTTTTACATTTAAAAATAGGAAATACTGAACTACAAGGTCAGACACTTAAGTAATAAGACTAATTACATACAAAATAAAAAATCAACAACAGTTGAAGATATAACCTGTTTTTTAAAATTCAAAGTAAGCCCCTTGGGCACTGATACAGCAAATGGCACAATCTAACACACACTGGAATGACCTCTGCAGTTCTGTTGGTATGGCCCTTAAACTCGATGTTACGGCCCTTTGGATATCATCAGTATTGTCAAAGATGCGTCCTTTCAATAGTAACTTTAATTTTGGGAATAGAAAATAATAATACGGAGACAAATTTGGGGAATAGGGTGGATGGTTGAGAACTCACACTTGTTTTTGGGCCAAAAATTCCTGTACAACTAGCATTCGGTGAGCTGGTGCACTACCATGAAGAAGGAAAAAACTGACAGGTGTTGAATACTCAGGTCGGACTCGGAGAATCCTTTTCAAAGGCGTTTCAAAATACTTAAATAAACTTTGGCAGTGACAGTCTGTCCCTCTGGAATAAATTCTTTGTGAATAACTCCTCTGCTATCGCAGAAGCACACCAACAGTTACTCATTACGAACAGAAATTGGGTGTCCATGTCTAGTAATCATTTCTACACCACTTTTGAATCGTGAATACCACTGGTATATCTGTGCACGAGATAAACAATTATCCCCATAAACTTGTCGCATCAATTCAACTGTCTCAATGGCACTTTTACTGAGTTTTAAACAGAATTTAATGTTAGCTTTTTGCTCCATGCTGATCATGTAACAATGCACCTCTGACTAGGTCAACAAAATGGTGACTTGTTTGTCGTCTGCTTGTCAGGAAGCGATGAAAAGCTGCCAGATTATAGATGAAGGTTGTCTCTTTGGATTCCATGCTTTGCTTCATAGATAGCATTTTTGTCTTGGCCATAATATAATTAGTCTCGTTACTTAATTGTTGGACCTTGCAGATGTGGAAGCGATTGTTTGGAATAAATAGAAGTATGATTTCTGTTTTTTATTTTTTTCTTAACTACATTATCGTCATTTTGAAAATTCTTTTGCATTTAAAGCAAACAGTTGCCATGTATATGAAACTTTTCCAAAGTGTGGGAGTCCGTGGCCAGGCTTTTGAACAGCAAGGGGTCCATGGACTTTTGTTAACTGAGAACAGGCTTACCATATCTTGTTGAAAAAATATTCATTGATGAACATGTTAAGAAAAAAATGACTATTAAAAAGATACACTAAACTCAGTTTGGCCATATTGCAATGTGAAAATATGACATAGATCAAATGTGGAACCTCACTGCAGTCAACCTTAGAAAGAGAGGCAGGAAAGGATTATGGGATGATCTGACTGTCTTGAACCAATTGAAATATGGAAAGTCTGGTAACAACTGGTACACTATACTCCCAAAAAGGACTTTTTAGCAGTGGCTAATCTAAAACAAATTGTTAATCATTATTTGCAGATCATTTTTAGGCATCAGTAATGGCCTTGTTTACATTTAGTCACCGATCTAACAACAACAGCTGGCGTTGTGGGAGTAAATGACGTCTGACTACGCTGAGTAAAGAAGGACCTTGGTAGAACAGAATTAGACTGACTTTTTTTGGTCATGCAGATAAAACAAGAAGGTAAAAAAGTGAAGCAATGAGACTTTCATAGCATAGTTTGCTGCCAATCTGATTATCAAAACAACTGTGGAGATCTGATTTTAAACTGCTCAGGATTATCATGAAATAAATAAACTTAGTCCCGACAGCACTAAGTAACTCATTTTGGAATCACAAATTTTATTGGAATTTAATGACATTTTCTAAAAAATCAACAAAACTTTTTATGTGAGCAATATCTACTGCAGCAAAAATTGGAGATCCACAAGATAAGATGACGATAACGAAGAGCAAGTCTGGTCAGGTGACCTTTCTCTAGATTAAAACTTCTGTCAAATGTAATTTGCGACAAACAGATCTTATGCAAATTTTGAAAATGAAACATAAAAAACGAAATTAATAACATGAAAAAAAAAATTAGTAATAAACTAAAATTCTGACAACATCTTAAACAAATGGAGAAAAAAAACAAACTACATAAAATTAAAATCATCATCATCTTGTGGCATCTCTCCAGGAAAGGCTGATTTCAACAACACACAATAGTTAGTGTATAGGCATACAACTATTCACAAAGCACTGCAGTAAAGCTGTGATAACAAAATGTATAAACTGAGAAAAAAGTAGGAAGAGTTTTATTATTTAACGATTACAAAGTAGTGACGTTTCAGCATGAGCCTTCATCAAACAAAAACAAACAAGGCGAATAATCAGAGAGAGGGGACAAAGTACAGATTCACATGAATTGTATGTAACTGTATGTAATTTAAATAATAAAAAATGAAAAAACTTAATGACTTATCTGAGGTCTTGGTCTTGGAACCTTACTGAATTAGTCGCTTGCATGTCGTAGGGTAAACTTCTTTCTTAGTTTATACATAGGCTGATTTCAATAGATCTCCAACAAATGATATAATGCTAATATCTCTCTCTCTCTCTCTCTCTGAACTTAAGTGGCCAGGGCACATAGGGCTTCCACATGGGTTTTCCACAAATGCCTGTCCTTTGACTTTTTTTCTGCTCTTGCCCAGGTGAGCCCTCTATTGCTCAACATCCTCTCTGCTGTTCTTCTCCATGTCTCTTTTGGTCTACCCTTACTTCTTCTATTCTGTTCCCCTGTGGTGTCCATCTTAGCGCTATTTTTGGTAGTGAGTTGCCAGTCATTCAGAGCACGTCCCAACCATGGCCAGATAAAAAGGATGGTGAGTGCAGTCGGAGGGTCCTTATTTTCCAGACTGGCTGTCTCCACCAAGCTGGAATTAACAATGTCTTCAGCTTTCTGTAAGTTCTTTATTTTTCCACTGGCCATTTTTTTTTTAACTCTATTTTCTTTCTCCATGCTACCCCTCCCTACCACCACCCTATTTTCTTCTCCGCCAACATATTGGTGTCTTTAGGGTCTTGTCCTATATAGCAATTTCACATTTTCTCCCCGCAGGTGTTTATATTCTTCATTCACTATCTCCCCGCGTCCCCCCCCGACACCTCTAGCGGCCATCATGTTTCTATTGCCTTCCCCCCCACCCCTTTCTCCCACTTGTTCTCCTCCCCTCTCTCCACCTCTTCTTCACGAATGGCTCTATCGGGCATCTTTTGTTCAGAGGCAGCGTGGTCTTTCCTTCTCTCTTCTACTGCACACTTTTCTGTCCTGACTCGGAGGAAGACATTTCAGATAAGTTCTTCATGTTTTTGTCGTGTTTTGTATGTATCCTCGAATTAGGCTCACGCCGAAATATCGGATGTTGTATGTTTTTCATTTATATATTCTCATACTTTCTATTTGTTTTTTCTCACCTTACTCACTCCCTCCCTCACTTTGTAAAACTGCACCATGCACCTCTATCTACCTTATTTATTTCAACCATGGCCAGTGTCTTTCCTCAATAACTGCTGTCAGTGGCTTCATCTGCATTTCTGCCAACAAAATGTTATTTCTTATGGTGTTTGGCCAAAATATTTTTCTAATTCTTCGTAAACATTTAGTCTCGAAAGAATTCATTTTCTATGGTTTTGGTGATTTTCAAGCATTCACTTTCATAGAGTAGTACACTTAGAACATTACTCTTAAATATCATGATTTTTGTATTCATGCTTAACTTTTTAGATTTCCATATAGTCTGCAGCATTGCAAAAGCCTGGTTTGTTCTAGTAAATCTGCTGTTGATGTCCTCTGTGCCGTCTCCATTTTCTACTACTCTACTGCCAAGGTATACAAATTCATTGACCTCCTCCACTAACTTGCTATCTACTCTGAGTACATTTCTGTTGTTCACATTGTGCATGTTCATCACGTATGATCGTAAAAGGTGACTAAGGAGGGTTCGGCACAGGGCCAGCAACCCTATCTAGTAAAAAAAAAAACTATAAGAATGCTACAGAAACAGAAGCAAGGGAAAAAACAAATGCAGGTGGAAGGAGAAATGCTTATCAGGAAATTGTGCCCATGAAGGTTGTGGATAATGCTAATATGGTGTCCAGTTATTTCTCTATTTAATAAAATACTAGAAGCCTTTCAGCAATATCTTATATCTTATATCCTTCCCGTGCCGTTAGACGTCACATAGGGCTCGCAAAGTAGTTCGCCAATTTTTCCTGTCTTCGGCGAGTCTTTCAACCTCATCAAAGGATTTTATGCCTGTTAACTTGGCCCCTCTTAATAATGTTCTCTTCAGAGTTTCACGCGGTCTGCCCCTTTTTCTTCGGCCTGTTGTGTTCCACTTGATAGCTTGTTTTGGGATTCTCTGCTCATTTCTTCTCATCAAGTGGCCAACATATGTCCATCTCCTTTTCCTGATCACCCGTGAGACTGGTTGTTGTTCAGTCATCTGTCTTATCTCTGCATTGTTCTTGAATTCATTCCACTTGATGCCGAGTATTTTCCTTAGGCATTTGTTTTCAAAAGAGTCTAATTTCTTTTCTATTTCTTTAGTTGTTTTCCAGCTTTCGCATGCATAAATGAGGGTGGATATTACATTTGAATTGAATAGTCTTAACTTGGTTTTTGTGCTTATAACTTTTGAATTCCATATGTTCTCAAGATTCTTGAAGATTGATGCTGCTTTTGCAATTCTGATCCTAACTTCCTTTCTAGTGTCACCATCCTGGTCTATGTAGCCAAGGTATGCAAATTGATTGACTTCTTCAATATCTGTCCCTTCTATGTGTATTTTTCCATTTTGATTGATGGGAATTTTCATTATTTTTGTTTTGTCCTTGTTAATTTCAAGTCCTATTTTGCTAGCCAGTGAAGATAGGCTATCTGTTTTTTCTTGCATGGAATTCACATTATTACTGATAAGAGTTATGTCATCAGCAAAATCAAGATCTTCTAGTTGGGTCCCATGTACCCAGTCAATACCTGTGTTACCTGTGCAGCATTTTTTCATTATGAAGTCTATTGTAATCCCAAAAAGTAAAGGAGACAGTATACATCCTTGTTTCACGCCTGTTTCAATCTGGAACCATTCACTCATCCCTTCTTCTGTCTTGACTGCACAACCATATCCATTGTATAAGTCCTTAATGATGTTGACAATTTTAGATGGTATTCCATATAGACATAAAATTCTCCATAATGAATCTCTGTGTATGCTATCAAATGCCTTCTTAAAATCTATGAAATTCAGTATTAATGGTTTCTGCTTTTCAATATGTTCTTCAAGTATTATTCTGAGAGTAAAGATCTGGTCGAGACAGCTTCTCCCTTTTCGAAATCCTGCTTGTTCTTCTCTCATTGCAGTATCCACTATATCTTTGAGTCTATTCAAAATGACCTTGCAAAATACTTTTGACACAACTGATATTAAGGTTACTCCTCTCCAGTTGTTACAGTCACTAAGGTTGCCCTTTTTTGGTATTTTCACAATGATTCCCTTCTTCCAATTAGAAGGGACCTTTTCTTCTTTCCAAATCTTGTTAAACATTCTCTGTAGTTGTCTCATGTTGTCACTATTGATAGCTTTTAGCATCTCGGCTGTTATTTCATCTTCACCTGCAGCTTTGTTGTTAGCCATTAAATTCACTGCTGTTTCAATTTCATGCAATTCAATTTCATCTAGATTGACATTTAGTTGTGGAGCTGGTAAGTCAGTTTCAAGGTTTAACAATTCTTTTGGGTGTGGTCGATTGAGTATTTCTTGGAAGTGTTCAGCCCATCTTTGCTTTTGGTCTTTATTTGATGTTAATAGTGTTCCAGTTTTGCTAAGGATTGGTCTTTCTTTAGATGTAATAGTACCTGTTAGCCTCTTTTGTATGTTATATAAAGTTTTGCTGTCTCCTGTTTTTGCTGCTTTTTCTGCCTCTTTCGCCATATTGTCTATGTATTCTCTTTTATCCCTTCTAGCTGAACTTTTTACTTTCTTGTCTATGTCTTTGTATTTTGCTTTTGCCGAATCTCTTTCATGATCTGCTTTTGCATTCAACATGTTTAATTTGACTGCTCGTCTTTCATGTATATACTTCCATGTTTTATCTGATATTCATGCTTTTCTATTTGGTTTTTCCAATCCAGCGCTTACTTTTGCTGCTGTGATTATGGCTGTGCTGTAAGAATTCCATAACTCATCTATACCTATCTCCTCAACTTCACTGGGTGTTTTGGAATGATTGGCAAGTTCATGATTGAAATTAATGTTAGTATTTTCTTCTTGTAGGCTGTGGATGTTTATCTTTCTGTGTACTGATTTCTTGTGTTGACTTTTCAATTTTAGTTTTATTTTCCCTATGCACAGGTTGTGATCACTGTTGACATCTGCACCCCTATAAGCCCTTACATCCATGAGAGATGTTCTGTATTGCTTTCTAATACAAAAATGGTCTATCTGGTTTCTAGTTCTATCATCTGGAGATATCCATGTTGTTTTATGTATCTCTTTGTGTGGGAATATTGTGCCTCCAATGACCATGCCCTCTGTTAAACATATTTCAATTAATCTTTCTCCATTCTGATTAACCATGTCAATTCCTTCTTTCCCCATCACTTTTTCAACGTCGGTATTATCCTTCCCTACCTTAGCATTGAAGTCCCCCATAGCAATTAGGATGTCGTGTTTAGGGACTTTGTTGATGATTTGTTGTAGTTGGTGATAAAAGTCGTCTTTCACATCATCATCTGCATCATTCGTGGGTGCATAACACTGTATTATTGTCATTCTTCCGTGTCGTAGGTTGTAATAACTGAATAAAAAAAAAAAAAACAGGTGAATACAGTGCACCACCTACCTGCATGAGAATGCTCCATTGGTTCATGAATGTCAGGATCCTCACTCATTAGTCTCTTGGCACCGTGAACTTCTTCCATGCTGAAGTTGTTTTCCTCTTGCAGCTGCTGATGATGGTGTTGCTGTCAGAGGAAAACAAAATTAAAAAAAAACAATTAGTTAAACATATTTCAAGAACTTCTCAAGATGACTAATACAAAAAAAAAGGTGTTATACTAATGCATGCTGACAGGTTTTTTCCTGTTCTTTGAATCTGTAAATTGGAGTGGGTGTCTAAATAGAAGTAAAAAAAAAAAAAAAACTTTCAGGAATTTATTTTTCACTTCCATAAAGTAGCTTCATAGTCAGGCATAAAACTATCTGTTGTAGAGAATGAATAGAAGCATTGTGCATCATTCTCCTCAGATCATCAGAGAAGTACAACAACCCCCCAGCCAAGCATTTCAGCCCCTTAACGCTTCCCTGGCCCAGAAAAAAACTGCGGACGTTCTCATCCATGCTACACAAAAACCACTGGTCTTGATATGTATAGGGAGTATAGTTGTAAAATGGAATGGAAAACAGTATTTCCATGTACTTCCGCGTACTTATTATGTTTCAAAGTATAATTAAATGAATGAAAATTTCATAAATGCAGAGTTTTTTTTAGGAAAAAAGAAGTAATGTGATGTTTTTAGACAATGACTGTGCCCAGCTCACCATCGGCTAGGTCTAGATATGCACTACCTACCATCTGAGATGTCTAGATCTACTTGTTGATCTCGTATTGTGATTCTATGTTGCATTCTCGCTAAATTAATGTCCGAAATAACCTCCTAACTACTTTTCCAGTCATTTAATGTCTAGATCTACTTGGGATACATTCAAGAGCAGTGGGGTAGTCACAGGCCATGTCCATACCCCTATCTACATCATCAAAAATTGAAAAGTTTGCATGTTTCTCTTCCTTTGTCTCGCTCGGCATCGCTCGTAACTAAGCGCTCTTTCACCATTCTGAAAAGTGTCACCGGAAACGCAGATGAAATATGTACAATCTAAATGTTACACCGGTTGTTTTATTGAAACAAATGAATTGTCACTATAATGACTATGGCAGCAACTCAGCAGCCGGAAACTGTCACTATATCGACTATGGCACGGGAAGAGTTAAACTTCTGTTGCTCTAAGAGAGGTAGGCCCCTCTGGATCAAGACTACCAGAAGTCTGTAGGTTGTCAGTTGATAACCACTTAATAGGGTTGAAGGTACTATCAGGCAAGTCACACCCACAACTTAACATTTCTTGATATAGTATTTAATGCACAGTGACAATTTAAATACATATGTGCATCAAAGTATTACTGCATACACAATTAGCACTCATTTGCATGTCCTTTGCGGAATTTTGCATCCCTAACAACTCTGCTGTAGCCCTCTCAGTTGTAAGCAAGATGCTCTGCTGTCGATGCATCCATTTGCAGATCGTTAACAATGTCTTGCAGCCGTCTTTGCCTTGGTATTTTTCTTTTTCCCATTATGTACCCTACCAAGATGGTCTTCTCTAAATTATCATGACGTTTCATATGTCCAAAATATTTCAGTTTTCCCAGTTTAATCCTCTTTACTAGCCAGCCTTCTTCAATATTAAATTCTTGTAGCATGGATATGATGCATCAGCGGCAGGTCATCTTGCTAACAACTGAGAGGCCTACAGGAGTGCTGTTTGGGAGGCAAAGTTCTGCAAAGGACATGCAAATGAATGAATGAATGAGTATGGATATATTTGTTCTTTTTTGTGTCCATGATATTTGAAGAACTCTTCTGTAGCATTTGCATTCAAAGGCATTCATGTGTTTCTCAGCTGTTTTGTTAAGTGTCCTGGTCTCACAGGCATATGTTGTGATGGGAAATATGCATACCCTCAAAAATCTTATTTTTGTAGTTCTGTCTGTTCCTCTCCACAGATTCTTTAGTTGTTTTATTTTCTGAAGAGCAAAAGATGTCCTCCTTTTAATATCCCTCACTGTATTTACATTATTAGTTAGTAATTATCCAAGATATTCAAAACTCTCCACCTCTTCCAATTTTTCCTCATTGATACATATTTCAGCTCCTTAATTGTTTTGTCAGTTGTCATCAATTTTGTTTTCTTTGCTTTAATATAAAGGTATTGCTCCTCATTGTTCTTATGGACTAGCATAATTAGTTTTTCCATTCCTTTTTGTGTTGTGGACAGTAACACTGTGTCATCAGCATATCTAATCTCTTGTAATTCATAACCTCCAATAGATATGGCATCGTATTATTCTTTGTCTACATCTTCTCTAACATTCCTCATATTTTTGGTATACAAGTTAACTCCTCCTGTACCACAGGAAGAAACGCAGACGTTCAGTTAGGTGCCAGAGTAAAAGCGCAGGTCTTGATATGTTAGGGGGTATAGTTGTAAAATGGAATGGATAACAGTATTTACATGTACTTCCGTACATGCAATGTCGCTAAATTAATGTCTTAAATAAAATCCTACCTATTTCTGCAGTCGTCTAATACGTCTAGATCTACTTGGGATACATTCAAGGGCAGTGGGGTGGTCACAGGCCATGTCCATACCCCTATCTACATCATCAAAAATTGAAAATTTTCTATGTTTCTCTTCCTTTTTCTCACTCGTAACTAAGCACTCTTTCACCATTTTGAAAAGTGTCACCGGAAATGTGGATGAAATATGTACAATCTAAATGTTACACCAGTTCTTTTATTGAAACAAACCATGATCGAAATACTGACCATTGGCACGCATCGGGGAAACGGAAGGATCGAAAATTCGACCAAAAGTACATGAAGAGTTAAATAAGTAAGGCAACAGTATGCAACTCTGATGGACCCCTTGTTTTATGTCAAACCAAGCTGTTGTTTTACCATTTATTCTTAATGCTGCTGTTGGCCTAGATACAGCAGTGATATTAATTGTGTCACACGTGTTGGAAATCCCATTTTTCCCATTATTTCCCAAAGTTTCCAGACACAACTAGCACATTAGTAATTTACCACTAATCTCACCTGCAGCTGCTGATCATGCAGAGCTGGGTGAGTGTGAAGCGGAGGGAGAAGGTGTGAAGATGGAAGGAGGTGAGCACTTGGATGGTACGAAGATGCAGATGTAGACTGCATGAACTGTTGCTGTAACAGTGCTACGGCTGCTGTCACTTCTTCAGACACTCCTGCTGATGTTGACATCTCTGCGTCCACCGCAGCAACTGGTTCAGATTTTGGCTTCTTGAGCTTGGAGGATGAACCTGGTGACTTCTTTGACCATCTTTCTGCATTTGATAAAACTGCAGAAGATGATTTTGATGCTTTTGCTTGCTTCTTGGAGATATGAGCAGTCTCTGATGCATCGGATAGGACATTTGAAACACCTGCTGTAATCTCTCTAATTTTCCTTGGTTTTTTACTTCTGCGTAAATTTCTGGCACACATTGATAGGTCTCTTTGGATGCGACGCTGGTGAAAAAAAAAAATTCAAATTATTTGGCATTTTGTATCTTAAACTTAAGTCTAATAACCAGATAACGTATATACTTTAAGTCTCTTTTTTTTTTCACCTAAACAAATCTAAATCTAGTCTGCATTTAGCATACAGTTACAGAAGATATATCTTAAGTTTTACTTTATTCAATCACCAAATTACTGTCAACTCTGCTAAGATATCTATGTATTAATTGTATGCCAGTATACGGTTAGTTTTTCTGTGTGTAACAGGTCTGGGAAGCAAAGACTAGGACCACTGTACTCTACACCAAGCATGATCATAGACAGATAATGTATAAATGGCATGTGAATTTGGAAAGAAAAGAAAATGGCAATTCTTAGTGTTTTATTTTTTTTCATTATTCTATCTGAATTTTATGATGAGACATAATGATACATATATAAAAGAACCACCTGGAATAGTAGATGAACATAATTTCAACAACTTACGATATGCAGTGACACAATCTTAACAACAAGAACGGAAAAAGAACTATAAGAACTACTGGATACAGTGTTAAAGGAAAGTGAAAGAAAAGAACTCAGCTTAAATTAGAAGAAAACTGAAGTTATGGTCACCTCCAAGAAAAGAGAGATCCCTAAATGCAAAATAACAGTAACTGGCACAATATTAAAGCAAGCAGACAAATTCAAGTACCAAGGGGTAGTCCTGACATCAGATGGAAGATGACTACTGGAGATAAGGAGCAGAATAACACATGCTAATGTTCCAAAAGATGAAAAGTATTTTGTGCAACAAATCAATGTCACCTTGTGTAATGAAATAGATGTTCCAAAGCCAGTTCTGATCTACAGATGTGAAGCCCGAATAGTTACTGAAGAGATACAACATCTACAAGCCACAGAAATGTAGTTTCTTAGAAGAATGTTAATGACACCATGGATGGGAATAAAATCAAATTAAGAAATTTTGCAAGAGACTGGCTCGAGAAAACAAATAAATACTTCCGTCAAGAAAAGAGTCTAAATTTATAGGAAGTGTCATGAGAAATGGCAGACTAGAACACACTGAGACAACATGAAAGTCAGAGGGGAAAAGAGATAGACCAAGAGAGAAAATCCTGGACTGATTGGGAAGATGGCATGGAAAGAGTACACCAGAACAACTCATAGAGGCAACACAAAACAGAGAGCTGTGAAGAGTTATGACTGACAATGCCTGTAGGCATGGCACTGGATGGGATGGGATGGATGGATGGATGGCTTCCCCCTCTAATCAGCTGAAGGACGTGTCTAACTTACATAACTAGTCATGCCATCAGCAGAAGTATCATCCCTGAGGTCAGGAAACTGCTGCACAACCAGCTCAGAAATCTTTGTATAATCAGCACTCGACCACCAATATTTCAGAGCCAAGAAGAAACGAGCAGTCTCTCTGATGATCTCAGATCGGTGCCTCATGGACGACCCTTCATCCCTGGCACTCAGTATCTTCTGGGAGTAGCTGGGAACTGGTAGAGGTTCTGGTAAGCTAACAACTTCCTGACTCTCCTTCTTCAAGCTAGTACCATGAGGAATCCACCCCTAAATGTGAAGAGTTTAAGAGTGAAAAGTAACATTTTTAAGTATTTTATAATACCATAAAAAAAATTACATTTTCTAAATGACAGCTTCATAGTAACAACAGATTATATCACAAAAAAGATTTTTTTTAACAGTGCCAAAAACAGACTACATAACTAATCACCTATTCAATTAATTCAACTTTTTAAAAAAATTATTCATTAATGACAAACTTTTAATGTTTCAGTTTACACCTTATTCATACAATAAAAACATACCTTACAGGATGAAGAAATGGATCATTAATATAACAGATCACTCGTACTTCTTATAAATTAAAGACAAAAAAACATTTTAAAATGCACAATTATAAAAGCCGTAATTCATTACAGATATATGAATTGCAATGCATTATTATGAGAAGACAAGCACTAGATTCACCTGATTTACCTGATCCTTGGAACTCACAGAATGATCTGCACTATGCGAGGACCGGGAAGATATAGAATTACGTTTCCGGGGACTGTGCGATTTAACCGATGTTGTTACCTCGACCTGGGCAGCCAGTCCAGCTGTATCTGGGAGCGAGTCTGGAAGTGGGGATTCAGAGTTTAATTTGTGTGATATGTGCTTGCCTGACTCATGGTATGTTAGGTTCATTGGGGCTTCTGTTGAGCCAGGATGGGCCAAGGGGTCATGGCCAGGCAGATGCTGTATCTGGGCCTGTGAGTGAGCTTGCGTGGCTGTCTGTTGTGAGGGTGGGTGAGTCATGCCAACAAGAGACAAGTTTGTGGCTGCTTGAACATCCCAGTATGCTGCTTCGTGCCCTGGGGCACTGCTAGTTGAAGGATATGATGATACACCAGGGCCCGACAGCTGCTGGTGGAGCTGCTTAATGATGGGTGTCTTGAGACCTTTTCCAACAGGTGACATGGGCTCCCTTTTAACCAAATGTTTCTCAGACACATCCACTGAAACGCCATCAGATTTGCCTTCATGGTGTGAGCTGCTGTGGTTAAGCTCTGCCTCCCGCAAACGTTTTTCCACTTCAGCCTGTGAAATTCTTCTCTGCCGTTTGTTGGGGACATCCAAGTCTCCAGCAGCAAGCAGTGAAGTTTCTGAGCTATTGTAGTCAGAAGATCCTAGTCCTCTCTTTGGCCCTGCAATGTCCATGCCCAGCCCATAGAAAGCACTCAAAGCTGACATAGCAGCCATGTCATTTCCAAAAGCTCCGGATACTATCAATGCTTGCCTCTGCTCTTGCCTCTGCTCTTCACTAGAACATTGTGCTAGATACTGCCTTTCTAAGTCTGTAACTTCTTGTGGGTGCTGTTCAATCCTTTGTTTAATGCCTGCTAACACTGCCAACTCTCCTAGATTTCTCTGAGTCATGCCCAGTTCTGTCAAATTCATATTCTGAGCAGCCATAAGAGCCTTCATGTACTCTGCAGTTCCCTGCATGACAGATGAGCCTGGAGAATCTGATGTCTGCAGCTCCAAACCTGTGTGCGAGTTGCTCCACTTCTGAGACGAAGAGACGGGTTTGTACTTGCTGGTTGGTAACCTTCGCCTCATGTTTCTTGCACAAGTCCCCAAATCTTTCTTTATAGCTTGCTGAATGAAACAAAAAGATAGAAACAAAAACATTGTCTTTTCAAAATTTTTCTTTTCATTTTTTAATACTTAAAAAAATAAGCAACATATTTTCATGAAAAAGAATTTGAATGTACCAAATATTACTCATTTATTCTATTTCAAAACACTCTTTAGCATTTCTATGGACAGAAACTCCCCAGGACCACCAACAGAACTAGGCCCATTTACAGTTGGTTACACATGGACACAAAACCTGGCCATGAAACTTCACAACTCATTATGATTACAAACGTATAATACTTCTTTCCACTGCTGTTACTAATCTGGTAATCTCTGAGTGGCTGGCATTTCTTTCACAGTTAAAAATAAACAGAAATATATTTTATAATATGGGAAAGTAATTCTACTCGAGCTCAACATAATAAACAATCTATTCTAATACTGAGAAATATCACTAACACAACCACTAGTTATCCAGAAAACAAAAAATTGTGCATCTATAATTTTTAACATGCAGATTTAAGTACATATAGATTTAAGTATATCACATAGATTTAAGTAAACTTGACCATGCTTTTGGGAAATAACTAATACCAAGAACAGAACAATATTGAATGTATCAACAATGAACATATTCAAATCACCCAGTAATTTTCTCCCTGCACTCACATCTCTTAAGTACACCATGTTAATTTATTTGTCCCTTTTCAAACTTTAATTACGTTCCGAGGGCCATGGGCTCGGAAGCAATTTTGTGTGGAAGTGTCGTCGGTTAACTAGCATAAATGAAGAGTATGTGGCAAGGTACCAACAAGAAAACAAAGCTATGTTTACTAGGAGCTTACATATTCCCAATGGCAATCTACAGATGTGAAACATACACACTTAACAAATCACCAGAAATGAGAATAAGAGCATATGAAACGAAACGTTATAGAAGGGCACTTTTAATATCACGGACAGAAAGAAAATCAAATAAAGAGATATTGATGGGATTAGGTGTCGCTGAAAACCGACTTGTAAATACCATAAAAACTAGAAAGATGAGATACTTCGGAAAGATGAGATACTTCGGCCACATCAAGGGACATAATGGTTTGGAGAGGTTAATGGTACAAGGCATAGTGCCCAGAAAAAGAGAATAAAGACAACCTCACTGCAGGTGGACTCAGAACACCACAGATTGTCTGAATATGTCACTGCAGAGACATTGGTCAACTTGTTCAAGACTGTACTGCATTTAGGGAGGCAGTGAGAGAGACATCGCTCTGGAAAGGACACATAACATGAAGATTGCAGCCAGTAGAAAAGTAGTACTCATGAAGAGTTGTAGTCTCACAGAAGAAAAATAAAGCAACCAGAACTGAAATCTGTTAGGAGGAACCTGTCCTTTTTGCCTAGGTTTGCCCAAAAAAGTGGCCAATGGTTGAAATGCAAAGAAAATAAAAAGGTCAGAGTGAATATGTGAATAAACAGCAGTAGACCATGACAGGTTTCCCTGTTGCTTTTGTAAGATGGTCTCCCTAAACAAAGGTTAGTGAAGAAAAACATGCACAATATTTGACCTACAACAAAGGGAAATCACTACCACTATACCTGCACTTCCTGATAAATTCAAGCTTCAGAATGAAAAGAAGGTGAACTGATCTGAAACACTAGGGAATGTACATGATAGCCAATGACCATCAATACACCCTATCAATCAACCAAGATTCAGAAGTAATTTTGGGTGGAATTTGGAGTCAGTAGAAACATACTGTTTATGAAGTTAAAAAAAAAAAAAAGTTGAATCTGAAGATCTGGTTCACTGCCCTCTTTAATATCCTCCCAAACAATGGCCTTCACTTCTACTGCGCAAAGTGTCTTCTGTCTTTCAGGCTGTGAATTTGAATATTTTCATTATGTGTTTCAGGATATATGAGTAAGAGGTTCTTTGTTCATTTATTCCTATTTCAGATATCTCTTTCACAATATAAAAGTTCACTTGTTTGTCTGCTCTCTACCTAACAACTGTTACAACTCTTCTCATTCTACAATAAGATCTCTATTATTCAAATAATTTATATTCAAAACCCCAGGGCCATGTTAATGCTTCTTTCTTATATACAACTAATTTCACTGTGGAGAGATAGAGAGGGAAGGGAGAGAGAAAGGAGGGAGGGAGCGAGTGAGAGAGAGAGGTGGGTGGGAGGGACAGAGAGAGAAAGAGAAGAGAATTTCTTCCCTAAAACCTGACAGGATCTTTTATACCAATTTTTCTTGTAAAGCATAATAAAAGTTCATTTCATGCTTGATTTCTTACTCTGTAAATCTTTTTAATTTTTTTTTTCCTCATGTGGTTCCATATTCATGCGAACAATCTAAAGAGATTACCTTGCTGAAAAATGCTCCAATTCCCACAATCTGCTTATTCTTTTACCATTATGGTTATATTTTTGGATTTTCTCAAGATAGTTTTTTCCTCTTTCCTGCGATTAACCTCATATCTTAAGGATATTCTTCAAAAACTTGTTATTATGTCCACCCTTGCATACATCTTTCTAAGTTCAATAAATGAGAGAAGGCAACAACAACAACAATAAAAAAATGGAAATGGGGTATCTATTTCCCTGCAACCTAACAACTCAAGGCTAATTATAGTTTTCATGATTGACACTTATAATTTTTGTACCTTTTTTTTTTTTTTTGGTTCTGTATTAACATAAATTGAAAACTATTGGATTAACTAACAGAGGCTTAGAAAAACAAGCAAATTCAACAAACTCTTGAGCAAGAAAAAAAAAAAAAAAGACCAATCTCCTCTCTCTCTCTCTCTTTGAGAAGGTACAAACTGGTGCTAATACTGTCAGTGTGCTATGGGTGGGAAAACTACAAATGCCCCAGAGCCAGGAAAGTAAATGGAAACAAACAAACAAAAAATTTAAAAAGCTAAAAGCAAGCACAAAAAGCACTGAAGCGTTTTACTTCTAAAAGAAATATGCAACCAAAACTAAAGAAATAAAAGTGGCAATGTCCTGATACTTCTCTCAACATTTGTGTGTTGAGACTGAAACAACTGTCTTTGCTGCAAATCTGGGTACTAAAAAGGATCTACCATGTGAGACTCATTTGTCTAAGGACAACATGCAGCAAGAAAAATTCCATGATAATCTAAATATTAGGAATAACATGGCCAGAAATAATCGCTGTGTTTATTTTACATCTACTTTGATTTCTACTACTTGGAAAAGAAAACCACGAATCCTTGTCAAAACACTAGTCGCTGCAAGACCTAAAACTATGGAAAACTCTGGGAAGGATTTAATGATAATACTGCGAGCATTAATTTAGTTGGTCAGAAATATTATTAATAAGTAAACAGCTATACAGGATCTAATCTATGGATCTCTTTATTTAACAAAAAAAAAAAAAAAGATGTATGATCTAATCTTTAGTTCTACAATTTTTTTAAAAGGTATTTTCTTGATAATGAGAAATGTTTCAGGGAAATGCAAACTACGACAATGGAGGACGTGGTATAATCAGTAGGTCTGATCAGGTAATCTTACACAATACTCCTACAGTTACTTATCCTTTAGAATATATTTCATGCGTGTGTGTGTGTGTGTGTGCAGCATGTTGTTTAATTTTAAAAAATAACCATTTCAATTTTTGTTTTCAAACAATATATAAAATACTTATTCAAGTACAAAGATTAACTTCTAACATACCAATTCACATCAAATGTTGACACACGAATTAATAAACTGTGGGAAAACATCTAAGACATGGATTCCTAAACATCGAGGCTTACAAGACTAACAAGCGCTGGAAAATTCTGGAGAACAAGTTCAGCAATGCGTTCGTAGTCGGGAGCAGTCCACCACAGTTTAAGAGCCAGGAAAAACTGAGTCGTTTCTCGGATGATTTTTGGTCTTGCCGACATGGTGTTGCCCGACTCTCTGGCCCGAATCACGCTGTCTGAGTAGGGAGGTGTGGGAAGGGGATCAGGGAGAGTGGTGGAGCGCCACATGGCCATAGCAGACAAGCGGTCAGTAGTCACCTCCTGAAATGGACGAGCCACCATGTCATCCTTCTCCGCAGCCCAGATTGTACAACATGTTGTTTCTTGACTTTAACACTTTTCTATACTTTACTGAAGTATTTTCTTTAAACACTGTTTCAGCCACCATGGAAAAAAGGTCTCAAAATTCCCATGTAATACCAGCAGAAACTGTATGTGGAATAATAATGAGGACATGAGCCTTTCCTGGAATTTCTTCTCTAAAATTTCTTATTAAACTTGATATTAGACTGTCATACCACGCAGCTGATAACATGTGGTGAAATTAAATTTCATGATGGAGAGGGGTTGGGGAAAGACACTGTGCATTTATATTTGGTCAATCCCTGAAAATATTATTAATATGATAAGATCTACTCCTGCTACAAAAAATCCCCATTGGAGTTTCTGAATCACTAGAAATACAGGGTGTTCCAAAAGTTTCTTTGCACTTTCTGGAGGCCACTGTAGAGAGACTCATGCAGGTACATGGAGAAAAAGTGTGTTAATTGTAGGAAGACAAATACGAGGAGAAACTTTCGAAGTTTTACATCATGTGCCAATGTTATTCTGACAAGCAAGAGGGCTCGGTATGCAACATGGAAGTATCAGGAAAATCATTCTGCATGCTGAAACTGGTGAAAACCAATAATGTTACAGCAGCATGAAGGAGTTTCCATATACATTTTGGCAAAGAACCATCTTCTAGACCCACAGTCTATCCTGCAAAAACAAATTGGATATTCATCTGTATCACGGGAGAAGTTAAAGGAAATCTGTAATGCAGTCCTCAAAAAATCACTTCTGTGAGGCAGTCGTGAGTTGCAGATGATGAAGGCAACATGCATACATGTGCTATGAAGCACATTTGTACACACCAGTACAAGTTACAGCTAAGCTATGCTTTAACAAGCAATGACAATGTCATCAGACACCAATTCTGTATTGACTTTCCAAGCAAGATCAAGTAGGTGACTCATCTGCTGAGAAGGCAATTTTCAGTGATGAACTGATGTTCCATTTAAGCAGCAAGATGAAAAAATGAGACGCTCATGTCCGAGGCATAGAAAACCCCACCAGAACATATATCATCAGTGAGAATCACCAAAGGTGAACCTTCTGTACCATTTCAAGAGAGAAGGTTTATCTACCTTTCTTCTTCGAGGAAGACAACTGTTGTGTCATGTCTCAGCATGTTAATTGATCAGTTGATGATGATCTTTCTGGAAGATGGCCAAAATTTCAATTTTCAGCAAGACCTCCTCACTGGCATCAAGATGTGTATGCCCTTGTGAATGATAAAGTGCCAAACTGATGGATTGGAAGAGATTATAAAAATGAATCACATGCTGCAGTGGCCCCCTAGATTCCGACACCTTGTGACCTTTTCTTATGGAGGTACATTAAAGACAATGTTTATGTAACCCCACTTCCATGGGATCTGAACATTATGAAGCAGCAAATCACATACATCATCACATCATTACTCTAGATGATACATAAAACCTAGGAGTAACTTAAATATTGCACAGACATGTGTCTTGTCATGAGCTTACATTGAGAATCTCCATACAAAATAACAGACACTTTCTCCACGTAACTGTATTTGTCTTCCTACGGTAGCCTCCAGAAAGCATTAAAGAACTTTTGAAACATCCTGTGCAGTGAATTATATTATTTTCGTAAAAACAATCTTACATTAAAACAAATTTTCTCTATTTTTGTTGAATAAAAGCACACCCAAGAGATGACATCTCACAGTGCTTTAACCCCGTGTTTACCCCCAATGCTCCAGTCAACCTTACAGCAGATATTCTGAGTCAGCAACAAGTTACAAAACATAACCCACATCTTTCATCCTCAGCAAAAATTTTTGGATATGTTCATTCTTACCCTATCACTGGCCATATAAATGCCATTTTAAAACATTAAAAACAAAATAACTGCAGTCATATAGTTTTGTTCCATAGTATGAGTTTGTAAATTGTCATAAAAGCTTAAAACAGGTGCTGCTTCATCCAGTGGGAAAACATGGTTATTGTGTTGTTCTAATATAAAAATGTTCATGTGATCTTGCTTGTAGTTAAGTAGAATTTGAATTAATCAAAACATCATCAATTTGAGGATACATACACATTCTCACAGAGCTTGTTTTGAACTTATATTAATATCGGCCATTTGTTTTCTTTTTTGTTCCTCATAATGTCCACTCCTCTTGCAACCGTCTTTCTGTCTGTGTTTCATGTATTCCATGTGCTCTTGACATCTGTGCTTCAAGTATTCCATGTGCTCTTGCCGTCTGTGCTTCACTTATTCCATGTGCTCTTGACATCTGTGCTTCACGTATTCCATGTGCTCTTGACATCTGTGCTTCACGTATTCCATGTGCTCTTGCTGTCTGTGCTTCACGTATTCCATGTGCTCTTGACATCTGTGCTTCACGTATTCCATGTGCTCTTGACATCTGTGCTTCATGTATTCCATGTGCTCTTGCTGTCTGTGCTTCATGTATTCCACATGCTCTTGCCATCTGTGCTTCATGTACTCCACGTGCTCTTGCCGTCTGTGCTTCACGTATTCCACGTGCTCTTGCTGTCTGTGCTTCACGTATTCCATGTGCTCTTGCCGTTTGCTTCACGTATTCCACGTGCTTTTGACATCTGTGCTTCACATATTCCATGTGCTCTTGCCGTCTGTGCTTCATGTATTCCATGTGCTCTTGACATCTGTGCTTCATGTATTCCATGTGCTCTTGCCGTCTGTGCTTCATGTATTCCACGTGCTCTTGCTGTCTGTGCTTCATGTACTCCATGTGCTCTTGCCGTCTGTGCTTCACATATTCCACGTACTCTTGCTGTCTGTGCTTCATGTATTCCACATGCTCTTGCCGTCTGTGCTTCACGTATTCCATGTGCTCTTGCCGTTTGCTTCACGTATTCCACGTGCTCTTGCCGTCTGTGCTTCACATATTCCATGTGCTCTTGCCGTCTGTGCTTCACGTATTCCACGTGCTCTTGCCATTTGTGCTTCACGTATTCCACGTGCTCTTGCCATTTGTGCTTCATGTATTCCATGTACTATTTTTGTCTGTGCTTCAAGTATTCCATGTGGTCTTGCCGTCTGTGCCTCATGTATTCCATGCGGTTTTGTAACTTACCAAAACAATAGGTGGCTCTGCCCACTAAGTAGCGTCCAAAACATTGTTCTTCTCAAGTGACAGTAAAATATTATTTCTGCAGTGATCAGGGTGCCCAGCTACAACATACATTTTTTATTGCATGCTTCCTTAATAAATATCCTGTCACTTTTCTCTTAGTCTAGTATTCATTTGAGATTGTCTTTTTTTTTTTTCCACACCTGTGTTCTTTCCAACAGTGATGCTACACATCAGTCTGACTGTTCTTGTCTTCAGTTAGTGAAACTGTATATCTGTTCTTTCTCTCTGACCAGGTGAAGTTCTCACTCAATTCAAATTCAGGAGTGATCTTTGCTCTTTAAAGTAAAAAATTGCTAAACACAGCACTACACATTCAGAGCAAATTTTTAGCCTCCAAATGCAGTCAATATTCCCAATTTTACAGCAGGTGGGTGTAGCACCCATGAAAAATCAGATATCTGAATCCATAATGGATACTGTCACATTAAAAAGACAGTTCTGGAACAGGTGAGTGTCTTCTGTTTTGCAAGGACACCCTGATATGATAGAAGATGCTGTGCCTATTTTTCACTCACTCCCTCGCAACTCTGCCATCTGTTCCCATGGGAAGAACAAGATCCGTACATCTGGAAATCTAGCAGAGTTGAGTTGAAGGGGATGACAAAAGATGGGCAGGAAAGAATCTCAGTTCTCGTATCCTTCTATGGATTTTCTGTTAGGATTTATTCCTTGTCTGTATTCTCCCTGGCTATTTATAAGACAGGTATTATAGTGTAAAGCAACTACTATAGAGAGAGAAAAAAAAAAAAGATAAAGAGTAACAACAGTCTTACGACAAGCTTCAAAACCTACTCAAAACTGGAAGAGCTGAAGTTAATAAGGTGGCTTTGGTTTGGGTTAAGGCAGTGTTTCCCAACTTCTTTTGGATCGTGCCCACTCAATGCCTCAAAAATTTTGATGACCCCCCCCCCCCCACAATAGTAGTCAACCAAGTTCAGAAAAAGTTTAATATTCTAACCTCGGCCTCCTCCACTCCCATATTCAAAGTGCCCTTATGTGGGGAACATGCCCCATGCTGGGAAACACTGGGTTAAGGTAAATGTGGAACAGTCAAAATTTAGCCAAGCAAAAAAATGAAAGTATTAGTGCAAGTTTTAAGAAGCAAAATAAAGGGTAATAAAAACTAAACAAAAAATAAATAAATAAAATGATAAGAATGCTGAATGAAAAAAAAAAAAAACAAAACATGATAGCTATTTCTATAAAATGTGTCTATGATGTAAACTTCTGAACAATGCATCATCTGCTTCAGAAATTTGGGAAACAACATCATTGTATCAAACAAAGTATTCTAACTTTATCATTCCGGATATGTCATATTTTTCCTTTCTTTTATATTTTAACTTTTTTAATTATAAAAATGAGTGAAAAAAAAAAAACTTTAGTGATTAGCTTCTGAAGACTAATAGAATTTTTAATGCTCACAGATTTCTCACCGTCTATTATGAAAACAAGCAAACATTAAAATGCCAAGCTGGTGAAAGATAGGATAAGCTACTTACATCTGCAACTGCATAGTCTAAGTTCGAGTTCCCTGCTGCTAGTGCCTGGGCCATCTGCTCAGAATATGCCTACAAGCACAGCGATACAAAAACCAGGTGTTTGACAGATAAACAGAGGCAGCTGGACAATAGCAGACATTTTAGAATAGTCATTATTGAGAACACACTCTGTAAGCTACTCCCATAGTTACTAATACCATAAGCTGAATGCTTTCTGAATATCACAGGTTCAAAAGACATAATATCATACACAGACAATAACTATCCTGTTATTTGCAGACACAAGGTTCACTTAAAAGCTCAAGAACAATGAAAACTGTAACTAGAATAATCGTAGCAGCACAAATCAGAGTTGTAATCTGCTATAGATGTCTAAGTCTGCAATAAATTTCATCTCAGGAATCTTCTTATTCTTTCTCTTCTTCTTACTCTTCTTCTTCTGCATTCAATTTCAAATACTCAGCTTTCTAAACAGGGAACTGGGTTGCCTCCATGAATCCTGCTGTCAGCAGTAGGTCTTCACAAAAACCCCCAGAGTTTTCTCCTCCATGCTTCTCTCTCAGGACCATACCTGGGCTCTGAGGTCTCTCTGTGTAGTGTAGGGCATTAGTATGTGTTCTGGGGGCCATTTTAGTAAAAATTGCTAAACACAGCACTACACATTCAGAGCAAATTTTAGCCTCCAAATGCAATCAATATTTCCAATTTTACAGCAGGTGGGTGTAGCACCCATGAAAAATCAGATATCTGAATCCATAATGGATACTGTCACATTAAAAAGACAATTCTGGAACAGGTGAGTGTCTTCTGTTTTGCAAGGACACCTGATATGAAAGAAGATGCTGTGCCTATTTTTCACTCGCTCCCTCGCAACTCTGCCATCTGTTCCCATGGGAAGAACAAGATCCATACATCTGGAAATCTAGCAGAGTTGAGTTGAAGGGGATGACAAAAGATGGGCAGGAAAGAATCTCAGTTCTCATATCCTGCAGCCTTTATCTTGCAATATGCATTTAATCTGCAGTATCCAGTTCCTAGCCTGAAGATTGCATCTCAGGAATCAAATAATGGGGCGATTTTTTTAAAAGTTAATTTCTTCAAACAGTACACACTTCTGCCTTCAGCACTACCATGAACTTCTGAACTCTTTAATTTCATATGTACAGAAGCATGCTTATTTGCCCATTTTAGTCACATAATGTACAGTTATTATTATCTATCTCAGCTGTAAAGAAATATGAGAACCTTGCTAGAGATTGTGATGTTGTAATAAGAATAAGCAGCTTGGAGGTAAAGCCCTAATGTGGTCACCTAGGTTGTGGTATCTGTCAAGAAACCTAGGAAAACCAAGAACTTCAAAGAAGCAACTATAACCCACTCCAAATCAGAGACATGTTTGTTCTTGAAGATCACCAGAGCAACAGCTGCATAGAACACAAAGTCACAGTTCCTCGTAAATTAGAGAAGGATAAAAATACTCAACATGTGAAGATGACTTCATCTGTATTATATTTATACTTCCCTTCAAAATAACCAACTCTCTACTCCCTCCCCAAAATAAGATGACTCCCACTGCAACCCAAAACTCAAGTTAAGTATAAAATTCTGAATGTCTTAATGTTAAAGCTGTGTCTGTTCATAAATCAAAGCTTTACTACTTTTCTAACCTCCAACAGTGCTACCACAAGACTCTTTACATCTATGTTGTTTCACCAGAAATAAATGAAAGATGCTTAGTCTAGTAAAATGATAATTTTCCAACTTTGTAACAAATTTCACCAATTTCTTTTACCTGAACAGACTGCAGATGAATTTCATTTTTGACCTTTTTTGAAATTCAGATCCAGGAATGATTTATTCTAAGCTTGGAAATTTCAAGACTTCATTCATACATAAAAATGTAATGACATTATGAGAGTCTGAAACACACTCTGAAGTTCCTGCAATATGCTGGACATGATTTACAAGTAACCCTGAGAATCAATCATAACTTTCTCTGCAGATAAAGCTGGTACTCAGTAATGTTGCTATTCTATTTCCCTGGAACTGCAAACATGTTTCCTGCAGCTGATGCAGTAAAGGTGTTGAGGCACAGCATCAATTCAAACTGGGAGATGTTACAGCGGCTATAATTTCCAGTCCGTGGGTGAAGCTAAAAAGCAGAGAGTGTGCTCCACTTCTTCTGAAGACCCCACTGCCACAAAGACTCTGGTGATCCCTGCCCCGTTAGCCAGGCTGGGCCTGTTGCTGGGGCTTCAAAGGAGATGTAGGAGAAGTTTTGGTCAGCTATGGTTCACCAACCCTGGCACAGGCATGTCAGATTTGGTTCACTGACCACCAAATAAGACACTGCATTCACCCACACTGAAACCAGTAGCTCCTTCTTAACTCTTCCCGTGCCCAAAAAAAAAAAACGCGGACGTTCTCGTTCGTGCCACGCAAAAAGCGCTGATCCTGATCTGTATAGCGGGCATAGTTGTAAAATGAAATGGAATGGAAAACAGTATTTACATGTACTTCCGTGTACTTATTATGTTTCAAAGTATAACTAAATGAATGAAAATTTCATAAATGTAGAGTTTTTTAGGAAAAAAGAAGTAATGTGGTGTTTTTAGACAATGACTGTGCCCAGCTCACCATCAGCTAGGTCTAGATATGCACTGCTTACTATCTGAGATGTCTAGATCTACCTGTCGATCTTGTATTGTGATTCTATGTTGCATTCTCGCTAAATTAATGTCTGAAATAACCTACTAACTATTTCTCCAGTCATCTAATATGTCTATATCTACTTAGGATACATTTAAGAGCAGTGGGGTGGTCACAGGCCATGTCCATACCCCTATCTACATCGTCAAAAATTGAAAAACTTCGATGTTTCTCTTCCTTTTTCTTGCTCGGTATCGCTCGTAACTAAGGACTCTTCCACCATTTTGAAAAGTGTCACCGAAAACGTGAACAAAATATGCACAATCTAAATGTTACACCAGCTGGTTTTATTGAAGCAAATGAATTGTCACTATAATGACTATGGCACGCAACTCAGTAATCGGAAATCCTCACTATATCGACTATGGCACGGGAAGAGTTAATGTCTGAACCCAAGACAAAAATCTTGCTCATCCTGAGAAATGGAAGGAGGATATGATGGACCTGAGATCCCTGAGACCGAGATGTCATGTCACTGTCAAAGGAAAGTAACAGTTTATTGACAATTTAGATTTAGGCATTCAGGTAACCAATGTAAGAATTTTTGAGAAACAGAATAAAGCTGTTTATCCGAATTTTGTGACAGTCTGGATAAGAGTACAAAAAACACATACATGTACATTCGCTTTCACAACACACACACAAATAAGTACAAGTTCAAATCTAATATATGATCTCCGACTAACTAAACTTTAGTTTACCGTCTTACCTGCCAAGCAGTGTTGGCATCCCTTGATGTCACTGTGTCCTTGTCATAGATGAAGTGTATAGGTGTGTTACCATCTTCCTCGTCTAACTTCTCCTCTTGCGGCATATGATGGTTGCTGCTGCTGACAGCCCTGAAGCTCTCTTCTTCATCAATAACTTCATGTTTATGGATGACTGGTGCCTGCCCATGTGCACTTGCTTCTATGGGCTTGACTTTATGACAGTTCTGCGTGACAGAGTTCGCTGAAACATTACAAAATAATCATTTTATTTATCGCTGAAAATTTACTGACATAATACATATTAAATGCACAATGACTTCAGTTTTATGTATGAAAAAATAGTTACTTTTTTTTTTTAAAACAAATTCTCACAAGGAAAAACAAAACCACAGCAAGATGTTATTTAAACTTGTTCAAAAAAAAAAACATGCTACATAAAAAAGAAAAAGATAAATAAATAAAAACATACCCTCCCCATTCCTGCTGGCTACCGCAGTGTTCTGACTCTCAATAATACTAGCAGCCGTAAGAAGCTCGTTGCAGAAATCTGAGGGATTGCCGCCACTGCTCATTACTGCGGAGGTACTTCCATTATTTGCTAAAGAAGAAGAACGAACAAATGTTCTGGAACCAGACTCATGGGAACCCATGCTAATAGCTTCAGATTTCTGGCCTGCACTACTGGGAACAGAACCAGTTTCTTTCTTGCGCTGTGACACCTCTCTCCGCCGGAAATTGCGTGCATACATGGATAAATCTGTTCTAATTCTTTTCTGTGAAATAAAAAATAAAAATTTATGGCATAGGAACACAACAGAAATTCTTCACCTGCTAGATTTATCTAATGCTTAATATGGAACTGTGGATTCAAGAAGTGTATATGCTGATGTCACACCCTAAGGTATGCCATGTAAAAGCATCTGAGTACATGTTTCTTATGTTTGAGTCACTTTAAAATCTGTCAGACATTCTGGTTTCTTTTTAGATGTGCCCACATTCACTTGTAAAAATATTTTTTTCCATAGGCTAGAAATAAAATGTTGCATCTTCTGTTTCTGACAATGATCTCACATACAATTTGAAAAATAAAATTCTTCACTATCCCAGCAAGACAGACAATAAAAGACAAAAAAGGATACCTCTTAACTTTCACAAGGAATCCAGCTAAAACTAATTAAAGACAAAATGAGAGAGAATCTTCTTCTTATATATCATCAAAGAAACTGAATGGAGCAGAAATATGATTGTGGAGAAGGATGCTACAAATATCCTGGACAGCTAGAAAAATGAAAACGTCATCAAAGACATTTCAGAAAAATGAAAACTGATCAAAATGTTAAGAAAAAGATGGCAGATATTTCTTGTACATTTCATGAGAAGACAAAAGTTAGAGAATTTGGTAGTTAAATGGAAAATAAGGGAAGGAGAGAAAGGCCAAGATAAAATTTTACTGGACTAACCAAATTGCTTAGACAAAAGAAAAGCACTTCAATCAATGTGAAAAACAAAGGATCGCACAAGACGACTGCCAACGTTGTCCATAAATGAACCATCAGTGACAAGAAATTTGTGCTGATTTAATTACTCCTTATCAATGTTCCAACACTCACACTGATTCAAGAATCTTCTGTGCCCGATCATTATTATGATACTCTTGTTGGCTAAACAAAAATGTTTCTCACATTGGCTAAACAGTTTCACAGAACATTTTATGTTGACAAGCGCCTGCCTATGCTCTATCCAAGCTCTAACATTCACACTAGATAAACAAGAACAAATGGGTGTATTCAATAATAAAAAAAAATAGGATGGCCTGGTTGGCTGAGTGGTTAGGTGCTTGGTCCAATAATCTGATGGTACTCGGTTTAAGTCCCAGCATTGGGGATTTTTTTCTGGTACCACCACACCTAAAAGGCCCTAGGGTCCACCCAGCTTCTAAAAAAATTGGGTACCAGAGAAATCTGGGAAGGCAAATGCAGTCAAGGATGATATTACCACATCACTTTTTCATGTGCAGAAGGTCTTGGAAATACAGGCCCAAACTGTATCCCTAATATGCCATAATGGCTTGGAAAAGGAGATTTTACATTTTTAATTTTAAAAAAAAAGGCATATTTTCTTTAATATTAACAAAGGGGTATAACATCCTTCACATCCAGGTGAAGATGAAATAACAGTTGAGATGTTAGAAGCTATTAACAGTGACAACATGAGCCAACTACAAAGGATGTTTAATAAAATTTGGAATGAAGAAAAAGTCCCTTCTAAATGGAAAACATGAATCATTGTTAAAATACCCAAAAAAAGGCAACCTCAGTGACTGCAATACTGGAGGGGTGTAGCCTTACTATCAGCTGTGTCAAAGGTGTTTTATAAAGTGATTCTGAACAGAATTAAGGATGTAGCAGATACTGCAATGAGAGAAGAACAGGCAGGATTTAAAAAAGAGAGAAGCTGTCTCAGCCAGATCTTTACTCTAAGAATAATACTTCAAGAACATATTGAAAAGCAGAAACCATTAATCCTGAACTTCACAGACTTTAAAAAAGCATTTGATAGCATACACACAGATTCATTGTGGAGAATTTTAAGACTATATGGAATACCATCTAAAATTGTCAACATCATTAGAGATCTCTAGAATGGACATGTTTGTGCAGTCAAGACAGAAGAAGGAATGAGCGAATGGTTTCAGATTGAAAGAGGCATGAAATAAGGATGTATATTATCTCCACTGCTTTTTGGAATTGCCAAAGACTTTATAAAGAAAAGATGCTGTACAGGTAAAACGGGCATTGACTGGGTACATGGGACTCAAATAGAAGATCTTGATTTTGCAGATGACGTAACTCTTATCAGTGATAATGTGAAATTGATGCAGGAACAAACATCCCCGTCTTCCTTGGCTAGCAAAATAGGTCTTGAAATTAACAAAGACAAAACAAAAATAACGAAACGTCTCATTAATCAAGAAGGAAAAATATACCTAGAAGGAACAATTGTTGATGAAGTAAACCAATTTGCATACCTTGGCATCTACACAGCCCAGGATGATGACACCAGGAAGGAAGTTAGAACTAAAATTGCAAAAGCAGCTTTGTCCTTCAAAAATCTCTAGAACATATGGAATTCAAAAGTTATAAACACAAAAACCAAATTAAGATTATTCGATTCAAATGCGATATCCACCCTCATTTATGCATGCAAAAGCTGGAAATCAACTAAAGAAATAGACAAGAAATTAGACACTTTTGAAAACAAATGTCTAAGGAAAATACTTGGTATAAAGTGCAACGAATTCAAGAACAACGCAGAGATAAGTGAAACAATCAGAGAATACCAAAACAAGCTATCAAGTGGACCACAAAAGGCCGTAGAAAAAGGTTGACCATGTGTTAAGAGAAGCCAGTTTAGTGGGCACACGTGATGAAGCTGAAAGACTCACAGGGAACAGGAAAACTTGGCAAACAACTATGCGAGCCCTAAGTGAAGTTTAACGGCACGAGAAGGATGTAAGATAACATCCTATTAAAGAACGCTCACATTTGCTGGGACACCGGGGGTATCACTGCTGTCTTTAAACTCTGGGAACAGCTGAACAACCAGATTGGATATCCTGTCATAGTCATGGCTGCTCCAGTAGTGCTTGAACTGCAGGAAGAACTGAACTGTCTCTCTCAGGACCGTTGGTCTGTCAAATGTCACCGTTCCCAACTGTTTGGCTCTGATAACCTGAAAAACAAATTTGTGACTGTTGTTATCTCTTGTATCTGCAAACTTTTAAGATATATTCACAGCTGAGGGTGGAGTGAAGATCTTGAAATAAACGTATCATAAACCTGATGTGAAATAGTTTTCCTTACTTCTGAAAGTAGACCCAACAAGCAGGCATCACAGGATGTTCCACTGATGCTGTGGACATGTCAGTTCCTACCCCACAGATCAGATGTGATCACATACACACTGAGCTATGATAGGGGGACAGATCTGTTTAAGAACGTATGCCGAGTTTTGTCCACAGACATCTCAACTCCTGCTACTGTTGCAAAAACAACTAACACTCTGTTAAACATAATGGAGGAAAACAGTACAGAAAGCATTGTAAAGAATCAAATTTATCTGCTCAGACTACCTTCAGACCACACAAAAAAATTCATAATAAATACACCTGCCATATTTTTATCAAGAATGACACCATGTTTATATTTAACATCTATGGTAGCTTAAAAAATGTGAATCTAAAAAAAAGGCCATACACACACACACAACCACTTTACTATTAATTTTTTTAACAAGTCATGTATATTACTAAAGTTACAACAAACAAGCAAACAAAATTACAATTGCATTAAAAACAGAACTGTACATGTCTGGCAATCTGAGACCAATCTTACACAAACAAAAACATTATATCACCATTGCAATGGTTAAAAAAGAAAATTCCTTAGAGCTAAACTTTGAGATCTCACTGAACCATACACAATGACCAGTGGATATGCTGATTCATTCATTCATTATCATGTCCCTTACAGAACTTTGCCTCCCTAACACCTCTCTTGAAGACCTCAAGGTTGTAAGCAAGATGGCCTGCTGCTGATGCATCTATTTGCAGATCATCAACAGTGTCTTGTTGCCATCTTCGCCTTGGTTCTCCTCTCTCTCTTTTTCTCATTATGTACCCTTCCAAGACTGTCTTATCCAAACTCTCTTGACATTTAACATGTCCTAAATGCTTACGTTTTCTCTGTTTAACCTACTAACCAACCTTCTTCAATATTAAATTCTTGTAGTGTGGATATATTTGATCTTTTGATTCTGCTGATACTGGCCTCAAATTCGATTTTCTTTTCCTGGTTGATAAAAAAAAGACTAAGAAAAATAAAAACAACTGCGTACATCCTGCAACAGAAGAGAAGCCTGTTCCACTATGGTAGAGACTGGATTTATTTAAATCACAAGATCTAATGCTTACTTCAGTCATAATTTACACACAAAGCAGCAGGTTCCATAAATCAAACATGAATATTTTAAAAATCTATATATATAAAAAAAATTGGACATTGAGACAAATAACATAACCAATTTCTTGTACTGACAAAGTGATGCAACTGATCGTAAAACATACATTTTTCTTTCATACTGTATCTGATTTTTGGAGGGGAAATTACTACTGCTAGAGGAAAAGATAGTCATTATGAACTGTCACATATTGAATATCCAAACAACACCACTAACAAGATTTCCATACCCACTGGAAAATACTGCAACAACTTTGATGCAGAAGTTAGGGCAATTATTGCTGCAGTTGAAAAACTATCAGACTCCAGAATTGATACATGTCCTGTAGTAATTCTCACAGATGCAAGATCAGTACTGGAAGCTCTTCAGTGCAACAAACTACCAGACCTTAAGGATGCCTTGTCAAAAATTGGCTTACAACATGGAGTCACTTTGCAATGGATTCCCTCCCACTGTGGGATACCAACCAGGCAATGAGAAAGCTGACCATCTGGCCAAAGAGGGCACAGAAATGGAGCAACCAGACATACCAATCACCTATAATCAGAAGAAAAGCATGATAAAAACCTACAGGAAGCCACAAACACCACCACATGATGACTATCACATGCTAAACAGAAAGGAACAAGTCACCATCTTCCGTCTCCGAACAGGACACACCCGACTCTGAAGTCATATGTATACAAAGTTTAAGGTTGGTACTACTAATCTATGTACATGTGCCCACGTGCCCCAAACTGTGGAACATATTCTCCAGAACTGCACCAACTATGAAACACTGAGAATTAATTACTGGCCCAGTGAAACCACTAAAGAAGATAAGCTCTACAGTTCCATACATGAATTACAAAAAACAGTGAAATTTATCCAAGAGACAGGACTGCAGCTATAGACAGACAATGTGAACGAAGAAGAAGAAGAAGATTATGAACTGTGAACCATGATTAGTTGTCTAGTCTATTTCATACTCAAAATTGTCTTGTTACTTCAACACAGCCATTTGGCTGTGATTGACCTGTTAGTCCAATGGTGGTGAACCTTAGCAAAGAGACTGCTTCTTGATTATAATCTGAGAGTTAATTAAAATCACAAACGCCCCATGTGTGATCAAATCTGAATAACTGTTTTGAAGATGTCTGTCACATCACTTACTGCCAAACAGTCAAGTCTGCAGCTAAACAAAGATCATGTAACAAATGAGTTTAGAATTCTCCGGTTTAAATTATGTGACAAAAAAGGCAAACGCTGCCTTGGCTGTGTGGTCAGTTTTGTGGAGTCAGAAAGGTGAAGTCTGAGTACTGGTGTCAAGTGAAGTCTGAATAGTGGTTAACAGGTGAAGTCTGAGTAGTAGTGACAGGTGAAGTCTGAGTAGTAGTGACAGGTGAAGTCTGAGCAGTGGTGTCGGGTGAAGTCTGAGTAGTAGTGTCAGGTGAAGTCTGAGCAGTGGTGTCGGGTGAAGTCTGAGTAGTAGTGTCAAGTGAAGTCTGAGTAGTGGTGTGAAATAGTCAAAATCTGAGTAGTGGTGTGAAATAGCTGAAATCTGTGCAGTGATGTTAAATAGGTGAAGTCTTGGTAGTGAAGTCAACAAGTAAGTCTGAGTAGTGATGTCAGATATGTGAAGTCTTAGTAGTGGTGTCAAATAGGTGAAGTCTTAGTAGTGGTGTCTGAAGTCTTAGTAGTGGTGTCAAATAGGTGAAGCCTGGGTAGTGGAGTCAGGAGAAGTATGAGATGAGATAGCTGAAGTCTGGGTAGTGAAGTCAGATAGAAAAAGTCTGATCTGAGATATCCAGATATCAAAAGAAATTTTGGGATCAGCTAGAGCGGGTAGAAATGTTTATGACACTATCTAGGTCAGGCCAAAGAAAAACTGAGGAAAGTTCAAGTTTACCATTTATGGGCAGAATCAATAAAAAATGTACCATTTATTAAGAAGTCTATGAAGACACCAAGAGCTGGATAGTATAAATATCATTCATTCATTTGCATGTCCTTTGTGGAACCTTGCATCCCTAACAGCACTCCTGTAGGCCGCTTGGTTGTGAGAAAGATGGCCTGCTGCTGATGCATCCATTTACAGATCATCAACGATGTCTTGCAGCTATCTTCGCCTTGGTCTTCCTCTCTTTCTTTTTCCCATTATGTACCCTTTTCATCTCGTCACTTATTATTTGATACTTTCCCTCATACACACTTCTTATATTCCAAGTTCCTACTCTTATTTTTCTTTTGGTTTGATGCAGGGTTTTCCTTAGTAATACCGTCAGGATTTTGTCCGTCATCACAATTACTAGTACTGGCCTCTGTCTCACACTCTTCCCCAGTGCTAAAATTAGATCTATCTGGTCTGGAGGCCTCACCACCAATCTTTCTCCTATTTCACTTTCCATGTTGCTGTCTGGGTTTCTTTACATATTTCCAGAAGATAATTTACCATTGCTTTCCTTCCGGGCAGTGACTGTACTAGTCAGTGATCGCAGCCATTGCTCTACATTGAGATCATCTGCCTACCATCATAGAATGGTGACCATAACCAACATTATCTGTCAGTATAAATATAGACAGGTTAAATATGAAGAAGTCTATGAAGAGGTCAAGAGCTGGATAGTATAAATATAGACAGGTTAAAATTTTACAGACTCCACACCCATGTGCTATATACTTCTGTGCATATATAATGGGTTCAGTACCCTGGATAAGAGGAATGAAATGAGCCAGCACAAAAACAATATCTGTGGCATTACTATTAAGGACAAGTAATGTTATCTAAAGAAGCTTTCAGCAATATCCACACATAAAAGACTGACACCAAGCAGAACATTTTTCCAGGAGCTGTACCATACAACTGGAGATGATGGAAAATGATGCCAAAAAAAATAACAACACTCATGACAGTATGAAAAATAACACTCGAACAGACTCACTTTATCTGAGAACTGAGGTATGGGGAGGGGGTCTGGAAGCTCCTCTGATGCAGCCATGCTCAGCCTCAACCCAGCAGGGGTGACTGGTTTACGGTTTCCTTTGTATTTTGATGAGGAAAGAGCTGTCACATTTAGTGCTGTATGAGCCCTGGGTGATGTCTGATACTCAGCACTGAGAAGGCCTGAGGCTATCAGGGATATAAGACAAAACAAAAAAAAAAGAAACTATTTTACTGTTTATGATTTCAACTTGATCCAAAATAACTAAGAGGCACATACTTACTACACGCTAATGCTACATGTAGCAACATAGCAAGAAAATATTTTCTTCTTCCTCTTCTTCTTCTTACCAGTCTGCTTATGCCACAAGTGCCACAGGGGGGGTTTCAGACATCACCCCAGAGCAAGCTGAGAGGCCTGGGTTGCTGTCATGTTATGCCTTTTCAGTTTGTCTTTCAATCAATATATCCACTTTTTCCTTGGTTGTCCTTGTGTCTTATATCCAGATGTTTTCGAGTTGTATGCGCCTGTTGCTGGTTGTTCTGGATTCAAGCATATCAAATGCCTGAACCACTTAATTGTCCAATTCTTGATGTAGTCCTCAGCAGGTCTTGTTAGCACCATTTTTTTTTTTTAGTCAAATGACAGTTACACAGACTACTTGCCTTAATACACACCTTTCCAAGGGTATATAGTGGCTGAGTAGACAATTGTGCTCTCATGTAGCTGTATGTCTGGACTTACTACAAGAGCACAGATTCTGCCTTCAGTCATTCCTTTATGACTTTTCTGCATCCAAGAACAACTCCATAGCTCTCATTGTCCCCCTGTCTTTATTTCACAGCATAATTCAATATAATGAACAAACTAAACACAGATGCAACCTAATACATCAACAGAACTAAGGAAACATTACCAGTATCATCATTGGATGAGGAAGGCAGGCCTGGCTTATACATCTCAGCACTGGACTTCTGTGGAGTATATACCACAGGTGGGGACTTAGCTGGGCCTAAGAAATGGGCTACAGATGGCAGCACTGCTGTAGAGGTATTGCTGGTTTTGCCATGAGGTGCTATGTGCTGTATACCTGGAAGCTGTATAAGAAATAAGAACAGGATATTTATAATGCACATCTAAAGATATAGGAAAAAAGTGTCATCTTGTGACTGCTGTTCTATACCCATGCTATGTCACTGTCTCTCCCTCTCTATAATAATCACAGTGGTAACAGACAAGATGCACTTCATTCCTCGTGTCACAGGGCTTCTGCTAGATGACGTGGTATAAATCTCTCAAAAATATGCAAAGTACGGCTCTGGAGTCTGTACACTACCCCTTCAACTCCTCTATCTTTCTAGTTGCTCAACTCCAAGACTCCTGCATAAATGGTGCATTTCTGTTGACTCCTACTTCATTCACAACTGCTTCTAATTTCAACTCTAAACTCTACTGTAAATCCAGACATCTCAGATAGCTCCCAAACAGTGGGTACAATGTTGATCTAGGCTACCATGTCATAGTTTGTAAAAAAAATAAAGACACTGGAGCGAAGATGACTGTGCCAAGTGATGGGATAGTTGTCAGGGCCAGTAAACCAAAGCTACTTTAGACTCTTCCCCACCTCTCCTCTGGTGCTCCCAATAACAGCCCTATCCTGGCTAAGAGGACACAGATCACAACAGCCTCAATGGCGTGGAGTCGGCTGAGAAGATTTGCACCCTTTCTTGCCTTTGCACTCCATGTTTACAAGACTAGCCACCATAACCTGCTCCCCACTGGACATGATGTTTGTTCTTCAACACCTCAATAGCATGGACTGCAAAGAACATCCTGTTTGTAGCTCCAAGGCAAGAGAGCAATTGTGTAAGTCATGTGCTAAAACCCAAGTAAATTTCACCCTTACATTAACTTGTAGGAACAAAACCCTTTTGTAAAATTAAATAAAAACTGATGCATGCAGAGATAAGGAAGCAAATTCCTCAGGAAAATGTGCAATATCACAACCCTTCAGTACAAACTTACAATTTTAGGGTGTGAGGTAGCACTTGAAGGTGCTAACAATGAACTGATAACTGGTAATCTTGCACTTGCAGGCATATCCCTCTCATTCCTGCTTTTCTCTGGAGAAATTAAAAAAAAAAAACAAAACATAGGTCACTTTCAAAATTCTGACAACAAACAATATTTCACTTCTAGATATAAACTTGCAATTCTTCTCCCTGATGAAGGTGAAGCCCAACACAGAAGTCAAGCTTTCCCTAAGCAGGCTCTAGCCAAAAGTCCCTGTCGGTTTTGAAACATGGACAAATCTACAACAACCTGCCATTTCCTGGGCCTTGGCTACCACACTGGGTAAACAGCACAGACTCCCACTAATCCTGGCCAATAGGCACAGATGAACTGTGGTTCAAGATGGATTTAGAAAAAAGCTGATCACTTGGCCTCAGAATAAACCAAACACAGACAAAGACAAGATAAAATTTAATTATAAAGTCAAGCATAAATGAAATGAAAGCAATATGTGATAGTTCCACATAAATGAAATAAAAGTATAATCATGTATTGGAAATGAGTACACAGCACAAAGTATGAGAAAGACTGCTAGAACTAAACTTGAAAATTGTGTACAATGCACAAAACATGAGAGAAATAAGTCAGAAAAAAAAATGACTTCAGAATCAAACCTAGAATCCAAATAAGTCAAGTAAATGCCCAGTCAGCAGACCACAAAGCATTTGAGCAACTTGGCTGTGTCCTCTGAAGGCTAGACAGTTGCTACAGGAGTCCAAGAGTTTAAATATCAATCACCCTCTTATGACTTCCATTATCAATGATTTTTCTATGTCTCAGATGCTCATCGTGGCATGTGGGCCCACGAATGTGACGCTTCTAAATATATTTTTAAACACTACTTAAATTTTAATGCAGCAAGTACTTTTTAAAATTGTAAATTGAAAAAAAAAAAAAACAAACAAAGATTGACATGAATGATTTTAAAACTAGCTATAAAGTGACGAAGAAAGGTCTGAACTGAGCTGAAAACTTTGCCGCATATCTCTTGTCAACTAGAGCAAAACAGAATAAAGTACCTAGAGTGTCACTTATCAGTTAAGCAGAAAAGCTCACCATCTCAATTAGTATGCACAGGTGGTGCTGCTACTTTTTCATGTACTTTTTAGTTTACAAGGGAAGATTTCTGCTCTTTTTTTTCTTTCTTGGAAACTGATAGAAAGCTTGTTTGTTTGCTTGTCATGGTGCTAGATGCAAATGTTACTCACTGGCATGGGATGAAAGTATGAATTTAACCGATACACCTCAGTTGGCTATTTTCATTTGTGGGATCAATGATGAACTTAAAGTCTTGACATATCAGCATATGCTGATAAACGAGTATATCAGACATGCTTCATCCAAACAAGTGGTCTGGATTATCAACTGTTTCAAAATTTTCTACAGACGAAATGAGATCAGATGATGCTGCCTACTTCTCCAACATGCAATGGCTAAGCCTTTCAAAAGTGCCCATGAGGAATTTTTGAGTTTGCTATTTAATAATTAATAACAGCAAAAGGCAAGCCAGTACCAGAGTTCAATCTTCTTCTTCTTCTTCGTTCGGATTAGCGATAATGCGTGTTACCCTGATTTTTGCAATGTGCCTTTTGGCTGGGTAACTCCAACTTCAGCACCTTTCCTTGCTAGGGTAGACTGTGGTCTTGCTCGGACTGCCATGAAGACAGTGGTGTAGGCCGGCCTGGCCAAAACTTTGTTTTCCAGCCTCTGGTGGCTGTACGTAAGTCCCTTCTCCATGTCAGATGGTTTTGAGACAGTTCCACAAAGACACTCTGACTTTGAGATGAGGAGACTGATGAGTGCTTCAACGATATCCATTCCCCGCCACCTATAGTCTACTGGCTCTGTTCTGTTTGCATCATTCTGATAGCCATTGTTGTAAAGACCCATAGGCTTGTCACGTCCTGGATTCATCGGTTCCACACCAGACTTCCCTTATCCCCGCCAGAGATCTCCAACTCCCTATCCATCCACCAACCTGACATTACATTTTACAACAATAACAATTAAAATTGGTGTTGATTGCTACAAGTTTCTGGGCTACAGAAGTAGGTCAGAGTTTTTAAGCAAACAGATCTATGTTCCCTGTCTCACAAACACTATGTTAAGATAAGTGTGCTCTTAACACAGTTGTTCCCAGGGGGACCAGAGTTCAATAATCCCACTTCCACAAGTCTGCCTTCCTTACAGACACCTCTTTTCAACTGAATGAGTTTAATTTGAGGCTTCAGTCGAAATATCAACAGGTGCATGTCCTATGTAATGACATCAAAACTTTTCAGATGAAACTGAAACTTTTCAATTCCAGAGAATAACTCCCATCCAAACAATGTTTGGCTGCAACATCTCAGCTCCAGACTGAGTTTCAAGATTTCCATGCTAAAGAAAGGCCCCGAATGTGGTACTTAAACCCTTCTCTGTGGATGTGATGGAGATTCCACAGGACCTCAACAAAGGAAATTATTGATCTTCAATGTGACTCAGATCTGAAAATCAAATTTGACGAAGCATCTCCTAGATGTTGCCAACAGTATGTAAAGGTAATCCTGTCATGCCTTAGAGGCACATAGGGATATGGTGTTAGTGCCCATATTTTCCTTGACCTATCTGCACACTAAAGGGTGATGTGGTCAGTATCATGCCTGGCTGCCTTTCTTTCCCCAGCTCCAGAAGAAGTCAGGTACCCATTTCTACAGGTCAATTCAAGAACATATCCAGCAAGAACCTCTACAGAAGCATATACTTGTGTTTTCCTGAATGCAGCAGAGTAAGTATAAAAATTAGAACAAAAATTACTGATTGTTGTCATCTGCAGCACTGCTTCTACCTACAACAGAAATAGTTCATGACATTGAATTATTATTTAAAAAACGAACAGAGTCAGTTTTCTCATTAACTGAATCTTTCATTTTTTTGTATTGTAATATAAATACAATGCTTAGAAATGAAGCTGATCACTTTCTTTTAAGCGACCCCTAGGTTTACAAAGCAAAATTATTACATGGAGTTAAATTCAGAAACAACTATCAAGGGAAATGTTTTGAAGTCAAAAAAAAATTTTTTTTTAAATCACATTACACTAGAGTGTATGGAACAATATACTGCGATTGGTTTAAGTGTTTTTCTTACATCCTTCCATTGCTGTTAAACGTCACATAGGGCTCGCATGGTAGTTCGCCAAGTTTTCCTGTCCTCAGCGAGCTTTTTCAACCTCATCAAGGGATTTTATGCCTATTAATTTGGCCTCCCTTAACAGTGTCCTCTTCAGAGTTTCACGTGGTCAACCTCTTTTTCTTCAGCCTGATGTGTTCCACTTGATAGCTTGTTTTGGGATTCCTGATTGTTTCTTCTCATCATGTGACCGACATATGTCTATCTCCTTTTCCTGATCACCCATGAGATTGGTTGCTGTTTGCTCATCTGCCTTATCTCCATTGTTCTTGAATACATTCCAATTTATGCCAAGTACTTTCCTTAGGCATTTGTTCTCAAAATAATCTAATTTCTTGTCTATTTCTTTAGTTATTTTCCAGCTTTTGCATGCATAAATGAGGGTGGATATTACATTTGAATTGAACAGTCTTAACTTGGTTTTTGTGGTTATAACTTTTGAGTGATGTATGTTCTCAAGATTCTTGAAGGTCAATGCTGCTTTTGCAACTCTAACTTCCTTTCTGGTGTCGCCATCCTGGTCTATGTAGCTACCAAGGTATACAAATTGGCTGACTTCTTCAACAGCTGTCCTTTCTATGTATATTTTTCCTTTCTAATTAATGGGAAGTTTCATTATTTTTGTTTTTTCCTTGTTAATTTCAAGTCCTATTTTGCTAGCCAGGGAAGACAGGCTATCTGTTTTTTCTTATAATGAGTTCACATTGTCACTGATAAGAGTTATGTCATCAGCAAAATCAAGATCTTCTAGCTGATGTCCCATGTACCCAATCAATACATGTGTAGCATTTTTTCATTATGAAGCCTATGGCCATTCCAAAAAGCAAGGGAGATAGTATACATCAATAAGTGTTTTTACTCAACAAATATTCCTTTAGGTAACTGCTTCTGAATTAAAACTTAGAGGAGGTATACAAGGCTTGTCTACTGTGTGGCCTGTAATGGGCATCAAATTTAAAAACTGGCCCATAACTATAGGCTGAGCATCCCTGTCCTATAGTGTCTTTAAAAACTTTTAAAAGCTAATCCTCCAAGCTTTACTATCAAAGAAAATCAAAACATTTTAAAAAATACAGTCCAATAAAAAGAAACACCACTAGAATTTAAGTTCATGCTATGATTTTTTTCCCTGGTGTTATTAATCACATATAATTTATAGTTATTAGTTATTTGAAATAAGATTTTAGATCTGCCATGTTCATTCATTCAGCTTTTTGAGCCACTGTGGGTCAATGCTGCAGACAAGACTTGTCTCCATTCCTCCCTATTCTTAGTCTTCTCCTGCCAGCTGTCCTCTCCGATGGCTTGTAGGTCTTCTTCCAGATTGTCAAGCCACCACATCTTGGTCTGCCTGTTGGGTCTGTCTCCATTTATCACTTCTATACAAGCTCTTTTTGTCTAGATCAGACATAAGCAACACCTACTGTTTTCAGATGACTTACTCAAAGGGTAATTACATCTCCTGCAATCTTATTCTTTTTTCCCTAAAACCCAACTGCAGGTAAGACAAATGTTTTCAATAAGAAATTTCTAATCCTTGCAATCTGTGCAAGATCAGATACTACTGGGAAATTTTTGCTAGAAGACAAGTCAAGATGACTGCGAAGTTCATAAAGACATGGACTACAGAATAATGCACACATAGTTGACAAATAACTTTATCTATGCACGCATACAGAGCTACAAGCATATCTGATCTAATGTATTGTTGATTTTTCTACCTCCTGAAAGTGCTGAACTGAAAGTATGGTCCCTAGTACCATTTAGAGTTTGACTATCAATCTCCCTATTCTAGGGTATAAAATACAGGGTCTTCACTATGTCCAATCATAGTCAGTAGATATAAAATATGGGGTCTAAACTATGTCCAATCATAGTGAGCGGGTATAAAATACGGGGTCTTCATTATGTCCAATCATAATCAGTGGGTATAAAATACAGGGTATTCACTACGTCCAATCATAGTCAATGGGTATAAAATACAGGGTCTTCGTGTCTGAGTGGCGAAGTGATTAGTGCACTGGTCTCTCATGGCGAAGGTCGGGGGTTTGAATCCGGCCGGAGGCACCCCAGTCACCCAGCTGTAGAAATGGGTACCTGACTTCTTCTAGAGTTGGGGAAGGAAAGGTGGCCAGGTGTGATACTGACCATATCACCCTCCAGTGTGCTGCCAGGTCAAGGAAAATATGGGCACTAACACCATATCCCTATGTGCCTCTAAGGCATGACAGGATTACCTTTACCTTTTTTTTTTTACTATGTCCAATCATAGTCAGTGGGTATAAAATATGGGGTCCTCACTATGTCCAATCACAGTCAGTTGGTATAAAATATGGGATCCTCACTATGTCCAATCATAGTCAGTGGGTATAAAATATGGGGTCCTCACTATGTCCAATCATTGTCAGTGGGTATAAAATATGGGGTCCTCATTACATCCAATCATAGTCAGTGGGTATAAAATATGGGGTCTTCACTATGTCCAATCAGTCAGTGGGTATAAAATATGGGGTCTTCACTATGTCCAATCATAGTCAGCGGGCATAAAATATGGGGTCTTCACTATGTCCAATCATAGGCAGTGGGCATAAAATATGGGGTCTTCACTACAAAATGCAGGGTCTTCATTATAAAATGCAGGGTCTTCACTATGTCCAATCATAGGCAGTGGGTATAAAATATGGGGTCTTCACTATAAAATGCAGGATCTTCATTATAAAATGCAGGGTCTTCACTATGTCCAATCATAGTCAATGGGTATAAAATACAGGGTCTTCACTATGTCCAATCATAGTCAGTGGGTATAAAATTCACTATGTCCATAGTCAGTGGAAATTTTTCTTTTTTTTTGGGGGGGGGGGGTGTGTGTGTGTGTGTGTGTGTGGGGGGGGGCATGACCAGAAGTGGATTGTGCCCTTAATCTTTTTTCCCATAAGTTTATATGAGAGTATTCTGCCAAAATTAGTCACAGGCCAATCAATTACCACTACGAATAAAAATAGGAACTCATTCATCTCACATTATTTGTGAAAAGTAACTACAGAATCCAAGTAATTGCAAAGCAAAATGTAAATTAATGTATACTGTCCACTAAAAATGCAACCCATTAAATTAGGGCATTACTACATCTGCATGCTAGAGCAATATTAGTGATGAGCTTTTTAATGAAAAGAGGTGAGAAAATGAAAACTTGCGCACTCTGCTTTAGAATGCTGGATGTCTGAGAGCCCTGATATGCTGCATGTTCCTGGACTTGTCCGTCTGCACTGTTCCTTACTAGAAATTCAGGTGGATCTCCCTCTCCCGCAGCAACATTTGCTATTGTCATTGAGACAGCATCAAGAGCATTCTCAACTTTGCTCCTATTTGCATACATGGGGTTGGTCAAGGAAAACCCATCAACACCAGATGAGAGAGCAATCCCATGTTTGTCTGCGGACTTGTAAAAACTACTTTCATTTCTGGGCACACTGTCCATGCCTCTAGTGATGGCTGCCATTCTTCTCAAGTCTGCAGCATGAAGTTCACTTGAACTGGCAGTGAGAAATGACTGGACAACCTGTTTTTCTATATACTGGGCATCAGACATGTCTTCATCCTCATCATGCTCACTTCTGTCAGCAACCCTCCTACCTGTCACAACTTCGGTTTTTGAGACATCATCTGGTTCAACATCATGAGGACCATTGTTCATGGGGTTGCTCTGATCCTCTGTCTCAACATCAACATTGCTGTCTTCGCTCACAGCAGGGTTAAGAATGTTCCTCGTGTGTAATGCTGGAGGACTGGCACCAACTGAAGCAGCTTCATGATGGAGCTTTGCTATTTCAACATCGTTGCTGTTACTACCATCTACACTGTTATCTAATTCATCATTATTAGTCTGATCTTGTGAGTCAGACAAAGCATAAGAAGCATTATTAAGTGATGAAGCTTCAGGAGACTGGCTTTGACTGATGTTCTTAGATGACATGTCCACTTTCAACTGAGTGCGTTCTCTAGCAGATTTCACATTATCAGCCTCGGGTATGTGGCACCAGTTTGCTGGCATTGGGGGATGAACACAAGGTAATCCATCACCATTTGTGGCAATAAGACCTGTGCTGATTTTCTTTCTCATCCTGAAATATATCACAGAGAAGAGTGTTACTATCACAAAGAAGAGTTTATTATCTCAAAGAGATGAATTAATTAACATCTGCTACAATATTTCCATGATACTCAGATATTTGCCATATGATTCCCAAAATGAAGAGAAAACATATATCAGCATACGATGAAATATACTACATAATGGATCAAATGCCATCAGATCTTACTTAACCACAAGCTTACGCTGGGGTATCTCAATGTCTTGCCTTGTCTCGTGTCCTTCCTCACACACCTCTCAGTGTTGAGGCGACAAATAGACGTACTGATTGAACTTAGTGGCATGCTTCATATAATGGCATGTTATTTCCTATCTGTACATGGTATCTCAAAAAACAAAAAAATTGTGGATTCAAATCTTACATCCTTCCCGTGTTGTTAAACGTCACATAGGGCTTGCATAGTTCTTTGTCAAGTTTTCCCGTTCTCTGTGAGTCTTTCAACTTCATCAAGAGATGTTATGCCCACTAAATTGGTTTCTCTTAACAGTCTTTTTTCACGCGGTCGATCTCGTTTTCTTCTGCCTGTGTGCTCCACTTGATAGCTTGTTTTGGTATTTTCTGATTTCTTCTCATCACACGGCCTACATATGTCCATGCTTTTTCTGATCACCCATGAGACAGGTTGCTGTTCGCTCATCTGTCTTATCTTTGTGTTGTTCTTAAATTCGTTCCACTTTATACCAAGTATTTTCCTGAGGCATTTGTTTTCAAAAGAGTCTAATTTCTTATCTATATCTTTAGTTGATTTCCAGCTTTCGCATGCATAAATGAGAGTGGATATCACATTTGAATTGAATAATCTTAACTTGGTTTTTGTGCTTATAACTTTTGAATTTCATATATTCTCAAGATTTTTTAAGGACAATGCTGCTTTTGCAATTTGAATTCTAACTACCATCCTGGTCTATGTAGCTGCAAAGGTATGCAAATTGGTTTAAAATGATTCAAATACTCAAGTTAGATGAGATATACAAGACAGTGAAGCACTGCTTACTGCTTATATCTGACTACACAAACCAAAGCCAATGACAACCCTTTTCTACCTCCACAGGGTGTCTTTGGTAACAAACAGTAGTCTACCAAGTGAACAGGGATTAAAATGAGAAAGGAAATAGTCCTGAAAATATGCCATGCTATAATTGGACATATCTGGCTAAAAGGCACAGATATCACAGCCTAGCTGAAAACCATGACACAACACAACCAGTGCCTTTGTGAAGGGAAATGTAAAAGGAGCATAAGTTGAAGAAGAAAAAAAACAATGGAACTAACAAAACCGAAATATTTCTTAAGCAAAGCCACTGACTTTGTTTAGTAACAACACTCAACTCTTGTATAGCATTTATTGGCATAGTACATCAATAAACAGAGCATTCATATGAGATAATCTTACACAGACGGGTCTGTTGTATGGCATAAAAGGAACACATGGACATTCACAGCACTTTCAGTGGGCAGAACAATTCAGGAACCTGGCGGTGCCTTTGCTATGACCACAAGCAGTTTAACGATGGAAGTGTTAGCAATAATGAAAGCATTCATATGGCTGGAGTCACAAGACTACACCCATGTCTGCATACTAAGCGATTCAATGAGCAAGATCCAGAAGGTTGAGGCCGGATCTGTATGCAGGCAGTGGCTTGAGTCATTGCAGAAATCAACAATCTGCAAATTCACCTTCATCTATGTTCCTGGGCACATGGACGTCCAGGGAAATGAGAGAGCTGATAGGCTGGTTGGCTCTGCCATCAATGTGATGGACAGCCACTGGATAAAGCTGATATTGTTAACATACTCAGAGAGATAGGTAGAGTGGAGGACTTCAAGGGCAGTGAATCTACATTGCTGCTAAGACTGAAAGAGCTGGGAATACAGACCAGCAGTCAGGAACGAGAGACATACCGGACACGCAAGATAATTTGTCAACCAACAGAGGACAGGCACTATCAGCCACTGGACATTGATGGGTGGGGGGGGGGGGGGGGGAGAAGAATGGGATGGATCTAAGCACATACAGGCATGTCCAAAAAGAAATAATGATGACCCACACCATAAACCAATCTTACACAGATGTTACCTTGTATCCACAGCCAACTGACTCCAAGCCTTACCATTCATGCTTAAAAAACCATAGATCATACTGAACATTTTTTAACATATATATGCATACCTATGATACAGTTTAAAAATTATACGCATTACAACACATTAAGGCTTAACAGAATTGCTAGTATCACTACTTTTGCACTTTGAGGCCCTATTAAGCCAAATAAATTATACAAGTACTGCACAGTAGTTATAGTGATGCCACAAGCATGGATACTGTTTACATCATGGATGCTATAGTGTACCTGTGTGAGCAGGAGACTCTGAAAGGCAGGAAGGTACACATATGTGAAATTTATTAAATAAAAGTGACAAATTTCTCATTTTTTTTATTTTAAAAATTTAATATTTTCATATCGCAGGTAACTAAAACTTGCTGTTGAAACCAGCAAACAAGGAGAACTACTGTACTTCCATAACAACACACTCTACCAGCTTATAACAATTTAAGATAATTATGTATATGTTGTAAAGTAAAATGATTTACGTAAAACAGTAGCTACTTTAGAATGCTATTTTCAAAACATCACCCCCCTCTTCTAGACTCTGTACCAGAAATGACAAATGTATCATGTTAATCTTTGTAGTTGCCATAATTAAAAACAGCCACTTAATCTTGGCAAACGGAATCATTACCATCATTATCAGGTGCCATGCCAGCACGCACTGGTGGTCATGCTCATTACCATCATTAATGGGTGCCGTGCCTGCACGCACTGGTGGTCATGCTCCTCCACAGATCTCAGTCTTTGTTATTTTTTTATCAGCTCAGTTGGTGGATTTTTATTGTGCAATTTGTTAAGACTATCTATGAATTTTTTCTCTCTCTTGGCCTTCCACTGCCCCTCTTTCCATGTATCTTTCCTGTTGTTATGTTTCTGAGTCCCACCCTTCTAACTGTATGTCCAATAAATGATGACTGTCACTTTCTTATGATTGAATATGCTCTTTTCTTCATTCCCTTTTGTTCCTTTTTGTTTCCTTACGCTCCCTGTTTATCATCTTAGCTGTGCATGGTATTCTTAACAATCTTCTAAGAAACAACATCTCTGCCTGCCTTTAGTGATCTACTCAGTGTCCACAAATCATTTTCATAGAGTAGGATAGGCTCAACTTAGACGGCAACAGAATGCATACACTTAACTTTTATCTGGTAGGTATCACATTCCTCTGAATCTGCACAGAGAGTAATGAGTCACACTCTGTACCAGAAGCTGATTAAAACTGATGTTACCCAGTATCAGTGTTCTGCCAGTTTTGTACATGTTACCCAGTATCAGTGTTCTGCCAGTTTTGTATATGTTATCCAGTATCAGTGTTCTGCCAGTTTTGTATATGTTACCCAGTATCAGTGTTCTGCCAGTTTTGTATATGTTACCCAGTATCAGTGTTCTGCCAGTTTTGTATGTTACCCAGTATCAGTGTTCTGCCAGTTTTGTATGTTACCCAGTATCAGTGTTCTGCCAGTTTTGTAACTATGTAATTTCTTGGACAGCCCTGTTAACTGTAAACTCAGTGTTCCTGGCAGATGATGAAAATCTTCAGGAGGTGCCATGAAATCATGTCTGGATTTCATGTATGGATGGATTCATTTTTTTCCCTAGAGCACACCCATAAAACAGGCTTCTCAGACAACTTCCCCCTCCCCCAAAACATGTTGATTCTCATCCCACTGGCCTGGCCGGACAGTAGCTTTACAACAGCCTGTTACAATGAGCACCACATGGAAGACGTAACAGGTCTTCCCATTCCAGTTCTAATGAGAGAAATTTCTTCTGACAGTTTCAGCTCATCTGAGATCTTAAGTCTCTCTTTATACAGAAAAGATGAAACTAACCTGATCAAGGCCCTATTAAGTATGTGTCATGCCAAACAGCTTTAGTCATCATGCTTTTTTCATCTACAATCCTCATGTATTAAAGTGTTTATGTATTTTATACATACCAGACTTGGTTGACTGTATAATAATGTCCTATATAAACATACAAAGACCCTGAGAAATGTCTGAATTCAGCACTGCTATGAGATGGTCACAAAAACGTACGCATTTAATTCTCAACACTGACTGGAGGGACTCGACGAAAACATAGCTGTGCCATTTTCCTACAATTTACTTTCCTTTTCACTGCTTGTTTTGTTTGCGGAATCGGTACACTGTATCTTCAATTCTGGACTCCTGTAAGTTTTCTACTGTTCACCTACAATTCACAAACTCTTAAAATTACAGTCCTGCTACTAAGTCAAAATATCTGATTCTACATTGGTTTTATTAAACGAGTTTTTCTTTTTTAAACAGCTTTGTTTTCCTTTTTCTGATACAGGATAACTTGTTATTTTCCTCTGTCCAAAACATCTTATTGCCTTCTTGTTTTTAACTTATCTGCTTATTATTAACTTTAAATAATAAACACAAACAATAATGTATTTCGATTGTCCTATCAAGAGGTTGGTGTAATACTTACTCAATGATGACATATATCTATTTTATTTCTATTGAGCTAGCACACGCACACACATCGAATTCTAACACCAAAAAAAAGGTGTAGTTTTGTCTAAAACTACTTCTACGTCTGTGAAACGATCTATCGCCGTATGACACTGCACCTTGTACTAGAACAAAACATATGAGAACGATCTAAAATCTCCATTGCCTACTTTACATGTGGCTCTGCCCATGTGTGCTTGCCCAAGAAATGATCATGCCCATTTCTCCGAGGTACAAATTACTAAAGAACGTAAACTAAACATTCAGGACTAATAAAGAATACAAACTATACATCCATAAAATGTACAATTTATAACTTGATCCTCCTAACCTTCACATATAACATTCGCTAGCCGGATGGCTGCCACACTACTCTTTGTGTGCTTGTCACTGCCACACACAACAAACCGTGCACATAAATTTCCGTGTCCGGCCTTGCACTTTGAAACAATAGCATTCCCCACTATATTGTGAATTCCAAAACACACAAGGTCGTGTGACAAATAAACTTCCTTGTGAAATCGAATAGGACACTTGAAGAATTATATGCTCAAATAAATCACCCTTTATCGTAATCATACAACTCTCACTAACAGTTAATCCTAACCCTAAGACGCCTTTACCGACTGCGTGCGCTTGGCGATACCGTATGAGAAAGTAACACAATACATCAAAACAAACCTACCACACAATGCAGTCGTTTACAAATGAAATGCCACTAAATCCTTCTATGGCAAGAACGATGAAATTTTATTAGTGAGAAATGAATATTGTGAGAAATTCTGTCCCAATTCCTACGACATACAGGACATAATCACCAGCACAATGGCGACACACACGAACCGCGCTGTAGTTGGATTGCCGCGAGCACAGCTGTGTACGGCGAGTGGTGTGTCGATTTGATTGGTCAATCAACGTTAACTAATTACATATGTCATCCAATCATAACCTTCTTTTTTGCATTCATTCTTCAATGATTATTTCTTCAAATTGACTGATCTAACAATAGACATCCATGTGATTTTTTTTCCTTGCGACAGCAAATATTGATTATTACCTCAGACTGAGCAGTTCGACACAACATCAGTGACCACTGCTTCAGTCTGAACATCTAGAAACCTATTTATTTAGTAATCCGTGTAGTTACCTACGTCTGTCCACAAGGACAGCTAAGTGTGATTTTCGATCTACTTTCGTATTTTTATCTTTTTTTTTGTATGCTCATCTTATTTTCTGCCATTTTTGTTTCTGCCTACTTTCCTCACTTTAACTGAACCATAAACCTCTGTAACTAGCGAATATATGTATATACATATATATATATATATAAAACTATGTATATAACCATAAAACTTGTCAAACAACTATGCGACCCCTATGTGACGTCTAACGGCACGGGAGAGATGTAAGATATAACTATATACGAAGCCACTGTAGTAAAACTGTGGTAACAAAATGTATATACTAGGGCAAAAGTAGGAATGGCACAGTTTTGACGTTTCGGTCTTCTTCTTCTTCAGCTTCCCGAGCCATTGAGGCTCATTGCTGCAGATAACATTCACCTCCATTCCTCTCTATACCTAATCTTCTATTTCCAGCTGATGACACCAATTTCTTTTATCTTCTTCTTCTTCGTTCGCTTCTACCACCAAAACCACACTGTGATCCTACTGAATTTACGCCTGTGGTCCTCGTTAGGTCCCGTGGTCTCCTGTGTGGTCCCCGAAAGGACCACACGAGATCCACGAGAGGACCACAAGGGGTTCAGAGTATTGCAGGGCTTGAGCCTGTATTCTTGGTGGGTCTCAGAAGCGGGATTGCGTGACACCGTGGTTTTCGTTGCACTAGTCTAGTCTAGGGTTGGACTTTCTCACCGGAAGACCTCGACGTGTTTAGAATATCAGTGCATCCCCGCTGGGTGAGAGGCGGTAGCCCACCCAGGCCAGAGTTGGACCTTCTCACCGGAAAACCTCGACGTGTTTTGAGATACCCGTTATCACCGCCGGGTGAGAGGTGGTTGCCTATCCACTCCAGAGTTGGACTTTCTCACCGGAAAACCTCAGTTCAGTGTTCTTTCTAGCTCTCCATTATCCACCTTTGGTATCCTTTATCGGCCCAAAGATTCTTCTTAGGATCTTGTTCTACAAGATCTGGAATTGTTCACTGTGTCGTTTCGGTACTAACCTTAATCATACAAAAACACAAAGGACGAAGAAGCAGAGAGAGAAGATAAAATATGTTGTTGTTGTTGTTGTTCGTCCATCGTCTTCGATGATTACCACAGATTCATCTTAGTCAAAGTAAGGATAGGTGACCAGCTAGCCCTATACGAGCTCTAAAAGTTTTGCCACACACGAAACATATATGTCCAGATTCAGTTGTGGGTGCTTGTCCTGCCTTGGTTTTTCGCACTGCGAGTTTGTGCTGGGCACTTTCAATTCTTGAGCGCTCTGCTCTCTGAGCACCCAGGGTTGTTAAAGCCCTCCATGGGCGGTATTGTGCTATGGCCTCCCAAGAGTTTACGTCTATCCCGAAGGCTTTGAGTGAGGTTTTGAGCGTTTCTTTGTAACTTCCCCCCCCCCCCCAGCTTTCCGTTTTCCGTTCAGTAGTTCCCCATAAATCAGTTGTCTGGGCAATCGAGTGCCCTGTCCATCGAATTTGCGCCTTTTGAAGCATTGTAAAATATAAATTGACTTGACTGCTATGTAAAAAAAAAATAGGAATTAAAAAAATAGAATAAAATCAAATGAATGAAGCACTTAGCTGTGTTCAGAAGTGCGCATGGTGGAGTGTAGAGAATGTTTAAATGGAGACTTTTGACGTGTGATAGGTGGGTTGTAAATAAGAAAAAAAAAAGGGGGGGGGCGTGGAAAAAGGAGAGAGTGATACAATGGTAATATAGACGGGAGAGGGTGGAACATGTGATTACAGTTGGGGTAAAGGGGTTGTAATCTGATGCCGTGAGAAGTTCTGAATTATGTGTTACAAGTGAGAAAGAAATGGAACTTAGTGCATTTAGTGCAGAGAGATAATGATTGTGGAGGAAAGGAATGTTAGGTGTAGATGAATAGCGAGTTCAAACCATGTGGTTCCAGCGTCCCATACTTCTGAATGCAGTGGTTCTCAAGCGCTGGGTGGCTTCTATCATCAGCATGACATTGTTTGATGGCTGTTACCAGAAAATCAGATTTGGCTCTGTGGTTGGGGCCATTGAAATGATTATGGGCTGATTTCGAAGCGTGCTGGGTGATATCATACAGCTATTTTTGCATGCGATCACCTAATCTGAGACCAGTTTCACCAATATAAGTTATCCTGCATCTTTTCCATACAATGCCATGTATCACATTTCGGGATTTGCATGCTAGAACAGACAGTCAACACAATATTGGAGTTATCTCCCTAAAAACACTGAAGGAAATCCTGATATCAGAGGCCGAATACCTATGGGCATGCCCCGAATGTAATGAAGGCGCTCCCTAGGACCAACAACAGAGCTAGGCCCCTTTTTTTTTTACAGTTCATGATGTTCATAGTTTCCTTGAACTATCGTCATACCAGAGGTCACGTGTTCAGCACCACTCCTGGCTAGGGTTACCAAACTTCCTCTGTTTTGCGGATTTGCTCTAGGGTTTGTTTTGTTTTTTGGTTTTTTCCTTCTGTAAAAATTACTATCCTCAAACATTTTTTGTTCATTGCCCTTTTTGGCTGAAAATCCAGTGGTTGAACGTGTTTCCTTGACTCTGGTCAGTTAGATAAAATTCCAGTTTCTCTCCACACACACACGCACACACGCAAGCACACACTGCTGGCAGTTGTTGCTGATATAGCTCAGCTAACCAGGCCACCCGCGTAAAGTTAGGGGATTTTCTTTACTGGTGACAGCGTAGTTTTAAATTTAGAATTTCAGAAGTTGGCTGCATCGGCAACTGAGGAGGTTTTCCATTTTCGAAATATCTGAGGTGCAGTAGTTTCAGAACAATGCAGAAGAACTTGCATGAGGGATGTTCAGATGATGATTACTATTATTACGCAGATGGAGTCTTATCAAGAATTTTCTATGGAAAAGGGTGTACAAACTGATTGTACAAAGTGTTTTGATTGGCTCCCCAGTTTGGATTAACCAGTTGTCATATATGACGGAAAATTTGTTTCAAGTCCTTAGAACTGGTGCAGTTACACCGAATACTGCAAAAGTGAAAGCAATACAACGGGATTGTAAAGACAGCCCAATTCATGTTAGCTATGCTAGTTCATAATGGCGTTGCGGAAATATATATTTTTTTCCGCTCATACAAGCACAGTGAACCAAAGAAGGGAAAAAAACTAACCATTCATTCTGTGAAGGGAGTTGTTCTGGGGGGAATTTCATTTCAGATATTTTATATGCAAAAAGTTTTCTGGCTACTTTATGCATAATAGTGAATTGTTTCTTCTTCTTTTTTTTTTTTTTTGGGGGGGGGGGGTGGTTTTTTTAAGACTATATGTTACATAATTTATATTCATCTATTTCACTTTAACATGTGTTTTGATGCGTTAACAACATGCCTAGTAACAGACAATGTGACAAAAGGCTGTGACGTACAGAAAGCAAAGATCACGTACATCTTTTAAGCACTGTTATGCCCATGTATATTTTTTACTAGGTGTATTTTAACAATATAATTTATGACACCACAGGGCTTCCGAAAGCAGATAAATTTCGTTTGTCATAATTAATACCGGTCTTCCTTAGCTAAATTGCTAAGATGCACTTCGAAGTGCAGGGTCAAGTGGAGGATCGCGAGTTCAATTCCGGGAAGGGATTAAAAAAAAAACAAAAACTCACAAGACCTCTAAAAGTTATGACACACACCCTTTAGAGTGTCAGGAGTTTAATAGGGCCAAAACAGGGGTCCAAAGGAGTGTCAGGAGTTTAATAGGGCTAAAACAGGGGTTCACCCCATTTAGAGTGTCAGGAGTTTGATAGGGCCAAAACAGGGGCCCACCCCCATTTAGAGTGTCAGGAGTTTAATAGGGCGGCCCAACCCCATTTAGACTGTCAGGAGTTTAATAGGGCCAAAACACTTGTCTGGGTTCGGGGTACTTCCAATGAGGATCTGGAGGAGTTGTGTTGTTGTTCCGCTCTCTACAGTATAGAGTTTCCTGCATACAACACAGTGTAACTCCTATAGTTAGAACATTTTTTTTAGGACATCATACGGGGAACGAAGCTGGGTGTGCGGTGGTGGTGATGGTGAGTGAACTTATTTTGGGGTTTCACATTATGGTTACCTGGGGTATGACCCCCCCCCTCCCCGGCCAAAAAAAAAACAACTTTCTCCAACATAAGGAGCCAGCCACCCATTTCTGTAGTTGGGTGGCTGGAGCGTATTCGACCTTCCCTTAAGAGGTCAGCTCATTAACCAGTACGCCATTCAGACAGGCGCTGTTTACTGCGAGGAGATCATTAAACATACCAAGAAGAAACAATACATACCTTTGAAGAAGAATGTACCTCCCCCTCTCTCTTCTGTCTGTCTGTCTGTCTCTCTCTCATCCACAGTTCATTCTGAAGTTCATTACACTCATTTGAACTATTCCACAGACATAACTGCACAATCCGTTGTTATCATTTGGAGTAGAACTCACTGAAGGCATTTTGACCACTTTCATCTTTTACTGTTAGCGCTATTATTATTGTTATTATTACAATAAAGATCTTTTTCATTATGTTTATGATGCTTTTAGGCGCTTGAGTGGCGAAGTAATTAGTGCAGCAGTGGCGAAGTAATTAGTGCAGTAGTCTCCCGTGGCGAAGGTTAGTGGTTCGGATCCAGCCGAAAACGAGGACCATAGGCGTAAAGTCAGTAGGATCACAGTGCGGTCTTGGTGGTAGAAGCGAACGAAGAAGAAGAAGAAGATCCAGCCGAAGGCGCCCCCAGTTACCCAGGTGTAGAAATGCCTACTTGGCTTCTTCCGAGGTTGGAGAAAGAACGGCAGCCATGTTTAATGCTGACCACATCACTCTCAAAGGAAAATATATTATTAACACTTTATCCCCTAAGTCCTCCATAGCATAACAGAGCTACCTTTATCTGAATTCTTATGATGCTTTTGCACACTCCTATTGCTCTGTTACAACGAGTATCATATTTTCCCAGCATTCTTTATCAAAATTATTTCACTTGCTTCAGTCTGATTGCCCCGTTATACTGTTATTGTGTTTGTTGTCGCAAGTCCAGTTCATCGAATATGAGATGTTGCAGTCTCACCTGTAACTCGTCGTCTTTGAAACTCAAATATAGGACATGCTCACAGCCTAGGACACAGGTCAATAAATACAGGACATGCTCACAGCCAAGGACACTTGTCAATAAATACAGGACATGCTCACATTATGGGACAGCTGTCCACAAACAGAGAACATATACACAGACTCTGAGACATTAATCCATATACATTTTCGATAAACGCACCCATGTAGGAAGACATTAATCTATATTTGGGCACACGCACACATGCAGGAAAACATTAATCCATATTTTGGGTGTACGCACCCATGCAGGAAGACATTAATACACTTAATGAAGTGAAGTATTCCTTAGCAGTTTCCAAATTTCTTTACACGTCTAAGGGCACCTGTCCACAAATAGACGAAAAGCTCACAGAATCGAGCATCTGTCCACAAAAGGACGACATGTTCACAGAATTAGACACCTGTCCGCAAATAAGAATATGTTAACAATCAAGGAAAACTGTCTACAAGTACATACATTACATAACTTTGTTACCACCCTCATATTTTCTGCACTTATTGCCACCTACAGATTGTTTCATCAGAAGAAGGAAATTTCAGTCACCAAATTCAGATACATCACCTCTAGTGTGTTGACAGGTCAAGGAAAATCACAGGCGATTCTGGCACTAATTTAAAAACTGCTCTTCTTTACGTAAACTTTCGCTAGCATGGTTCAGCTTTCGTTCCAGGGACATATGTCTAGACCTACTGGATTTATCTTGTGCAGTAAAATGCGTTGTTTATTTATTGATCTTGTAAACATTTTCTTTTTTTTTTTTAATACAAGTCAGTTTTTTTCTCCAGTGAAGTACTGTCATAAAAATAATAAAATTTAAAACATTTTGTAAGTATGTTTCACGTGTAGTGCCATATATTTGTTTGCAGATTCGTACGGCATTTCAAGTATATCTTTCAGTTCTTCTAATCTCTCGTAGACGGCTCTGCGTTATTTATGTCAACAGAAAATATATCTTATCGCCCAGTCACCCAGCTGTAGAAATGGGCACCCGACTTCTTCTGGAGTTGGGGAAGGAAAGGCTGCCAGGCGTGATGCTGACCATATCACCCTCTAGTGTGCTGATAGGTCAAGGAAAATATGGGCACTAACCCATATCCCCGTGTGCCTCTAAGGCATGACAGGATTACCTTTACCAGTACTTCTTGTGTACAAATTTAAATCCGAGTACTTTTAGCATGCCATGCGATCAATTTGGCGCGGGGGGGGGGGAGGTTACAGTTTGATGTATAGAAAGAATATATCTTGTCACAATAATCTACATTATTTTGGCATCGAAGGTTCGGTGACCATTGATGCAAATGGATCTACAGCTCCATGCGTTTCTTGTTTAGCTGGGTCACTTTGATAAGCTATCTTTGGTCTACCTTTTGATGTTCTCAAAATTATTATTATTTTATCATCCTTCTCTTACCTAAAATGGTTCGTTAGTATATATATATATTATATATATATATAATATATATATTATATATATATATATCTGCCTATAACATACGCGCTCGGTTTACTAATCCAGTGGTACTTTTTTTTTCACACACCAAAAACAAGACCCCGGTGTTCACCCAGCCTCTAAAAATGGGTACCAGAGAAATCTGGGAAGGTAAAGCGGCCAGGCGTGATACTGACCACATCATACTTTCATGTGTCGTAGGTTACGGAAAATACGCGCCTAACACCGTATTCTCCGATATGCCCACCTGGCCTGGAAATTGGAATTTTACCTTTATCTTACTATAGTTGCCAGCTTCATCCCCCCCCTTCTTTTTCAATATTTCTCTTTTAAATGTAAGTCCTTTGTTGAGGTTGAAAGACTCGCCGAAGACAGGAAAAATTGGCGAACTACTTTGCGAGCCCTATGTGACGTCTAACGGCACGGGAAGGATATAAGATATATAAGATATAAGAGGCGGGAGATGGAGGCCATGGAAATGTGGTTTATAAGAAAGATGTTGAAGGTACCATGGGCAGCCAAGAGAACCAATGAAGAAGTCTTAACAGAGGCTGGAGTTAAAAAGTAAATTATAGCAAAGATCAGAGGCACAATAAGTGAGATTTATAGGACATTTCCTGAGAAGAAGAAAATTGGAACACACTGTGGCAACTGGAAAAACTGAAAGAAGAGCAGAGGAAGACAGGTAGAGAAGTTGATGGATGGGCTGTCAGCGTGGCTAGGAAGAAAGTCACCAGCAGATCTCATAGTCAAGTCTAAAGACAGGGAGTTGTGGAGAGAAATGATTGCCTACGACACGAGGCACGGCACCTGAACTGAATGCCATTGCAAAACTCTTTCCCTCATTTTTAGGGACACCATATCTTCTTCATATCATATAAAGATGCTTTTACCCTACATATTTGTGATTTTATTTCATATTGTATGTGTATTTACGCACCACTGCTCATTTTATAAATTTACATTTCTTACTGCATGTCTACTACCCTACACATTTCATTTCTGCATGGATGTAAACACTGACTGCCAAATGTCACAGTCAAGATCATTCCAGTCTGATTTCAGGAGGTCAGTAACTGATAAGCATTTAAAACAGATGGTACCATTATCTTCTGTTTCAATCTTATCATGAAATAGGAGGATTAGTTTTTCTCACATTAAAAATGTGGATTTTAAAACTGACCTTTTTGTGTGTATGTGTGATATAGCTAGAATGTATGCTTAATTCAGACAAAACTCAGTAATATTTTCCTATGCACATTCCCACTGAGTTCTTGCTGCTAAATCTCATATCTCAACCTGAGCAGCAAATGGGTCATATCACCTGTCTTGCACATAATGTTACTGGTCTTTATTGTGATATTTGTAGCAATGAATAACCATCACCCAGGCTAAACTTTGTAATATCTCCCCACCCTCTAACCTATGCTGTCCATCTCCTGTTAAATGGCCCTATTCCTAGCCACGCTGACAGCCCATCCATCAGCTTCTCTCTCTGTCTTCCTCTATCTCTTCCTTCAATGTTTCCAGTTGCCACAGTGTGTTCCAATTTTATTTTTATCTCTCTGCTATTACTATGACATTGTATTACACGGACCACACACAGCTGATAAATTATTATCAGCCTTTTACTTCTCAGCAAACATATCACATACTTCTTTATTCACTTTCATGTAGTTAAAGTTTACTTTGTACTTGCAGAGACTGTGTCTGTGGACAATGTGCTCTCTAGGTTTGCTCAGCCTAGCAGGTAGTCTCCCATTAGTTGCATGTTTGGGAAGGATCCTGTCTTGTAATTCAGCATTCCAAGTTGTGCTGTTTGATCCAGAGTTGGTTCAAATGTGCTATTTATGAAGGCACTTGGGTCATTAGAGAAACAGAGGTCTGGAGTCATACAGTAGAGAAACAGAGGTCTGGAGTCATACAGTAGAAAAACAAAGGTCTGGAGTCATACAGTAGAGAAACAGAGGTCTGGAGTCATACAGTAGAGAAACGGTGACACTGGAGTTGTTGGGACAGAGGGGACTCAGATAGAAGAGAAATGGAGGAGATGGAGTCATATGGCAGAGGGGTCAGAGCCATATGATAGAGAAATAGAGGAGTCAACATCAGACAGTTGAGAAATAAAGGAGCCAGAGACTATAGATATAGAGGAATCAGAGTCATACAGAAGAGAGATAGGGGAGCTGGAGTGAAAGATTCAGCATACTGATTCCACAACTTTGGTTTCAAGGGATACTCTCAGTAAGACTGAGGTAGTGTTGTAGTGCAAGAAAGAAATGTAGCTGCAACTATGTGGTAAAAAAACACAATGATGGCTAAGAAATAGTGCATTATTTGTTACAGAAATTGAAATGGTAATTAGTATAATGCTGACTCATGTTCATTATTAAATCATGTATGTTACAAAACAAAAAAAAAAGAGAGAGAAATACTGAACAGAATCAGACCTGTCTTTTTCCATGTGCTATATTCATGTGTTAGAACATGACTGATCAAGGCATGGCTGTTTTTAGATAGTAATCAGGTATTCTTCTAGAAATTGCTTAAAGTGCTGAAAGTCCTTCCTTTTTTTTGAACAGACATCTGTCAATAACACACGACATACATGAATGATCTTTATTCATATACAGCATGGAACTACAGTTACTGAATTCATCTATAGTAGAATCTAATGTGTAGAGTTAAAAAAAAATAAAGCATGCCATCGTTTGAGTACAAAATATTAAAACCAGAATTTTCTCTAAACCACTGCTTCTCATTTCAAGAACAGTATACAGTTTACTATGGATGCCATTTATCTGGAAGAGCTTCCCTACGATTATTTGGTGAATGATCACAAAACAACACAGGAGGTAGTTTCAAAATCCATGATACCATAACACATTTTGGAATGGAAAAACACTAATAAGTGTCCATTCTGCACAATAGCTGAATGTGACTGTTATATTTACATTTTATCTCTCTAACTCTCCAGCCCTCAAATTTGCATATGATTTACAGACATGAGAACTGATATCTAGTGATTACTTACTACCTTCCTTTTCTTACATTGCAGTATTAGTATCAATTATGATAAGTCATCATAGTTTTTAAAAAATCCAGTTTCTGCAACATGACCTATACACAATAACAGTGACTTATGCAGTCATTATTTTCTTTCTTTAAAAAAAAAAAAAACTCTCCATGTTTGTAACAAAAGTAGTTCTGTCTGCATTTTTATAAGTTCTACAAACCAGAAGACAGTACAGTAGTAAAATCCTTAGCTCATAATGTGACTTCAATGGCATTGCTGATATTATATTTGTAAATGCACAAATCTAAGTTAAGCACAAAACTATTAAAAATTTACCAAATATATATTTTTTTAAAATGTTGCTTAAAAAGTGTGAATACTCACTTGATATTTTCCAACACTGTAAAAATAGAATACGAGAGAGAAAATAGGACATGGTAATTAAGGACTGATTATAATCTCCCTTGAATAATTTCTCTGTTTTACTCACAGCAGTTTTCAAAGTAAACCTGACATATTTATATAAAGATATTTAAACCAGACAATCTAGAACTGAGATATGGGAAATATCATAGAATTAGAACATGAAGCACTGATTTGGAATCAGAACATGAAGACCTTTCATAGTATTAAAGCATGAAGAACTATTCTAGAATTAGAATGTGAAGCACTGTCACAGAATTAGAATTTGGAGTACTATCTTAGAGTACTTAAAAAAACTTTTCCAGAATTACAAAATGAATAACTATTATAGAATCTGAACATGAAAAACTACGCCAGAATTAGAACATAAAGAACTATCCTGGAACTGGAACACAAAGAAATATCATGGAGTCTAGAATCTGCTCTAAAACAGGCAACTATTTTAGAATTAGAATTTAGGCAGCTGAATCAGCTATGATCTTCAATCTATGAAAGTTTCCATTAAAGAATGTTAGATGTGGAGCTAAAATAGGAGGCTATTCATGTCTTGTGAGAGACATGAAGCTTCTTCAAAACAGATGAATATCATTGAACCAGTTTACAACAAAAAATAATGGAAAACATATTCATATTTCAAGAAGGAAAATCCTTTAAGGTGTCAGACAACAATAAGAAAACAAAATGCTAAAATCCTTACACGCATGATTTTCTGATGACAGAACATAGAGAGCCAAAGCCTGTAGACCACAAAAAAAAAAAAAGGTGGTACAACTTCTACTCGATGATAATCAGTGTGGTCTTAAACCTGGAAATGATATCCATTGTTTAAAGATATATCAATGTAATCTTACAGCATATATTAAAATCCAATGTCTCAGTATTTACATTTCATGTTGCAGAAAGAACGATCATCACAGAACCAGGTATAAAAATTGGAGGATACAATATTAACAACATTTGGTATGCTGACGACACAGTACTTATAGTTGAGAACCAACAACACCTGCAAAATCTCTAGGATAAAGTCACTAAAGAAAGTGAACAGAAAGGCCTTACTTTAAACATAAAAAATACAGAGACTGTGGTTATATCTAAGAAACAGAATCCACAAAAATGTAGTATAAAATTAAACAGAACTGTTCTAAATTAGGTGCAGAAATTCCTTGGCAGGAATAACTTCAAATGGGAAATGCAGAACAGAAATTAGGAACAGAATATGCCAAGCAAAGACTGCATTTTAGAGAATGAGAAACATATTATGCAACACATCCTTATCAATGAATGTTAGAAAATGAGTCCTAAAATGCTATACTGAACTCATTAATATATGGAAATAAATCATGGATAATAGGCAGGTCTGCACACAAAATCATTGGAAGCAGCAGAAATGTGGTTTATTAGAAGAATGTTGCGTATCCCCTAGACAGAAAAAATAACTAATGAAGAATGTATGAGAAGAGCTGGAGAGACAAAAAAATCTTGACAAAAAAAAAATAAGAGAGACAATGTACTTTCACAGGACATGCAATGAGAAGAGGGGGCATTGAAAATATTATATCAACAGGAAAAATAGAGGGAAGAAGATCAAGAGGATGACCAAGAGAAATGATACTGGACAGTCTGACGGGATGGTGTGAGAGCTGATGGCCTGCATGAAGGATCGTGTACTCTCGAGAAGTATAATAGCTAACAGCAGTCGGCACCTCACCTGATGATGATGATGTCTCAGTATATATATCAGTATTAAAGGTATACAACTGGAAGATAAATTAATATGATTTTAGTGTGTTAACACAACTATTAATATATTATCAGAATCCACTGTCTCAGTATTTATCAGTGTTGAAGGTACACAGTTTGAAGATCTATCAATATGACTTTAGTGTATTACCACAACTGTCTGAGTATATATCAGTGATAGTAACAAAGTTGAGTGAACTCTTCTTAAACAGTTCTAATTAGATTTTAAAATATCATTATATAACAAATGCATCTGCAGAAATATTTTACAACTTTTATTCTGAAAAAAAAACAAAAAACCGAGAAATCAATTGGACACTGAAGATTTAGTATAATCTAAGCACATTTTTCGAATACCAGGAAGGGTTTCATCAAGATATACACATTTATTGAATAAATGCCTAGTTTTTCATTTTTATTTTCTTAATTAATGCTGTACAAAGTCTTCCCCACTTTTCAGAGTCCAACTTTTTTTTACTTTTCTTGATTGCTCTTGCCTTTCCTGTTAGCTTCAGAATTATTTACTTTAAAAGAATGAAAGACCCAAATCTTGATCACTCCCAGCTAACGTCAACATTGTCTTCCGTTTATTTCAACAAAAGTCAGCTTGCCCTGAAAAGGATCTACAGAACGCCACTGGACACAGTGTTGCCTCCTTTGAGCTCAGTGTTTGCTGCCTGAGCAAGAAAAACAAAAAAAGAACCACAGCAACATCTGCTACTGAGACTGCAGCAATTACTTTTAATGCTAGATATTTGAAGACTATTTCATAGCATCAGATGTGAGAGTAAACAAAATATCTGTGTGTGTGTGTTTGTGTGTGCATGTGCACATAAAAAAAAGGAAAAAAAAAAGGTATGTTTAAAAAAAAAGCAAACTTTTGCTATAAAGACATAGCTCTCATTTGACAACATTTTAAGCACTGTCCCCTTCAAAGTAACCCCCCCCCCCCCCCCCCCCCTTGCTGGTGATCATTTCCAACATTTCTTCCATTGTTAGAATGCTTTTGAAACTCACTTTCTATGATGGAGTGCAGTTACTGTATCGCATTTTCCTGAATCTCCTCTGAGGTTTGGAAACGACATCCTTTCAAAGTGGTTTTAAGTTGGGAATAAGTCTGCTGGGGTTAAGTCTGGAGAACACGATGGAAAGAGTACAAGAGATGTCTAATATGTTGCCAGATAACTGCGGATGAGGAGCGATGTGTAAGTAGGACCACTGTCATGGTGCAACATCGCAGTCTGATTTTCCCACAGTTCAGCCTCTTCCTGCACGATGCATCTCTCAAATGTGCTAAAACTTCCTGGTACAACTGTTTGTTTACCATCTGGTACAAATTCACGGTGGACAATGCCTTTGCAATAAAAAAAAAAACACGATCAACAACACCTTGATCTTTGACTGATTCATCTGTGCCTTCTTTTTTTGGTTGAGGAGACCCTTTCCCCACCCACTGCATCTTGGTTTCAACATCATAGCCATAAACCCACGTCATCTCCTGCTATGATGTTCTTAAGAAAGTTTCCATTTGCATTGGCAAGCAGTTCATGGCTGATTTCAACACAGTTCTATTTCTGATCATCAGTCAGCAAATGCTGCATGAATTTTGCACAGACACAACACACATGAAGCTTTTCAGTCAAAATCTGATGGCAAGATCCTATGCTGATGCCCACTTCATCAGCAACTTCTTGGACAGTTAAACTACAATTTCCACAAATCACAGCACAGACTCTCTCAACATAGTCATCATCTGTTAACGTGGAAGGTCATCCAGGCCTGGGAACTTCACCTACTAATGTTCTGCCCTCTTTAAAATGCACCACTCACTGCACCACATTTGGCTCATACAGTCCTCACCATATGCTCGGTTAATAAAACTCTCTCCATGCCACAGGAAGAAACACGGACGTTCAGTTGGGTGCCAGATTAAAAGTGCAGGTCTTGATCTGTATAGAGGTATATTGCAAAGTTGAATGGAAAACAGTATTTCCATGTACTTCCGTGTACTTATTATCTTTTAAAATATAACTAAATGCATGAAGAATTCATAAATGCAGAGTTTTTTTTAGGAAAAAAGAAGTAATTTGATGTTTTTAGACAATAATTATATCCTACTTACCATCGGGTACCTCTAGATTTAGAGTACTTACCATTTGAGATGCCTAGAACTACCTGTCGATGTCGTTTTGTTTTGATGCGTTGCATTCTTGCTAAAATAATGTTTGAAATAACTTTCTAACTACTTCTCCAGTCATCTAATATGTCTAGATCTACTTGAGATACATCCAAGAATAGTGGGGTGGTCACAGGCCATGTCCATGCCCCTATCTACATCACCAAAAATTGAAATTTCTCTGTGTTTCTTTTCGTTTTTCTCACTCGAATCGGTCATAACTAAGCACTCTCCTGCCATTTTGTAAAGGGACATAAGCAGTTAACATCCAAACCAAAATGAGAACTACAGTTATACAAAACGAAACGTGGGAATATAGGAACCAAAAGCATGGAAGTTAAAATCGACTTTGGGTTTTACATAACCCAAAGGCACAGAAAAGGGCAACTGCCATGTCTCTGTAACATTTCTGGTTTTGGAAAATGAAGCAGCAAATATCCTGGGCAAACAGAAAAATAAATGAAGAGGTCCTTAGAGAAGATTCAGAATACAGAAGCAAGAAAATTCATTCATTCATTTGCATGTCCCTTGCGGAACTTTGCCTCTCTAACAGCACTCCTGTAGGCCTATCAGTTGTAAGCAAGATGGCCTGCTGCTGATGCATCCATTGACAGATCATCAACAATGTCTTGCAGCCATCTTCATCTTGGTCTTCCTCTCTTTCTTTTTCCCATTATGCACCCTTCCAAGACAGTTTTCTCTAGATTATCATGACATTTAATATGTCCAAAATATTTACATTTTCTTTGTTTAATCCTCTTTACTAGCCAGCCTTCTTCAATATTAAGTTCTTGAAGTATAGATATATTTGTTCTTTTTTGTGTCCATGGTATTTGGAGAACTCTTCTGTAGCATTTACATTCAAAGGCATTTATGTGTTTCTCAGCTGTTTTGTTAGGTCTCCAGGTCTCACAGGCATATGTTGTGATGAGAAAGATGCATGCCCTTAAAAATCTTATTTTTGTAGTTCTGTCCATTCCTCTCCACAGATTCTTTAGTTGTTTTACTTTCTAAAGAGTGACAGGTGTCCTCCTTTTAATTTCCCTCTTAGCAGTGATCCAAGATATTCAAAACTCTCCACTTCTTCCAGTTTTTCCTCATTGATACATATATCAGCTGCCTTGTTTGTTTTGTCAGTTGTCATCAATTTAGTTTTCTTCGAAACAAAATAAAGGCAGTCAAAATTTCTTGGACATATCATGAGAAAACAGATGTTAGAGAACTTAATAGTGACTGAAAAATGGGACACAGAGTGAGGCCAAAAGGAAAAATCAGTGAGATGCTTGAATTAATTAATGGAATAATGGTCAACAATATAGATGCACTGTGGAAAATCCTAAGATGGCATGGCCTCCCCCATAAAATAGTTAATGTAATCAAAGCCCTATACGAGGGTTTTCAGTGCAAAGTTATCTGTGGAGAACGTACCTCCAGCAGCTTTAGGGTACAAACAGGAGTGAAACAGGGATGTGTACTATCACCAACATTATTTATCTTGGCAGTAGACTGGTTAATGAAGGAGGCAACATCAGACAAACGCAGAGGATTACAATGGAACCCTGACACAGTGCTGGAGGACCTTGACTTTGCGGACGACATTTGTCTATTATCAAGCAGTCACAAAGATATGCAAGATAAAATAAACAAGCTAACTCAGAATGCAAACAACATAGGACTAAAGATCAACATAGGAAAGACAAAGTTAATGAAGCAAAATGTGAACAACAGAAATGTACTCAGAGTAGATAACAAGTTAGTGGAGGAGGTCAACGAATTTGTATACCTTGGCAGCAGAGTAGTAGAAAATGGAGACAGCACAGAGGACATCAACAGCAGACTTACTAGAGCAAACCAGGCTTTTGCAATGCTGCAGAATATATGGAAATAAAAAAAAACTAAGCATAAATATGAAAATCAGGATATTTAAGAGTAATGTTCTAAGTGTACTACTCTATGGAAGCGAATGCTGGAAAATCACCAAAACCATAGAAAACAAGTTGAATTCTTTCCAGACTAAATGTTTACGAAGAATTAGAAAAATATTTTGGCCAAACACTATAAGAAATAACATCTTATTAGCAGAAATGCAGATGAAACCACTGACAACAATTATTGAGGAAAGACGCTGGCAATGGTTGGGACATGTGCTCCGAATGACTGACAACTCACTACCAAAAATAGCACTAAGATGGACACCACAGGGGAGCAGAAGTAAGGGTAGACCAAAAGAGACATGGAGAAGAACAACAGAAAGGATGTTGAGCAATAGAGGGCTCACCTGGGCAAGAGCAGAAAAAAAGGCGAAGGACAGGCATTTGTGGAAAACCCTTGCGGAAGCCCCATGCGCCCTGGGCACTTAAGGTTCAGAGAGAGAGAGAGAGAGAGAGGTCAACAATATCAGACATGCATATGACACAATGCTGAAACCAGAAAATCCAGAAGATTTACAGAATCTTGCTACATAAATAAAAAAAAAACAAAAGTAAAAACTAATAAATATTAAAAAGACAAAGGTCATGGCAATCAGCAAGGTAGAACAAAACCCATCTGTAAACATAAATGGAAAAACACATTAGAACAAGTGAAAACATTCACATATTTAGGAATCATAGTAACAGACAGGGGTTAGCAGGTAGGGGTATCCCCTATCAAAGGAGAAGTAAGACACCTCCTTACCTCTGTCAGTCTACAGGACACCCTTCGGCAAGGCGGAGTACCTGTATGGCCCCCCGATCAGGGTGATGTGAAGCCATGGGAGCAGGTGGTGGATGGAATGGGAGAGCAGCCGACAGATAATGTTGGTTATGGTCACCACTCTATGATGGTATGCAGATGATCTCAATGTAGGGACAATGGCTATGATCACTGACTAGTACAGTCACAGCCTGGAAGGAAATCAGTGTAAACTATCTTCTGGAAATATACCAAGAAACCCAGACAGTAACATGGAAAGTCAAATAGGAAAAAGATCGGGTGGTGAGACCCCCAGGTCAGATAGATCTAACTTTAATACTGAGGAAGAGTGTGAGACAGAGGTCAGTACTAGTAATTGTGATGACGGACAAAATCCTGACAGTGTTACTAAGGAAAACCCCTTCATCAAACTAAAAAGAAAAATAAGAGCAGGAACATGGAATATAAGAAGTATGTATGAGGGTAAAGTATCAAATAATAAGTGATGAGATGAAAAGACCAAGGATACACATTTTTGGAATTGTGAACATTGATGGAAAGGATCAGGAAACTTCAAGAGCGAGAATGATAACTTCTTTATATACTCTGGTGGAGAATTAGGAGGAAAGAATGGAGTGGCTTTTTATTTGGACAAATCAACATCAAAAGCACTACTAGGTTACAATCAAGTAAGTGATAGAATTCTCACAATCAGACTTAAGGGCGCTCCTAGAAATGTAACAATCATCCAGATATATGCACCTACATCAGCAGCAGAAGAAGAGGAAGTAGACTTTTATAACACACTGCAAACGACAATAGACCAGGTATGGAAAAATGATATTGTATTAATAATGGGGGGGATTTTAATGCAAAGATTGGTACAGAAAGAGCAGAAGATGAAGGACATGTTGTAGGGAAATTTAGCATAGGACACAGAAATGAGGCAGGTGACAATCTAATGGTTTTTTGCATGGAAAATGAGGTAATGATTGCTAATGCACTTTTTAAACAACATCCAAGAAGACTTTACACATGGACATCACCTGATGGGAAAACCAAGAATCAGAAAGATTATATTTTAGTGCAAAGAAGGTGGAGATCAAGTATATCTCTTATATCTTATATTCTTCCAGTGCCATTAAACGTCACACAGGGCTCGCAAAGTAGTTCACCAATTTTTCCAGTCTTCGGCGAGTCTTTCAACCTCATCAAGGGATTTTATGCCTGTTAATTTGGCCTCTCTTAACAATGACCTCTTTAGTTTCACATGGTCTGCCTCTTTTTCTTTGGCCTGTTGTGTTCCACTTGATAGCTTGTTTTGGGATTCTCTGATCATTTCTTCTCATCAAGTGACCAACATATGTCCATCTCCTTTTCCTGATCACCCATGAGACTAGTTGTTGTTCAGTCATCTGTATCAGATCAAGTATAACATCAGCAAAAACTTTACAGGTGCTGATTGTGACACGGACCATGAGTTATTAATGGCAGACAAGAAGATAAAGATAAAAAAGACAGTTATGGGATCAAGAACACTCCACTTTGATTTTACAAAAATACCAGAACAATACAGTATAGAAGTGAAGAACCATTTCTAAATCCTGATGGCTGTACAGGAGGAGATGACACCAGATGATTTGGCTACACAGGCCACAGATATCTTAATAACAACAGCTAAAGACATGGTTCCAGTAAAGAAAACATAAATGAGTGAATGGATTACAGCAGGCACACTACAACTGATAAAACAATGTAGAGAAATGAAGATGCAATGGAAAGTGACAAACAACAACAACAAAGAGGAATTTAAATCTTTAACAAAAGAAGTATGAAGAAACATAAGAAAAGACAAAAAACAATACATACAAGATTGTTGTGAAAGAATAAAATGACATCAGAAGTGTGGAAGAGATAGTGAAACGTTTAAAGAAATGAAGACATTGACGAGGAATGTCACACGTAAGCTAAATGTAATTTGTGATGAGATCGGGAATATCTTGACAGAGACAGAGGAAATTCTAGAAAGATGGAAGGAATATTGTAGAGGAATGTATGAAACAACTGACTGTGAAAGCAGAAATCAACAGTGTGAATTATTATTGGAGGAGAAAGAAACCAAACCAACAATAGAACTTTTATGGGTAATAAAGAGTCTGAAAAATGATAAATCACCAGGATGTGATAACAGCTGATCTTATTAAAGCAGGAGGAAAGGAATGTGCAACAATCTATCATTTGCATTATGTAAAAGATATGGCATTCAGGTATTTGGCCAAAAGAATGGAAAAGAACTGTATTCATACCACTGCCGAAAAAGGGTAACCTGAAATTATGCACAAACTACAGAACTGTTGCCCTAATTAGTCGTGCCAGTAAAATTCTGTTAAAAATCATAATGGGTAGACATCGTAACAAAATAGAAGAAGAAGTTAATATGGTCCAAGCTCTTTTCAGGCAAGGAAGAGGATCAAGAGATCATATATTCAATATAAGATTAATAATAGAGAAATCCAGAGAGTTTAATGTGAATCTATATTTATCTTTTATAGACTACTCAAAGGCATTTGACTGTGTACAACACCAGAAACTTTGAGAAATAATGGAAAAAATGAGATTTATAACATGTTTGATACAATTAACATCACTGTTATATCTAGACCAACAAGCAGCAGTAAGAATAAATGGTGAAACAACAACTTGGTTTGACTTAAAACAAGGGGTCCATCAGGGGTGTATATTGTCGCCTTACTTATTTAACTTGCATACTGAAAATATAATGAGGAATGGTAGAGAAGATGTAGACAATGAATATTACGATGCCATAACAATTGGAGGTTATGAAATACCAGAGATTAGATATACTGATGACAAAGTATTACTATCCACAACACAAAAAGGAATGGAAAAACTAATTATGTCAGTTCATAAGAACAGCAAAGAGCAAAACCTCTATCTTAATGCAAAGAAAACTAAATTGATGACAACTGACAAAACAAACAAGGCAGCTGATATATGTATCAATGAGGAAAACTTGGAAGAAGTGGAGAGTTTTGAATATCTTGGATCGCTACTAACTAATAATGGAGATACAATGAGGGAAATTAAAAGGAGGACATCTATCACTCTTCAGAAAATAAAACAACTAAAGAATCTGTGCAGGGGAACTATAAAAATAAGATTTTTAAGGGCATGCATCTTTCCTATCATAACATGTGCCTGTGAGACCTGGACACTTAACAAAACAACTGAGAAACACTTAAATGCCTCTCAATGTAAATGCTACAGAAGAGTTTTTCAAATATAATGGACACAAAAAAAGAACAAATATATCCATACTACAATAACTTAATATTGAAGAAGGCTGGCTAGTAAAGAGGATTAAAGAGAGAAAACGTAAATATTTTGGACACATTAAACATCATGATAATCTAGAGAAAACTGTCTTTGAAGGGTGCATAATGGGAAAAAGAAAGAAAGAAAGACCAAGTTGATGATGGCTGCAAGACATCGTTGATGATCTGCCAATGGATGCATCAGCTGCAGGCCATCTTGCTCACAACCGATAGGCCTACAGGAGAGCTGTTTGGGAGGCAAAGTTCCGCAAGGGACATGCAAATGAATGAATGAAAGTAACAGACAATAGTAAATGTGAAACGGGAAAAACAGAAGTATAAGAATGGCCAGATGCACTTTCAGCAGCATGAGAAAAAGTTCTTAGTTCAAAACATACAGCACAGCAGCTGAAGTTGAGAGGCATGAAATGCTGTGTTTACTCCTACACTCTAGAAACAGACTTTAAATAAGAAAACAGAAAAGACAACTGGCACCTTTCATATGTGAATATACAGAAGAAAAGTTCGAATTCCATGGACATATGAGAAAACAAAATAACTACTAAATCAGCTGTAAAAGAAATAATGAAGAATGTAAGAACCAGGGTTAAAATATTTTGGTCACATCAAGAGACATAATACATCAATGGAAATCATACATGAAGGAAAAGCTGAAGGAAAACATAGATGGCAACAGTGATACAGATGGGTGGACAACAAAGATGGCAACAGTGATACAGATGGGTGAACAACAAAGATGGCAACAGTGATATATTTGGGTGGACAACAAAGATGGTAACAGTGATACAGATGGGTGGACAACAAAGATGCCAACAGTGATATATTTGGGTGGACAACAAAGATGGTAACAGTGATACAGATGGGTGGACAACAAAGATGCCAACAGTGATACAGATGAATGGACAAGAAAGATGGCAACAGTGATACAGATGGGTGGACAACAAAGATGCCAACAGTGATACAGATGGGTGGACAACAAAGATAGCAACAGTGATACAGATGGGTGAACAACAAAGATGGCAACAGTGATACAGATGGGTGAACAATAAAGATGGCAACAGTGATACAGATGGGTGAACAACAAAGATGGCAACAGTGATACAGATGGATGGACAACAAAGATGGCAACAGTGATACAGATGGGTGAACAACAAAGATGGCAACAGTGATACAGATGGATGAACAACAAAGATGCCAACAGTGATACAGATGGATGGACAACAAAGATGGCAATAGTGATACAGATGGATGGACAACAAAGATGGCAACAGTGATACAGATGGATGAACAACAAAGATGGCAACAGTGATACAGATGGATGAACAACAAAGATGGCAACAGTGATACAGATGGGTGAACAACAAAGATGGCAACAGTGATACAGATGGATGGACAACAAAGATGGCAATAGTGATACAGATGGATAAACAACAAAGATGGCAATAGTGATACAGATGGATGAACAACAAAGATGGCAACAGTGATACACATGGATGGACAACAAAGATGGCAAAAGTGATACAGATGGATGAACAACAAAGATGGCAACATTGATACTGATGGATGGACAACAAAGATGGCAATAGTGATACAGATGGATGGACAACAAAGATGGCAACAGTGATACAGATGGATGAACAACAAAGATGGCAACAGTGATACAGATGGGTGAACAACAAAGATGGCAACAGTGATACAGATGGATGAACAACAAAGATGGCAACAGTGATACAGATGGGTGAACAACAAAGAGATGGACTGGATTCAGGCTATCACTGTGAAAACAAGGGACAGAGCAAGCGAGTGGGGGGGGGGGGGCACTTCAACCAACCTTCCCCTCGGGAGATGGCACAGGACAATGTATGAGTGATGAAGTAACAAACAGATAGTTTTTTGGGTGTAAGTATATATAAAACTAAATATACAAATTCACACAAAGCCACTGCAGTAAAGCTGTGATAACAAAATGTTAGACTATTTACAACAAAAGTAAGAAAATAAGAAAAACATTATTTTTTTTTTTAACAAGCACACAATTGTAATGTTTCAGTTTACACCTTAATAATACAAAAACATACAGGATAAATAAACAGAAAAAAAGAAGAGAAAATATAAATTCACATGAAATATGAAAGGAAAAAAAAAATACTAAAAAAAAAAGGAGCACTTAGCTGTGACTTACAAGAAGCTGCACCTGAAAGTGCATGTGAAGTACTGTGAATGTTTAAATAAATGAAGACTTGTGAGGTGTGATACTAAACTTACTGGCTGGGTAGTAAAGATGGGGCAGGGAAAAGGGAGAGAAGGGTACAAGTGTTATCATGTCAAGAAAAGGTGGGTGGAATGTTGTTACTGTAGAGAGTTTGTGATTTTATGCTGCAAGATTGTCTATCGTAAAAAACTTTCATCAGCAGTGCCAGTTAAAACTTTACTGAGTATCTATATGAAGTCAAACCTACCTCCTCATCCTGACTGATGGCTGTGAACTTGCCGTATGACATGTGGCAACATCACATGACAGGTAGCAAAGTTTAAATTGTCTGGAGAAGCCCTGTTAGTTCTTCATTAATCCTATTATCAAAAAGTTGATGCAGTTCCTTAGCTGACAGTTTGAACACTAGTGTAAACCCTCCATTAGTTGTTTCTCAAGAATGCTACACTTTGACGTGTGCTATCTTTAGTGTCTGTCTACAGATTCGAAGCTTATGAGAACATATCATGTGACAGCACAACACCTATAGGATTTTATGTTTGAAAAAGACTCTTACATTTCACTAAGCTCAGTGATAAAATTCATGCTGAATGAAACTGTACTTTTATCTTTTGTTCTAACAGTGATGCATCTGTTGGTGAAACTACAAAACTGATTATCCTCGGAAGGCTTAAGAAGCTGTACCCCTCTGGTCTGTGAAATATATGCATGTGATGTTGGTCATTAAACTTTGCACTTCTTTGGGCACTGTCTCATCACATGTGGGCAATCCAGGCAGAACACTTTTGGGCAGTTAAGCTGGACTGGTCTGATGTGTCCCCTAGCGGTCTGATTAGCTGCTGACTTGCCATTCCTCTTTGGTATGGTTGCATGTTGTTGAGCAAGAATTTACTACTGCATTCAGGATTTTCTGTTGCTTCCTGTGGACCAGTTGCCACACTGCGCCATTCATGCTCTGAATGGCCTCCAAGTTTTTCTGAACAGTCCATGGCCAAGTTACCCTGGCTGTGCTTTTCTTGTCTGTTCATGTTATAACAAGTGTCTGAGAAATGAACAGTCTTTGGGTGCAGTTCTGAATGACCAGAATCTTGGAGAGAGTGAATCAACCCAGGGTCATAATGGTGCTGTTTACCAAAAGATGTCCTGTGGTCCAGGTGACAGTCAACGCTGTTGAAACTCTGGACGCTGAACACAGCTTGTGGCTGGTACCTCTCAGACATATCACAGTGAGGCTCTATGTTTGCTGTTAGACTAACTTGATGTTGTGACATCTTCAGTTTGTGCTTAAGTTCTCTGAGTTTTTCTAGAGTAGTCAACTCTCTATCCATGTTTGGAAATTTCAAGGGAATCTTTTCCTTATCTAGCTTTGTTGACTTCTGTGGAAGAATGCATCACTTGATTTAGTAGTTGATAATATTTCAATGACTTTGTCACATCAAGAATTCTTATATGCAGCTAGATCCTTAGTTTCAATAAACTATTCCATAAATCATTATGACTTAACTTGCAATAAACAACAGTTAGCATTATAAAAATATTATGGATTTTCTCTTGAAAACATCACACAGATTTACAAATGAAGACTGAAACAACAGAGGTAATGCAGTGATACAGAGGAAGTAAAGACTGACCAAGTCATAAAAAAGATACCATCATAAATGTTGGCAAACAAAATCTGATCGAGATCTTAGACTGCTGCCTAGCAATTTTCTCTAAAATACTTTACTCTGCAGCCAAATGGGCATAGATTAATATATTATGGATGGTAAGCTTGATCACAGATCTGCTTCTTAGCTCAGCTGTGCTTCTCCATTTTAAAACAGTCCTTGATAAATACAATCATATCCATCACCTTATTTTCCTGTAATATGGAATCAGAAATCTTTTTCAGTTGTCACTATACTTTTTCCTTGACTATAATGCTCATTACTTACTTTATCTTATCCTTCCTCTTATACCATGAGCAAGATGTAGTTTGCATTTCTGAGCCATATGAGTGACCTCAGCGATGTTCATGTATAATTCACGGGTGTTTCTATAACACCATCCATCTATCTTTTTTTTAGTTTGTCTCTTTTCTTGAGAAATCCACTGTTGGTTTGTTAGGTTTTCATCAGAGCCCTTTAGCCAGTCATTTTCAGTGTGATCTGGGTTGGCCTTCATGGCTACCATACCAGTCTCGTGGGATAAACGAACAACATACTTTGCCCAGCCCTGCAATCCCCTATTTGGCTGTTACCCTCTTCCACGATGAGGACCCGGGGCTGGTCTTTCATTACAAATTCAAATTTAAAATTTTATTTTCCAGGGAAAATACGGCCAAAATCAAACGGAATATCAGATTTACTGACTTTTTTTCAACATCTATAATAAGAAAAAAAATGTTATCACTGCCATAACTCTCATTCTCGGTCTCTGAATAATGACTCTCATTCTCCTCTTTGTCATTTGCCCTGAAAAGGGCACTGGTTGCAATGTATCACAGTTATGTCCCTTTCAGCCCAATACATTTGACTTTGGCTCAGAGCACTTTTAGGACTGGGTTCATCTTTCCACTGCAATCCCTATTCACTTGGCCTGACTATTGTCTGTTTCCATGGGCACCACTGTGAGCCAGCTATGCTTCACCAGCCTTGTTGCAAGCAGTCAGCTATGAGTTGGTGACAATTATCACATTCAGCTCAAGTACAGTGTCTTCACCTCTCATTCCCAATCTCAGAATCATAATTCTTATTCTCCCAAACTCTGAATCACAAAAGTCCATGATTAGTCCTCTCCCATTGTGCCTCATCATATGCATATATTTACTTCTCATAATTTTCCTGATTTATATAGGTAGTGTCTCACTGCTGTCTCAGTGTTTTTCAATTTTTTTTTTTTTCTGAAAACTTTAGATTAAAAAATTGTCTGCTCTTTTTCTATAAGGTAAGAAGTAGATCTATAATGAAGCATGACCATCTTAGTTACAACATATTACTTTTTGTTGTTCTTTCTTCTGATTCTTAAGCACATGATAGATCTGCCTTGCAGCTGGAGATACCTGGCCCTGTTTGAGGTGAGCAACTTTTTCTTCCATGGACATTTCATTGCTATGCCTGGTCAAAGTAGTTGCTTCTCTGTCGGGTGCCAAGGTGTGCATAAGTTTGGCCTTGTTTACCAGGAGTTTGTTCAACTTGTCTTCATATTTGGCCTATGGATAAAGAAACACAAGAAAAGAAATGAATCCAGGCATAGTATCCACCAATAAAAAGGGAGATTTGTTACACCTGTCTTGATATTTGGCCTATGGATGATATTTGGCCTATGGATAAACAAACACAAGAAAAGAAATGAATCCAGGCATAATTATCCACCAATAAAAAGGGAGATTTTTACACCTGTCTTGATATTTGGCCTATGGATGATATTTGGCATATGGATAAAGAAACACAAGAAAAGAAATGAATCCAGGCATAATTATCCACCAATAAAAAGGGAGATTTGTTACAATTGTCTTGATATTTGGCCTATGGATAAACAAAGACAAGAAAAGAAATGAATCCAGGCATAGTATCCACCAATAAAAAGGGAGATTTGTTACACTTGTCTTGATATTTGGCCTATGGATGATATTTGGCATATGGATAAACAAAGACAAGAAAAGAAATGAATCCAGGCATAATTATCCACCAATAAAAAGGGAGATTTGTTACAATTGTCTTGATATTTGGCCTATGGATAAACAAAGACAAGAAAAGAAATGAATCCAGGCATAGTATCCACCAATAAAAAGGGAGATTTGTTACACTTGTCTTGATATTTGACCTATGGGTGATGTTTGGCCTATGGATAAACAAAGACAAGCAAAGAAATGAATCCTGGCTTAGTATTCACCAATAAAAAAAAAGATTTGTTCCTGTTTTGATATTTGGTCAAGACAAAGGTTCTCCTATTATGCTGTGCTGGCATCAAGGGAAGCCATCGCTTGTTGGAAAAGAGCATGACATATTCAGCAAAGCATGACGCAGTTCAGCACTCCAATAATCTATACTCCTTGCTTGCCAAGTTTGTCCCCAAACCACCAGTTCAAGACATGATCAGCAAACTCATCTTTCTTTCTCTGCAACTCATTTACGTACCCATTACCACTTAGGAATCCTTCTACCTACTTCCTAAGATCCACAAACAGGCAATCTAGTGAGGCTCATAGTTTTAGCTTGTTCCTACACGTGACAAATTTCTGACTTTCTTGACAGTATCTTTCAACCTCTTGTCACTAGTCTGCCTACTCATCTGAATAACGCTTATTCATGCTCTCACTACCTTTGAGACTTATTTTCTTGCCTGGTCACACTTACCGTGTCCTCACCCTGGATGTAGTTTCCTTATACGCATCCATCCCTCATGACCTGGGACTTCAGGCTGTTGCATTCTTTTCGAACATGATTCTACACCTTAGACTGACTTGTTCTTGAACTCAATTCTTCTGAGTTCAGTGGTCTATACTGGATCAGCATTATGGCTAAGTGCATCAAAATGGGTCCTACCTACGCATGCCTGCTTATGAGTCATTTTGAACAAAAGGTCATGAAATCTTACATAGGACCTTCTCCAGCCTTCTCCATGCCAGAGAAGGACCTTGACATTTTCATAAGTTTCATTAAGATGTTTATTCCTGTGATTTCCTTCACCTCCCACGTCTCTACAACTTCTGTAAACTTTCTGAACATTGCCACCATTATCAGCCCCTCAGGACTTACCACTACCATAAACCCATTGATTCTCATAGCTGTCTCATATTCTCCTCCTCTCATTCCAGATCAGGCAAGGACTCTTTAAAGAAGCACCGCACTATTCCCTGCTTTTTTTTTTTTTTTTAGTTTCACTCCAGGCCTACAAAATCAGCTGCCATAAACCACTCCCCCCAAACAATATGAAGCTTGTGGTTCCAACAACTTCATTGCATTAGCTGAAAAGAATGCCCCGCTTGCCGCTTGCAGCTCCAAGGAGACAGATCAGGAAGGTCAAGACCAAATCTCTAAACATAACTTACGTGATGCTGCAGAAAGTGCTGCTCTACCAACTGCTCCCTGGTAATCTGCAAAGGGTCGGCCTGGATGTATTTCAGCCAGATCAGGTAAGCTCGCTGGTCTGCCACCTGTTCCTCAGCAGCCTGAAGTTTAAGCCTGGTGATGATGTAAACACACAGATTCAAAACTCTACTGAATCACTCATTTACAATGTTCTTATTATCCAGTAATTTATTATCTCTCTCTCTGAACCTTAAGTGCCCAGGGCACATGGGGCTTCCGTTTTCCACAAATGCCTATTGTCTCGCACGGTTTAATTGCTATTATTGTCTTGTGAAGTTTAATTGTTGGTTTTATCTGGTGTTGTTTAACTGTTGCTTTCATATGGTGTAGTTTAACTGCTTTTATCTGGTGTAGTTTGTTGCTTTTATCTGGTGTAGCTGAACTGCTCTTATCTGGTGTCATTTGTTGCTTTTATCTGGTGTAGTTTAATTGCTTTTGTCTGGTGTAGTTTGTTGCTTTTATCTGGTGCAGTGTGTTGCTTTTATCTGGTGTAGTTTAAATCCTCCATCAGTCTATGGGACACCCTTGGCAAGGAGGAGTACCTGTATAGCTCCCCCAATCAGGGTGATGTGAAGCCATGGGAGCAGGTGGTGGATGGAATAGGAAAGCAGCCGACAGATAATGTTGGTTATGGTAACCACTCTATGTTGGTAGGCAGATGATCTCAATGTAGGGACAATGGCTATGATCACTGACTACTACAGTCACTGCCCGGAAGGAAAGCAATGGTAAACTATCTTCTGGAAATATACCAAGAAACCCAAACAGCAACACGTAAGGTCAGATAGGAAAAATATCTGGTGGGGCAAGTCCCCCAGGCCAGATAGATCTAATTTTAACACTGGGGAAGAGTGAGACAGAGGTCAGTGCTAGTAATTGTGATGACGGACAAAATCCTGATAGTGTTATTAAAGAAAACCCCTGCATCAAATCAAAAAGAAAAATAAGAGTAGGAGCATGGAGTGTGAGAAGTATGTATGAGGGGAAGTATCAAATAAAGTGATGAGATGAAAAGACCAAGGATACACATTTTTGGAATCTGTGAACATCGATGGAAAGGATCAGGACACTTCAAGAGCGTGAATGATAATATCTTTATATACTCTGGTGGAGAATTAAGAGGAAAGAATGGAGTGGCTTTTTACTTGGACAAATCAACATCAAAAGCATTACTAGGTTACAATCCAGTAAGCGACAGAATCCTCCCAATCAGACTTAAGGGCATTCCTAGAAATGTAACAATTATCCAGATATATGCATCTACATCAGCAGCAGAAGAAGAGGAAGTAGAAGACTTTTATAACACACTGCAAACGACAATAGACCAGGTACGGAAAATGATATTGTATTACTAATAGGGGATTTTAATGCAAAGACTGGTACAGAAAGAGCACAAGATGAAGGACACATTGTAGGGAAATTTAGCATAGGACACAGAAATGAGGCAGGTGACAATCTAATGGAGTTTTGCATGGAAAATGAGGAAATGATCTCTAACACATTTTTTAAACAACATACAAGAAGACTTTACACATGGATATCACCTGATGGGAAAACCAAGAATCAAATAGATTATATTTTAGCGCAAAGAAGGTGGAGATAAGTATAACAGCAAAAACTTTACCAGGTGCTTACTGTGACATGGATCATGAGTTATTAATAGCAGACACGAAGATAAAGATAAAAAAGACAGTTACGGGATGAAGAACACTCCACTTTGATCTTACAAAAATAACAGAACAATACGGTATAGAAGTGAAGAACCGTTTCGAAATCCTGATGGCTGTACAGAAGGAGATGACACCAGACAAATTGGCTACGCATGCCAGAGATATCTTAATAACAACAGCTAAAGACGTGATTCCAGTAAAGAAAACACAAAAGAATGTATGGATTACAGAAGGCACACTATAGCTGACAACGTAGAGAAATGAAGATGCAATAGAAAACGACAAACAACAACAAGAGGAATATAAATCTTTAACAAAAGAAGTACGAAGAATAATAAGAAAAGACAAAAAACAATACATACAAGACTGTTGTGAAAGAATAAAAGGACATCAGAAGTGTGGAAAAGATAGTGAAATGTTTAAAGAAATGAAGAAACTGATGAGGAATGTCACACGTAAGCTAAATGTAATTTGAGACAAGATCGGGAATACCTTGACAGAGACAGAGGAAATTCTAGAAAGATAGAAGGAATATTGCAGAGGAATGTATGAAACAACCGACTGTGAAAGCAGAAATCAACAGTGTGAATTATTATGGAGGAGAAAGAAACCAAACCAACAATAGAACTTTTATGGGCAATAAAGAATCTGAAAAATGGTAAATCACTAGGATGTGATAACAGCTGAACTTATTAAAGTAGGAGGAAAGGAATGTGCAGATATGGCATTCAGGTATTTGGCCAAAAGAATGGAAAAGAACTGTATTCATACCACTGCCAAAAAGGGTAACCTGAAATTATGCACAAACTACAGAACTGTTGCCTTGATTAGTTACGCCAGTAAAATTCTGTTAAAAATCATAATGGGTAGACTTTGTAAGAAAACAGAAGAAGAAGTCAATATGGTCCAAGCTGGTTTCAGAGAAGGAAGAGGATCAAGAGATCATATATTCAATATAAGACTAATAATAGAGAAATGCAGAGAGTTTAATGTGAATCTAAATTTATCTTTTATAGACTACTCAAATGCATTTGATTGTGTACAACATGAGAAACTGGGAAATAATGGAAAAAAAAAGATATTTCCAACACATTTGATACAATTAACATCAATGCTGTATCTAGACCAACTAGCAGCAGTAAGAATAAATGGTGAAACAACAACTTGGTCTGACATAAAACAAGAGGTCCATCAGGGGTGCATATTGTCGCCTAACTTATCTAACTTGTATACTTAAAATATAATGAGGAATGTTAGAGAAGATGTAGACAATGAATATTATGATGCCATAACAATTGGAGGTTATGAAATACCAGAGATTAGATATGCTAATGACACAATATTACTATCCACAACACAAAAAGGAATGGAAAAACTAATTATGTCAGTCCACAAAACAAACAAAGCAGCTTAAATATGTATCAATGAGGAACAATTGGAAGAAGTGGAGAGTTCTGAATATCTTGGATCACTAATAATGGATATACAATGAGGGAAATTAAAAGGAGTACATCTATCGCTCTTCAGAAAGTAAAACAACTAAAAAATCTGTGGAGAGGAACAGACAAAACTACAAAAATAAGATTTTTAAGGGCATGCATCTTTCCCATCACAACATATGCCTGTGAGACCTGGATACTTAACAAAACAACTGAGAAACACATAAATGCCTTTGAATGTAAATGCTACAGAAGAGTTCTTCAAATATTATGGGCACAAAAAAGAACAAATATATCCAAACTACAAGAATTTAATACTGAAGAAGGCTGATTAGTAAAGAGGATTAAACAAAGAAAACTTAAATATTTTGGACACATTAAACGTCATGATAATTTAGAGAAGACTGTCTTGGAAGGGTACATAATGGGGAAAAGAAAGAGAGGAAGACCAAGGCAAAGATGGCTGCAAGACATCGTTGATAATCTGCAAATGGATGCATCAGCAGTAGGCCATCTTGCTCACAACCAAGAGGCCTACAGGAGTGCTGTTAGGAAGGCAAAGTTCCGCAAGGGACATGCAAATGAATGAATGATAGTTTAATTTCTGTTATCATCTTGTGCAGTTTAATTGTTGCTTTTATCTGGTGTAGTTTAATTGCTGTCATCATCTTATGTAGTTTAATTGTTGCTTTTATCTGGCACAGTTTAAATGAAATTACCAACTTAACTGTTCCAATTTCATTAGTCAGATGAAACTGATTTCCCTTTGACAAGGTCAGAGATTTGATATCATAGATCTGGGCCGGGGACCCTTATAATTTTTGTTTTGGGTTGTAGATTCCACTGTCTTACAGTCATTTGCAACAGCTCATTACCTGTCTACTTACTGTGCTGGTCTATTAAATATCATAACTTCTTACTCATATTATTTTAGCAATTTCTAAAACCATAATTTCACTTAAAACTATTTTTTAAAAAATGCATCTTACCGCAGACTATATTTCACATCTGACATTATTTATAATGACACACTCTTCTTCATGAAGTACCTTCTCTAATTCAAAGACCATTTATTACAAACTTTGCCTCCCTCACTCCTCGTGTGTGTGTGCGTATCAGTGTATGTGTTTTAGCAATGAGATGAAACTGTTAAGCCATGCCCAGGACAGGCCATCACAGAACAAAATGGCATGTTAAGAACACCATCACAAACAAACAGGAGGTGGAAAAAAATGAAATGCTGTCATCAAAAATAATGCATGGTACAGCTAGGGCATGAACACAACAAAGTTTGAAGAAGTCTGGTCTTTAACAACAACAACAACAACAACAACAACAACAACAACAACAACAACAACAACAACAACACAACAACAACAACAACACAACAACATTTAGAGTTTGGGGGACTGAAGCTGTGGGTGTGAAAGAACATGAGTATCTGAATAATCTTTCAAGTCCTGAAAAAAATGGTTTTGATAAAAATAAACATGGCATCTCACAGACTCTGGGGGCACTTAAACAACCTCCAAGAGTATTACAGTTTTAAAGGTCAAAATTATTTCCCCTGAAGTTACGAGAAATTGACTGGTTTTGTTCTCTTTTTACATTACTTTAGACTCTTAGAAGCACTGAAACTATACGACATGATTTTATATTGAAATCTCCTACCACACAGCAGTTTGTAGGTATTTAGTAAAGTGGAAGACTGCAAGATGTAAAATCACTGCATGCATGTAGTTACTTCCCGTACTGAGCATGTGGGCATGAGTAAAACATAACAGGTTTGTAATTTCAGCATTGTTATTTTAATTCTGTCACTTCAGTCTTATCATGCTTCTTACATGCATAGTACATTTATACTATCTGACGTACAATATCTGGAACAGAGAGAAAGTTGTATGATAAAGGCCAGCATTTCAGATGGGCCTGTGTGCCCAATTCTTCACCCTTCGCAAACAAAGTTCAATCTCTTAACAGTTTCTTGTCAATAGCCATGTGTGTGTGAATGTATGTTCCTATGCACATATATACATCTCTCTTTCTCTTCAAAAACCACCACAAAATTTTGGTACCTCCCACTCACACCATTCCCCTTAGATTACTCTTCAGGCAACATCTCCACAGCTATGACTGCTTCCAACTGAAAAAAAAAGCATGCTCACCTAAGACTACTTTCAGCTGCCAGCAGCTTCTGTACCAGGACATCTTCTTGTATGTCTCCCCCCTGCTCATGCTCAGCTTCTGACCCTTGTTTCTGATTGGTCAACCTTTCAGTCATTTTTCTACTCCTCTTGGCTCTTGACCTTTCACAGGGAGACAAGTGCCTGTCACCTGTTTCAAAAGTTTGCTCTCTATCGCTGTCATCTTCCTCCAGGCCTGGAGCTTCTACTGAAGATTTTTTTAAAAATTGGAATGCATGGTTAAACTGTCAAGATTATTTTTATTTGAAACACAGGTAAAGGTAACCCTGTGATGCCACAGACACCTAGGGGATATGGTGTTAGTGCTCATATTTTCCTTGACCTGCTGGCACACACACTGGGGGGGGGGGGGAGGTGATGTGATCAGCATTACATCTTTTCTTCCCCTGCCGCAGAAGAAGTCAGATACCTATTTCCATATGTAACTGGGGTGCCTCTAGCCAGATTCAAATCATCAAACTTCATCATTAGAAATCAGTGCGCTAACCACTTAGCTACTCAGGTGACTTTAAAACACATGATACAAATAAATTTGGTAATAAACTTTTCATGTCTCTTTTTCCTTTTGCATTCATCTGCTGTTAACTCAGGCAATATCTTCTGCTCGCAGGACTGTCTTTCAAACACCTTATTCACCTTCACTCATAGACAGCTTCTGTATACAGTGAAATCCAGTGTGTATCACTCTACAAATCTCCTTTCTTGAGCCTGTTTTCCCTTAGCACAGTAGTGTCTCCTGAATCAATTTTTACAGCTTGGTCAACTGGAGAACAGAGGCTGCAGATTATAAACCCACAACCTTTCTTCAAGTGGGAAGACATGTCACTGTTGACTAATTTAGGCCCATCAGGGATTTTGGCCAAACACCTTAAGAAATAATATCTCGTTGGCAGAGATGCAGATGAAGCCACTGACAGCAATTATTGAGGAAAGATGATGGCGATGGTTGGGACAGGTGCTCAGGATGACTGACGATTCACTATCAAAAATAGCACCAGGATGGACACCACAGAGGAACAGCGTGTAGACCAAAGGAGACATGGAGAAGAACAACAGAGAAGATGTTGAGCAATAGAGGGCTCACTTGGGCAAGAGTGGGGGAAAAAAATGGCAAAGGAAAGTAGTTTGTAGAAAACTCTTATGGAAGCATTATGTGCCTTGGGCACTTAAGGTTCAGAGAAAGAGAGGGATGTGGCCTGAAAGGCAAGGGCTACCACCCTAAAAAGTTAGGAAATCACTGTTCTAACACAACACTGCTTCCCTAGGAAGTGCTAGTACACAGTATAGTAAAATCTCATTATAACGGATTTCAAGGGGATTGGCAAACTGGTCCGTTATAACCACAGTTCACTATACCCAGAACAAAATACATACATAGGAGTGTGGCCATGACCTGTTAACCTGGTCGGTTATGACCGAGGTTCCATTATAAACATGTTCCATTATAACATGTTTTACTGTATAACAATCGTAGATGAAACACAAGCAGGCTAGTCAACAATGATCTATGATGTTACCAAGATAATTATGGGTTCACAGGCAGGGTCCTCCAGTCAAACCTGCTGTAAAAATGGGATCCTAACACACCATTGACATGAAAAAAAACCCCAACCAGCCAAAGATTTGCCTGCATTTTGTGCCACACTATTTTGCAGTGAGCAAAGTGGTCAGTCCCACAAATAATGGACTTTGTTAGAGTCCACTGCATGAGTATGAGAAAGAAAACATAATCATGTAACACATTACTCAAAAGTGAGTACAAAAAAATGTATGACAAAATTTGAACACAATGGTAGTGACATTGTAAGTTTCTATAACACAATATGCATTTTTTAAATTATTCCCCCTCCCCTCTAAATGCAGAGACTTCAGGTGTAAATGTGCCTGATGGGACATCACTACATCTATAGTAAAGTGACTAAATTGCCAGATCTATGACTTTAGGACAAACACTTACACAACCAATCTCAGCCTACATTTACAAGTGACCAAATCAGTTGAGAACAAAAAAAAAAAAAAGGACTGTCCTAGTGTGATGCTGCTGCTACAGGGCCAGCAAAACCTGGCCATGATCCTGCCACTTGTCTCTTGATACCCCTAGTAACAAGTTCAGCCTGGGTATGGCTCGCTGTGGTCCCCATGGTAGTGGAGCCCACTGAGAAACTTGCCTTCAGGGCTAACTCTGAGTCTTCAAGCTATAGCCACCATAACCAAATGATGGGAACAACTACAAACAAATCAGTTATAGAGGGAACTGATAATACAAATGCTAAATGTATATGATGCAGAAACAACAGCCTCTGGTCACAAAAGCAGTTATGAAAGCAGGTTTAAGTAGGAGCTCACCTGTGAAATTCAGACCACCAGCCTGATTATCTTTTGAAGAAAAGCATTTCTCTGATTCAAATGCATCGAGCACATTGATATCTGGTATTCTAAAAAAGGGAAGGTAGTGAGAGAATGACACATTTTTAGACATTATTTTTAAAAAAAACTGTTAGAAAACTACAAATATGTTTTGAAGATCTGAATCGTGAAACACACATAGAAAAGAATGACCCCACAACAATCACTAACTCTGATGAGCATGTTTTGTTTGAACAATCAGTTATTTTAATTTTCTTCTTTGCTTCAACTCAAAGCTTACTGTCAGTTTCGCTTTGATTCAGATCTATACAATTTAAGCCTTTTTTTTTCTTTTCTGGAAATGTAATTTTGGTCTGAGAAGACCTGCAGTTAGCTTCCTTACCTCTGCTCACTGACAACAGTGGAAGAGTCAGTCTGAGATGCTTCTGACACAATGTGATCACCGCTGTCACGCTGAGGGTTGTTTGGCTGCACCTGAAGCAAGGTCTCCGAGGACTTCCCTGAAGCACCCTGCTGCACCTGCATTTGCAGCCTCTGATTTGTCAGCAGCTGGGAGGCTAGTGACAGTGAATGCAAGTACTGATGTTTCAACAGGTGTAGGCACTCACGAAAGCGGCTCTGGTCATATATCCCTGTTGGTAGTAAATGCTGCATTCCAGATAAGGTGCATACACCATGTCGTTGATCATAATGTGATTAAAAAAAAAACAAACTTCTGTGCTTTCTGAAAGTATGGGCCCCATGTCCTGAATTAAAATGCTGTAAGAACCAAATGAATGAGCAAACTTTATTTTCAAAAGCAACATGCAGCCCTGTCTAACATTCAGTTCCAGATGTTCTACATCAATTAGTACTGATGTACTATGAAGCAGCATGTATGTTAATGTGGTGCAAGGAGTACAGTAACAAATGTATGTATTTGTGTACAAGCTAGAAGAACCACCAACAGAAAATAAAATCAGGCAGTGCCAAGCTGACGGGCACAGGCGGTCATCACTCTCCATCTCGCCTGATCCTCCATGTCTCTAATCAAGCTAATCACCGTTTTCCTGCTAAACCATGCAGTCAGTCCATGCAGGTATTCTTATCTTATCCATCCTATTTGTCTCTTGTCATTTATCTTTCCAGTCATAACCAATTTTTTGAGACCTTCATGTCTGCTGATGTGTCAAAGAAACTTTGATTGTCTTTTTTATTATGTAAGGCACCAGTCTGAGATGCTTCTTTGCCTGCTGAAATACTTCTTCATTTGTCTTTCTAGCTGTCAAATGAAATGCAAAGCATCCTTCTTAAGAATCACAATTCACCTGCAAACAGAAAAGAAGTCATTTTCCTAATATTAAATACCTTTGAAAATGCATAAGCTTTTCATGTCATATGTCAAGCCAAGCACTTCTCCATTTGACTTGACAGATAAGGTGCATGTCCGTACCTGATACATACCAAAAACAGCTTTTTTTTTGTTACCAACTACCTGATTTTTATTGACTTCTCGTCTCCCTTATGGCATGCCAGATCATGTAACTCCATCTATAGCCACTACAAAATTGAGTTTGAGCCACCACCACAGAATATTCACCATAGACTGTGCTACATGGTTACCATGGTATTCTGATTACAAAAATGACTATTCTACCAATCAGAAGAAAGCATATATATGCAGATATACATAGAACCATATTGGTGTTTACAAAATTAGAAAAAATCTTTACTCAATTTGTGGCATATTAAGACAGGTTGATTGCCCATTATAACATAATATTGTGTGGTACCAAATGAGCCTGTTTAGCAGTTGATCACACTGATATGCATTATGAATATTATTACATCTCTCATGTCCATTATTATTACTCATTTTTTACTTAAAGAGTCATAATATGACTTCGCAGGAACCAAACTTTTCATAAAATGAGTAATGGCTGTATATTAACAAGCCAGATGAGAGGAGAGGTGGGCCTGGTCTAGACATCAGGGCCAGGGTATTAAAGGGGCCCGCTGGTCCTGTTTTCCCCCTCTTGTCTTGTTACGCACAAAATTATCGGTGAGTTACTTTCCATGTTTAGATGGGGATGGAGGGGATCAGCTGGCCCTGGGCCTGACCTGGTTCTCCACAACCCTGTATATATATGTGTACGTATATATATATACATGCATGTGATATATATATATAAAAACAAAAATTACAACCATTTCTAAGTGAGTCATTTAGCAAAATCACCACATGAAAAGCAAATCCTGTAATAACTGAAGTTAAAAACAGAAAAAAATAAATGTTAAAAAATGAAGAAAAACAGAACGTGAGGGAAAACTTCCTCTTCATCAATACATTCCGCTACAACCCACCGGCATTCACAGGGTCAGCAATGACTCCTTGCAAAAATCCATCCATAATCCTGGCACACAATGCCCTGTCCTCATCCGTGAGATTCAACATTTTTTCACTGTTCACCGGTGAATTATTCCTTTCCTGCACAGGAAGTGGAAATAAACAAGACGCCCCTACAAATGGCAAGGTCAAGGAAACTAGTGGTGATGATTATTTCTGGTTGCTGCAGCTTCCATAAAAATGATGACATTCAGCATCTCTCAGCAAGTCTCATGAACAATACCGTTATTTAACCATCAATTAATGAGGTACAACATTTTCTGTGATTTAACCATCAATTAATGAGGTACAACATTTTCTAATCTCTACCTACAATACTGCGATATCATTGTGCAATGATGAGACACAGCATCACACAAGTCCCATAAACAATACTGTGATATCATCATGCAATGATGCAATACAACACCTTACAAATCTCATATGTAATACTGTGATATAACCATACAAATGATGAGATACAGTTATGACATGTTCTAAGGCATCTTGGAAAATATGGTATGGTTTCACATAAAATACTGAACATCAAGTTAATTTAGGAGAATGAGAGTGCATTCATGTCTCATATGTAGTGCTATGATATATCCATCTAACGATACAATTCTCATATAAAAGAGATGGTGACTGCAGTAAAACCGGTTTCAGTAATGAAGGTAGATATGGTTCAGTTTTACAAAATGGCAGAGGAAGTGAGGAAAATGAGTAGAAATGCAAATGGCAGAAAATAAGATGAGAATGTATAAATGAAGAACATACAGCATCCAATACTTCAGCATCAGCCTTTTTTCAAGGATTACATACAAGAACAACACAACACATGCATATGAAATATATATATAAATAAAAAAACTTAGCTTAATCACTCTAAAGATGAAAATCATGTGAATAGCCATTCTTTTAACTTTTAAATTAACACTATACACTCACAAATGGCCACTTGAACAAATGGGCACTTGACGGTGAAGTGGTTAATGCATTATTCACAGTATTAAGCACAAGCTTATACTTCATATTACATGTAGTAATATGAAATGAATCTACCAGTTACAAAAGCACAAGGAGACTCATTTTATGTAAGTTCAGGCCAAAACAAACCACTGTGTCACTTATACTAATTCAAAATATTCTATGTCAAGCAATGATTATGCAGAATGCAATTAGAGTGACAAATGCAGTTCCAGATCTCTATGTCCTTTGCATCTGAATACCCCAGGGGTTAGTGCTTTCACATTTCTAGGTCAATACAGCATGTGAAGTAGGGATGTCAGCTTCTGTCCTTACTACTTTTATTTTCCTAGGGAAACTCAAGGTACCCATTTTAGTTGACCCAGGTGCCGGACAGTCCAAAAAAATTCTGCCCAATGTGAAATCAAACCAGCAACTTTCTGATCAGCAGGCAAATATACTAACCACTACGCCAGTGCAGCACCATGGGAGATTCCATAGTAAACCATTATAATTTTGCCAATGATTGTGTTAACTGGTAAATTACCAATTATAAAAGAGAGAACCTAAACTTTTGGAGGTCATCAGTTACTATAACCGGTTTATATTACCAAAAACCTAGTAAAAAGCAACCAGCAAAATTGACTGTAGGATAGTCAGGCCAGTAGGTGATCATGCTCAATTTGCATGATGAAGAATAAGTCAGTTTTGACTGTGGTTCAGCATAAGAGAATTCTGTAAAGATTAAACATTGCTGCTAAAATAAGTAAGAAAAAAAAAAGTTCACACAAGCATTTACTTTCTGCTGATGTTTGTAAAGCATGTTTAATTTGACATTAAAAAAATGTATAAAGTACCGAATGTTGGGTTGAGAAAACCAGTATATCAAAAAGCACTTCATGCAAGGTGAAAGACATGTACAGGGTTATTTATATGTCAGTGAAATATTTCAAAACTTCGCAACAAAGAAACTACGTAACGGATCATGACAGTTCTTATGCCAAGAGAGAGAAACTCTTCAAGTTTTAAAATAAAGCCCACTACACGCAGAATTTGCCATACCATTGATTGTGAGACTCCTAGCTGTAAACCTGCACGTGTAGTGGACTTGCGGGGGCTTCGCTGGCAAACCTCTCTAACATGATCACAGTTTCTTCACTTGGTCCTGGATGTCCCTGCTGAGGAGCTGTGTACAGACAGCCTTCATCCCGGAATTTCACATACCACTTCTTGATACTGTTTAAAACAGGCACTGGCTTCTGGAATTTTGCCCGAAATCATCGCTGCACTGTCACAATGGATGAAGTTTTTGCGTATTACAAAACACAAAATGACTGCTCATATTTACTGAACATTGTATTTGCTACTGCCGCCTTCTGGTGGCAAACCACAGGAGCTCTGCACACAGGCTTTATTTAAAAAAAAAATAACTTAAGTTTCTCTCTTGCTTGGTGTAAGAATTATCATGATCAGTTACGCAGTTACTTTGTTGCAAAGTTTTGAAATGTTTCATGGACTTATGAATAATCCTGTACAACTGTACTAATTTTTAAAAAGTCCGAGTGCAATCAGTGAATTTAGCATCCTCACCAAGTCATAAAATTATCAGTTCTGGAGATTTTTATCAGACAAATAAGACAGTTCCAAGAGGACCAGCAAGCAGCTTTTAGGAGGCTCAAAAAAAAAAAAAAAAGCAAAACATTCTCCTCTCTGATTCACATTAAGTGTCACAGCTTTAAAAAAAAAAATTCCTTATCCTGCCATTACTTTCTGAAGAGTTACAGGTACCATAATTAAGAATTATTTTAAAATTTTGGCTAATGATTTAAAGCAAGACACAACTTCCAGTCAAAGGTGGCGGACAGTATCTGTGCCTTCTGTTTGAGCGCGGAAACAACTGTGCTTATTTTCATCACAGACTTGGGTTCTCCTGTGAAACTGATGTGGATTACACAATGTCCTACTATTTTGTGAGTGATTCATGTGATTTTCATGAAAGCAGCAAGACTTTTCTCTGGCAGGCTCTTGGACAGGGACACTGAGGTAAGTGCTGCCATCAATAACAAGAGGTCACCCAGGCTGCTGAAGACAGAGTGTGTTAGCCAACAAACAGCCCAGTCTGGGAAAGAAGACAGAGTGTGTTAGCCAACAAACAGCCCAGTTTGGGAAAGAAGACAGAGTGTGTTAGCCAACAAACAGCCCAGTTTGGGAAAGAAGACAGAGTGTGTTAGCCAACAAACAGCCCAGTCTGGGAAAGAAGACAGAGTGTGTAAGCCAACAAACAGCCCAGTCTGGGAAAGAAGACAGAGTGTGTTAGCCAACAAACAGCCCAGTCTGGGAAAGAAGACAGAGTGTGTTAGCCAACAAACAGCCCAGTCTGGGAAAGAAGACAGAGTGTGTAAGCCAACAAACAGCCCAGTCTGGGAAAGAAGACAAAGTGTGTTAGCCAACAAACAGCCCAGTCTGGGAAAGAAGACAGAGTGTGTTAGCCAACAAACAGCCCAGTCTGGGACAGAAGACAGAGTGTGTTAGCCAACAAACAGCCTAGTCTGGGAAAATCAGGACACACATGCAACGACAAGAAATGATCTAAAGAAAGACACAACATAATACCTTCAGTTTTAACACAGCCACCTGATGCTCTAGATGTGCGACCTTATTTCTGAGTTTCTTGATCAAAGTTTTGTCATCCACTGCCTCATTTCTCCTGGTTACAAGTTTTAAAAAGCACATATAACAGAAATTAACTAACAAAATGTTGACTGCTAACAAAAAATCTCACTCTCACCAGAAAATAAAAAAACATTTACTTTATTAAATGGTTATTATGTTTTGATGGAAAGCCAATTTTTGTGTGTGTGTATGTATGCGTGTATGTTTTTAAAAAAACAATTAATCACTCTGAAAATCTATCTATTTTCACCAGTTATGCATCCATTTTACATGATTTTCTGATTAAAGAAAACGAGACAAGTTGGATTTAGCACACTAAGTACAAGAAAAAAAAAAAAAATGCTAGCATCTAACAATATCAAACTTACTGAGTAAAATCAAATGCACAGAAATGATGCTGCAAATGATGATTTTACAACACTCTCAACAGCAATGGTAAGAAAAACAAACATAATGTAATTATAACAACTGGACTAAATAAAAACTGGACTAAAACATAATTAATATAAATAAATGCCCCTGGAGTTTTGATACATAGAGATTATATATTCAAATTTCATTACTTATTTAAATAAATTACAGGGGGTGAAGATGCTTGCCTGATGAGGCTGACATGCTAGCATCAGGGTTAGCAAACCATAGCTGACCAAGACCCTGTCTCACCTCTCCATTGGTACCCCTAGGAACAGGCATAGCCTGGCTAATGGGGCAGGGATCGCCATAGTCCCCATGGTGGTGGTGGATGCTAAAGAAGCATTGAACACCCTCTGCTTTTTAGCTGTTCTCTGGGGCTGAAAAAAAGTAGCTGCCATAACCTGCTCCCACGCCAATACAATGCTGTACCTCAGCACCTCTACAGCATCGGCTGCAAAGAACACCAGCTCGCAATTACAGGGAGTTCGTACAAGTACAAGTACAAATAAATTACAATTTTAAAAAATATTTTTCTTCTTTTTCTTCATCATTTGTCCTCAAAGGACATTGGCTGTGTTGTATCTCAGTTATGGATCTTTTGGCCCAACACATCCAACTTCGGCTCAATACATCTTTAGTTTTGGCACAGCAGTCTCTACTCTCTTGGTCAGACTACTGTCTCCAGGGGCACCACTAGGAGGTGGAACAGGGTCTTAGCTTGACTGGCTATGGCTTGCCAACTCTTGTGGTGCAAGCTGTCAGCTATGGGCTGCTGACCACCATCTCATTCAGCTTGAGCAGCGCACCTTCATCCCCCAAAATATTTCATGCTAGTGGATATTTGTTGTTAATGTGCTAAAAATATGACCATGAGGAAAGGCACTTGAAGTGATAAGCACATAACACATATTTCAAATTGGGTATACCAGCAGCTGGGAAACAAAGTGTGGAAGCCACTAAAATATTCAGAGCAAAAGGATGTAAAATCATGTGGCCTGTACTAAACAGAATACTGCTCTCCTGACAGCTGGTCTCAAAATGCCTCACTGTCTAACCTGGCTGACTGTTTCAGTGAGTGTGGTGATTAGAATTTAGTGATATCCTGGGCACATCCTCTTTTTCGCCACATACTCTTTTTTCTAAGTAATCATGGGGATGAAGACGCATGCCTGTTGAAGCAATCAGCGACCATAGCTGATATGCTAGCATCAGGGTTAGCGAACCATAGCTGACCAAGACCCTGTCCCACACCTCTGTTGGTACCCTTAGGAACAGGCCTAGCCTGGCTAACAGGGCAGGGATCACCAAAGTCCCCATGGTGGTGGAGTCTGCTAAAGAAGAATTGCACATCCTGTTTTTTTAACTGTACTCCGGGGCTGAAAAGGTAGCTGTCATAACCCACTCCCACACTGATGCGATGCTGTGCCTCAACACCTATACAGTATCGGCTGCAAAGAATACTAGTTTACAGTTACAGGGAGTTCGTACAAGTACAAATACAAGTTCTATGTAACCTTATTGTTTGTCCTTGGGCATCATGTCATTTAATATGCAAAAGAAGGATAATTTTCTTTCTACATGGACCTGATAAACCATCATTACTTTTATTTATTTACTGCTTTTTTAAAGTGCTGAAAAAAGGGCTTTTTTTTGGGGTGGGGGTCATATTTCAGGCCATACGAGTGGCCTCAGTGATGTTCATGCCATAATTCGCGAGTGTTTCTATAACATCATCTATCCATCTTTTTTGGGGGACTTCCTCTTGATCTTGAATTTGTAGCAAGAGAAAATCCACTGCAGGCTTGCTAGGCCTGCCACTGCTTCGCCATACCCCCTTTAGGCAGCTGTTTCCAGGGTGATTTGGGCTGGTCTTCTTGGCTACCATATCAGCCCTGTGGGATAAATCCACACCATTCTTCGCTCAGCCCAAATGAATGAAAAAGCCAGTCTTCATCATGTCCAGTTCTTTTAAGATGCCTTTATTTATTTTTTTTTTGTGCTGCTCCTATCCTTCAAAGATATACTGAAGACTCTTCTTTGTTTGTAAAAGCAGAATCAATTTCTTTGATCCTAACATGAGAAGAGATAAAAATCACAAATCTAGCAAGTTCTGAAAAATACATTGAGAAATTAAAAACAAGGGGCCAATACAGAAATATCTGACATAAAAGTATCTTAATGAAAAAAAAAAACAACAACAAAAAATACGACTGCTTGTTTCCTAAATCTGAAGACAGTACAAAATGGAACGAAAAAATGTTTACACTTGATGAGACAGCAATGCTGGTCAAATGAGTTGTTCATCATACTAAGTAAAAATGACATTGCCGTTTTATTTTACTTTGGGCTAAGAAAACAGAAATGAGAAAAAAAATGTTGCTTTATTATTTGTGTGCTTGGGAAAAAAAAGAACTAAGAAAACTAAGTTAAAAATATACACTGCATTTACTGTCACAGAACAAGACCAAAATTATTGATAAATTAAATCCTTCCTAGAACCACCAAACCATCAAACATACCTGGCATTGTTGGATATTTGTGCAACTCACTAAGTAATTATATCATTTTTAGAACCACTAAACCATCAAACATACCTGGCATTGTTGGATATTCGTGCAACTCACTAAGTAATTATATCGTTCCCAGAACCACTAAACCATCAAACATACCTGGCATTGATTGATATTCGAGCAACTCACTAAGTAATTATATCGTTCCCAGAACCACTAAACCATCAAACATACCTGGCATTGATTGATACTCGAGCAACTCACTAAGTAATTATATCGTTCCCAGAACCACTAAACCATCAAACATACCTGGCATTGTTTGATATTCGTGCAACTCGCTGAGCAAAGCGGCATGTGGATATAGATTCTCCCAAATTTTCAGGCTCCATGGAAATGGTGGCTATCATGGCAGTCAAGCAGTTTCCACCTGCAGGACACATTCACGCTCAAATGAAAGTTTCTAAAACTTGATACTTTAAAATGATGACAGTGTGTCATAAAACAGCCACATGAACTGCCAATCTGATATTTATTCTGCAGTAATACCTGAAAGTAACACACAAGCATGCACACATATGTAAGACAAATACAGTCACGTGCTGAGCTATGACTGGTTGTACTTACATTCAAGGTCCTTATGTTCAACAGTGCACAGAAAATAACCAGTAAAACGGTTTTCTTCCAGCATCGTGCTCTTGCTTTCTGTTTTCGAATGTCTTGCTAAGGTGGAATTTGTTAAGTGATATTTCATTTTAAAATATACAGCATCATGGTCCCCAAAGCCCTCATTTGGCAAGTACAGAAAATATGCATGTGATAAAACACGTCAACTCATCTTGTAACATGTTACTGTAATGAATTGTACTTAATTTCTGACTTCCCCCTATAATGACCAACATACAGTTTAACTAACTTACAACCAGATGGCTGGTCCTAAATACTACTGTAAGTAGGTGCATGCCTGTATGATAGTATGGCTCAAGATAGATAGTGCTCTCCAGCTGATGCTAGCAAAATGATAACATTAAGTACCCATCTACTTCAGTTCCATGTGTAAAAAAAAAAATGAATAAAGTCACACAATACTGGATTAAATATCACACAAATATAACAGTATAAAACATACAGAAGCTTCTGAAGAATCACTGGATCTGTTAAAGATTTTATGCATATCTTCTTCAAGTTTCTAGCAACTTTATCGTGTATTTTAAAAAAAAAAATAACAAAGTTCATTCTTAAAGTCATTCTAACCTAAAGAGTCCTTCAGCACCATAGTAAGCAATGAGTTCCTGTATGGCACAAACCTGGATGTTCTGCTCCCACTATCACTTGATGGACCAGACATGAAAGAGGTGTTACTGGAACATATAAAGTGGACAAGGGTTACTTCTGGAAGATACAAAGATATACCACACTTGACTAACATGAGTAAATTTAAAAACCTCAGAAAGATGGACATATTATTAACAATGCATGAAATAGAATAAAACAACTCACACAACTATCACAAATGAAGAGCACGTGGCAAGGTACCAGCAAAAAAAAACAAACAAACAAAGCTATGTTTACTAAGAGCTTGCATATTCCCAGTGGCAACGTATGGATGCAAAATGTGGACACATAACAAATCACTAGAAAAGTGAATATGCATTTTGAAATGAAATGTTTTAGAAGGGGATTTAAAATATCATGGATAGAAAGAAAATCAAGTAAAGAGATGCATAAAACTGGCTCGTAAACACCGTCAAAATTAGAAAGCTGAGCTACTTCGGCCACATCAAGAGGCATAATGGTTTGGAGAGGCTGACAGCAGAAGGCATAGTGCTCAGCAAAAGGGAAAGGGGTGACCTTGACCCAAGTGGACTCAGGATATCATGGAAAATCTGAATATGCCATTGTGAGATGATGGTCACTTGCTCAAGACCACATTCTGAGATGATGGTCACTTGCTCAAGACCACATTCTGAGATGATGATCACTTGCTCAAGACCACATTGTGAGATGATGGTCACTTGCTCACGACCGCATTCTGAGATGATGGTCACTTGCTCAAGACCACATTCTGAAATGATGGTCACTTGCTCAAGACCACATTCTGAGATGATGGTCACTTGCTCAAGACCGCATTGCATTCAAGGAGGCAATGAGAGGGACAACATTCTGCAAAGGACACGTCACATGACAGACACTCACAGAAACAGCATCTGGGTCAAGTACTGCTGCCTAAAATACATTCAAGCACGTAAAACTGAATGGACACATATTATTTCAAGAAACTGGAGGTAAGGTGAGTAACA